>CM053792.1:740423642-740861142 GCA_028749045.1 Cupressus sempervirens
AGTAATTTCGGGCACATGACGGATATCCTCTAGGGAACCGCTTGTAGCCTGTTTCACGTGCACTTTGCACCGTAAATCTTCCATCTCAAGATGATCGTAACAAGGAGAGAGAAAGTTGTCTATGTACTATAAGAAGAAATCTTCCAAATGAACTAAGTAAATTAAATTAAATACTCATCTCCTCAAACATTTTAATAACAATGATGGACATAGATCTGCCAAATTTTGGATGATTCCCTAACTTATCCCTAATTTTTGAATTTTAGGTCAAAGGGTTAAAAAGGGGTCATCACACAACCTCTTGATTCATTCGGTTAAAGTTATGCATCAACTTTTCCTTGACTTCTTCCTCTATTGTAGAGTCCTCTCTATCAGGTTTCTTTTCTTTCAATTTCTTACATTTGGCCTCAAAATTGGAAATATTTATTCTCCACAAGAACTGACTAAATGCCCTTTATTTAACAAAATCATCATCATAAATAAATTTTCTAGAGGCTTTTTCAATTGTAGGATCCATCTCCCTTCCTTTAAAATCCTCAACCGTGATGTCAAGAATAGATACTAGGGGTTCTTGTGGCATTCCCTCCTCCAATTTAGTGGTGGTTATCAAAATATCATATTGACCTCCCATTTGTATCATTTTCTCCCTTATTGTATTTTCACTATCAAAACACATGAGATTTTGTGAAGACAAATAATCTTTAGCGCTTGAATCATTCCTCCTTCTAGTTTATGTCTCTTTGAAAATGGCTTTGAGGGAGGGATTTCAAAGTATTTCCTTTGGTATACCAGCATACAATCTGCATCCATACTCCTTGCTACTGTATATCCAGCTCTTCTTTGGAGGGTATATAATCTTGGATTAACTACAGATTTGCTTGCAATTTTCTTCGTTACCTCATTTGCCTTTTCTGGATACATTGTTGCCAATATTTCTCTTTTTTCTTTTAAAACTTGAATAATTTATACAAAATGCAACATCAACTTATTTATTCTATCACCCCAAAATTTGGCATTATCTAGTGGGTCATAGTCTTTATCTAGAGCATTTATAAATTCCATAGACTTGCTAAACATTCTCCACTTCTCCTTTTTCACCAAGCCTGTTCTTGTAAAGAGAATTCATTCTTAATAATATCCTTAGGGTAGTAGAAGCTATGAAAATAATGCTTGGCCTTAGTTCTTTCTCTAAACATTTCATGGAAATCATCAGGGTCTAAGAACCGAGGGTGCAACTAGGCCATTTGATACTTATCCAAAAAAATTCCAAGGTTTCTCTAACCACCTTTTGTAATCACAAATTAGTGAGCCACTGTGAAACTAGGAAAAATTGTCTCTCTTGTTCTTCCCATTGATTCCCTTTCCTCTAGTCCTCCAATTTTTCATAAGAACTTAGTAATGTCCACATTGAGAGGGACTTGGTATGGTAGCACATGGGGTCTGCCTTGGATACTATATATCTAAAAATAATAGAAATAGTGTAAGGGATAATGTCCCCCCAATTATGGCTTACCCTAATTCCTATAGCATACTACTTTGGTCTAATTAACTCTAACAAGGGTTTAAGAATTTGAGGATTATCCTCTACCAGTAATGCCCTCATTTTTTATATAAAATACATGTCAAATCTAGCAAAACTAGCATTTGTTACCTCTCATGTCATATTGACACTCCAAAGTTGCACTGGTGTCTTTTCACCCTCACGTTCCCTTTCTAACTTCATCTCCTTTTCAAAAATAGAAGCACCTTTGAAAAAGCACATGTACATTAGTACAAAGTACTAACCAAAAAGCTTATCCACTTTCTTTTGCTTATTCCAAACAATCCATTATGGATCTCTTTAACCAAGTAAGGAGCAAAGTCAAAATTTGAGCTCATGCCATACTGCAAAATTTGGGCTATCATGTACATTAACGACACTAGAATATAGTCTTGCTCATCCCCACTAAAAAAATTACATAAAGAAACATATAGTGCTTAAGCCCTAGGGTTAAAATACTTTTTCAACAAGGGTCCCAGTGTGGATGATGTAACCAACACTACAACATTTGGGGTCAATTGCGATGACAGTGTAATTTGTGGTGATTTTCACTTTCAGTTAACTCTTTCATGCAAAGATGAGCTTTATTTTTAGCAAAGATGTATTGTTGGAGATAACTAAATGTTACATGTAGTATGAAGACATGAGTATGGAGCTAATTTTTGGAGGCTAAGGACAGGGTGATTTTCTCATGCATTGATGGGACACTTTAGTGCTATTTTTAGTGACTTATGGAGTAGTTAAGGGCAATTATGCATGTAGTTCATGACGAGAGCCTATTTTATGCATATTTTGCATAATTATGAGGAGTTTTACATGCCATTTTTTTGGGTTATTTGAGGGATCTGAGTTTGGTTTTTTGTGCATGATTTAGAGGAGCTAGAGGTAGTTTTCTAGTTATCTATCAGTTGGGTAGGTGGTTGAGAGCAGTTTTCAAAGGCTTCTTCATAGTTTTTATCATTTTTGATGGATTTTCTCTAGGCATGATCTTGGAATCCAAATTAGGGTTATAAGTTCTATATATTGTACATTCACCTCATTAGGAGGGATATTCTTTCAAATTCAGATTTTTGCACATTACAGATTTTGAGTTGATTGTAAGAGCAAACTTATAGCAGAGATTTTTTCAGCATTGGTTATAAAGATTCAACGGTTCCTTCTCATTGATTCTCGTGCAATATTGTGAATTTTTTACTTTAATGTTGTATTTTCCTTCATTTAATTTACATTCCTTATTGCAAATTTGAATCTTGATACTTGTGATTACAAGTCTTTGTTTGTGATCATTGTTCTTTTTGCAAAAAATTGGTAAAACCTAGGTTTTCCTCTCAAAGTAGAAGATCCTGATCCTTGCATAGAAACACTTTTGTGGTTGCATGTTTGTCTAAGTATTGTGAATCAATTGTATCTTTCATAATTTGTGTTGATTTGATTAAAGTTACATTCAAAACCATCAGTGTATCACCTCATTTAGGTTAGTATTCATTATTTGTCATTCACTTCTCACCCCTTATCTCACATATAATTTAGGATTAGGTGATCACTATTTAGGAACTGACCTAGCTTCTGGAGATTCATCTCTCCTTTTAAGACAACCCACCTCGAGAGAGTTTTCATGTTTCAACAGGATGGCTAGATTTTGCATCTTGTTATAGGTGCAATCCTAATTGACAGTAACTCTAGCATAGGTGTTTGATCCTCGATAGCTTTCATTTCAACATTTCAACATTCAAGTTTTCAAATTTCCTTTTCATTATAATCTCTAGATTATGCAAGCACTTTTTGTTTGATAGAACCTAGATAGATATCAAGAGTTACAAAGCCATAAACCTAAAGACCATCATGTGTGCATCCCAACAATGGAAGCCAAGGATGTAACCATGCATGTATTGGCACGCTCTCCCTATGAGGATCCCAAGTATCTACTGCTACTATTAATTTGGGCATCACTATATGATCCAGAATGTTATGAAGTATTGAAGCCTACTAGTAGTAACTTCTCCCATGTCTCCAAAAAATGTAGCATAGGTCTAGGGTCCCTTAGCTCCTAGGAATTCATAGCATAGGTTTAGGGCAGTAACTCCTCACACTCAACTCTTCACTAAAGTTATACACTCAACTAGTTTTACATTTGAATAAAGGGTCCCCTTATAGAATGAAGAATCCATACTTGTGGTTTATCTTAAGACATTTTAGCAGATGCAACCTATTATACTTGGCTTTTGAAAATAGAAGGCTAAACTTTGAATTTCAACATTAACTTGACTAATCCATTTAGACCCATTGATTATTGTCACAAGATTTTAAACATAACTATATAAGGAGTGAATTAGGATGTATATAGGTAAACCTTACATTAACTGTAAACTACAACACAAAGGTTGCACTAGGGTATTGCAATATTGCAATTATAGAAAACCACCTAATTCACCCAAGTGGGTGTATGATGGCAAAGAGTTGTATTAGGTGAGTAAAATTCACTAGTGGTTATAGGAATACAACTACATCAAAACATTTAGAAACCAGAACTACCTATTGATTAGAGTGAGTAGTGCAAGGGTCTTGATCCCATGGATACGAGAATGTAGGCAGCCTGGTAGGCAGAGTATGGCTCTAGTGTGCAGATGCCTTGGACATAGTTAGGTAACACTTAACTATTTTAAGACATTATATGTTAATGCACAGGGCTCATTCCCTTGCAGAAGCCTCTACCGCAATGACATTACCTCTAAACCATGCAAAGGATGTTGAAGTGGTTCCCAACCTTGAAACACTCTTATAAGAAATGGAAAAGAAAATACATATGCAATACATATATTACTATTATTTATCTATATGTATGTATGTATACAATCCATAACCCAGTTAAATGGGTCTAGTTGCTAATTAGCTAGGTTGATTACAAGTTCCTATAGAATTGTCATCAGATTAGGTATAATAAAATGAACAATTAGTTGTTCCCAACTAGCAGGACCAAATACAGTTTTCCAAGGTGATAAAATTGCACATGTAGATGCATCACTTAAATGTTAGGTATGAAGCACATTCCCCAATTTATAACAAATGGTTTGATACAAAGGCTCAATATGCTAGCCCAATAATGGAAGCAAAAGATGTAACCATGTATGTATTAGCATGCTCTCCCTGCGAGGATCCCAAGTATCTACTATTGCTGTTAATTTGGGCATCAATATATGATCCAATGTTATGAAAATTCCTCCAATATCTCTAGAAAGCATAGCATAGGTTCAGGGTCCCTTGGCTCCCAATAATTTGTAGAATATATTCTCACTACTGGAAGAATAACTTCAATGAAGAGTTGAGTGTAAGGAGTTGAAGAAGCAAGTTATGCTTTTGTGTAAATGACATAATCACAAGGCTTAATCCCTTGCAGAAGCCTCTGCCACAATGACATTACCTCTAAACCATGCAAAGGATGTTGAAGTAGTTCCCAACCTTGAAACACTCTTATAAGAAATGGAAAAACAAATGCATATGCAATACATATATTACTATTATTTATTTATTTACATATGTACGTATGTATGTATGTATGTGTGTATGTATGTGTGTGTGTGTATGTATGTATGTATGTATGTATATATGTATGCATGTATGTATGTACATATATATACAACCCATAACCTAGTTAAATGAGTCTAGTTGTTGATTAGCTGGGTTGATTACAAATTCCTCTAGAACTATCATCAGATTAAGTACAATAAAATGAACAATTAGATGTTCCCAGCTAGAAGTATCAAATACAGATTTCCAAGGTGATAAAATTTCATATGCATATGTATCATTTGAATGTCAGGCATGAAGTGCATTCCCCAATTTATAATAAATGTGATGAAACAGGTAAGGGTGATGGACAAGATTTCTGTAAATGAATGATTCAACTTCAAAGTTTCTACACTTCAACTATGCTTCAAGAGACTCAATTCGTGAATACACCCTTCCCAAAGGAAAAAAATGGTAAAATATATCTATAACACTAGACTACAAATTATTCAAATGGATATTAGGTTTACAATAGCACCCAACACTCCAATCTTGAGCAATCTTCCTGAAACTCTTATTCTTTACTTAGAACAACCACAAACACTTGTCATCCTAATCAACTTATCAAGAAAAAACCTTTTGAACACCCAATATTATCAACCGACAACCTTTCATATCCTTTTGATTCATTAATTCAATCTCAAAAAATAAATATGCCAAAATACACCACCTTGCTGTCCTCTAGATAGACCTGTGGATAGTCACAATAACTTTTAAACCAGACCAAATTTCTTCAATCCCTCCATTGATTTTGGGCATAATTAGGTTATCTTAATTCTATTGGAAGCACATTACAATCCAACAATTCAATCTAAAGATATTGCCCCAACATCAGATGGCATTTTCTACAACTTTTATTTCTGAACTTTTACCCTTTCTCCAAACAATGATCAATCTTTCTTATTGTTTCTGCACATTAGTTGTTAAATATATATAATAAAATGTTAGATATCAAAATCCCATGAATATTAGGCCTTTATATGCATGGAATGCACATAATTTTATTGAATCCCTACTGTACAGTAATTTAGAATCAAAAAGTGCAACAACAAACTCAAAATTAACATGATAGTGATTCAGTATAAAGACAAGCTCATTCAAAATGATTTGCAACTTGTTGAAACAAGAATTTCAATATATTATATGGTCCTTTCAATAAAATAAAATAAAGCCTTCAACAACAAAGTACAAATATATATTGTTTGCAAAGAATAAAGAATTTTTATTGCTCTTTCTTTTTCCTTATTATCCTCTGTACATCTGCAGGGATTTTTTATACCATGACTTCCTCATACATTTTATAACTCCCTTATAACTTCCATAACCTATTTTATTGGCAAAACGGATTAGTTTAAGATTTTAGACATTAAAGCTTAAATTCCCTCCATTGTTAACTAACTGTTGGATTTTGAAAATTCAAAATTCCAACTTACAATTTATTAAATTTTTTTAAACCAAAGACCACTAAACTCACTAATTTTGATCTGTTATTATTATTAACCTTTCCTACGCCTTTACTAGACTCTAAACACTCCAATTTAACCCAAGAACTCTATTGGTCCTCCATACAAAGCAAAATTTTATCTATTTAGGACTTTTAACCATTTCTAAAATTTGCATAATCAAAAGCCATTATAGGCTTCAATACTTCCTAATTGATTTGAAAACTCTATTTATTTATTCCATCCCTTTGGTTTTCTTGAGGGTTTTTGTGGTCTTCATAATCTTCAAATTTGGCTTGAATGTTTGAGGTGCTCCTGCACTAGAATGGTTCGATATAAGGGCTCCATACACTGGCCCAAGAATGGAAGCCAAGGATGTAACCATGCATGTATTGGCATGCTCTCCCTACGAGGATCCCAAATATCTACTACTGCTATTAATTTGGGCATCATTGTATGATCTATAATATTATGAAACATCCTCCCATATCTCTAGAAAATGAAGTATAGGTTCAAGGTCCCTTGGCTCCTAGGAATTTGTAGCAGCTATTCTCACTGCTAGAAGAATAACTTCAGTGAAGAGTTGAGCATAAGGAGTTGAAGAAAAAAGTTATGCTTCTATGTAAATTTCATAATCATGAGGCTCATTCACTTGCAAAAGCCCTTGCCATAATGACATTACCTCTATAAGAATTTTCCTTAGGGAAAAATTCACCCAAGAACTAAGAACTCAAACACAAGCACAACTATAGACCAGAAAGGAGTATGATCAGAATAACAATGTATTTGATTCAATATGCATCAAAGTACACTAGGAGAGTCTGTATATAAAGGCCTCTAAGATGCATCTAGAATGCCTAAGAATTAGCTACATGATAAGTCATACAACTAGGCACATGTCCACCAAAAATGGGTTATCCTCCATTAAGAACATAAGTAAGTGCGATGATGAGAGGATAAGCCTACAAGGGTGTAACATGAAAATTTATGTTGTAGACAACATGTGCTAAAAAGGGAGTACAAATAACTATGTTGTCTACATGACAACTCAGTGAATGATGTAAAATCCAGTGTTGTAGACACCATGTGCTGAATTAAAGTTGCATACTTCTGTGTTGTCAACATGACAACTCATGAAAGTACACAAACTCCTAAGTGTCTCACAAAATAAATAATAAAATAATGCAAAATAATAAAATAATTCATTAACTTAAGTAAACTTAAGCAAGTGTAAATAGTAAATACGTATTTACACCAACAATATCTAAACCATGCAAAGGATGTTGAAGTGTTTCCCAACCTTGAAACACTCTTATAAGCAGTGACAAAGAAAATGTAAATGTAATACATATATTACTATTATTTATGTATGTATGTATGTATGTATGTATACAAGCCATAACCCAGTTAAATGGGTCTAGTTGTTGATTAGCTTGGTTGATTACAAATTCCTATAGAACTATCATCAGATTATGTACAATAAAATGAATAATCAGATGTTCCTAGCTAGCAGGATCAAATACAGTTTTCCAAGGTGATAAAATTGCATATGTAGATACATCACTTGAATTCTAGGCATGAAGTAAACTCCCTAATTTATAATGAATGGTTTGATTTAAAGGCTCCATACGTTGGCCCAACAATGAAAGCCAAGGATGTAACCATGCATGTATTGACATGCTCTCCTTGCGAGGATCTAGAATATTATGAAAACTCCTCCCATGTCACCAAAAAATGTAGCCTAGGTTCAGGGTCCCTTGGCTCCTAGGAATTCGTAGCAGGTATTCTCACTACTGGAAGAATAACTTTAGTGAAGAGTTGAGTGTAAGGAGTTAAAGAAGCAAGTTATGCTTTTATGTAAATGCCATAGTCACGAGGTCTATTTCCTTGCAGAAGCCTTTGCCACAATGACATCACCTCTAAATGATGAAAAGGATGTTGAAGTGGTTCCCAACCTTGAAACACTCTTATAAGCAATGGCAAAGTAAATGAAGATACACTACATATATTACTATTATTTATGTATATGTATGTATATATGTATATATGTATGTATGTGCATACATACATATACACACACATACACAAACACGCCATAACCAAGTTAAATGGGTCTACTTGTTGATTAGAAGGGTCGATTACAAATTCTTGAAGAATTGTCATCAAATTAGGTACAACAAAATGAACAATAAGTTGTTCCTAGCTAGCAGGATCAAATACAGTTTTGCAAGGTGATAAAATTGCATATGTAGATGTATCATTTGAATTCCAGGTATGAAACACATTCCCAAATTTATAACAAATGGTTTGATATAAAGGCTCCATATGCTAGCCCAACAATAGAAGCCAAGGATGTAACCATGTATCTATTTTCACGCTCCCCCTGTGAGGATACCAAGTATCTACTATTGCTGTTAATTTGGGCATCACTATATGATCTAGAATGTTATAAAAAATCCTCCAATGTCTCCATAAAATGTAGCATAGGTTCAGGGTCCCTTAGCTCCTAGGAATTTGTAGCAGCTATTCTCACTATTGTAATAATAACTTTAGTGAAGAGTTGAAGAAGCAAGTTCTGCTTCTATGTTAATGCCATAATCATGAGGCCCATTCCCTTGCAAAAGCCTCTGCCACAAAGACATTACCTCTAAACTATGCAAAGGATGTTGAAGTGGCTCCCAACCTTGAAACACTCTTATAAACAATGGCAAATTAAATGAAGATGCAATACATATATTACTATTATTTATGAATATGTATGTATGTATGTACATATATATGTAAGCCATAACCCAATTAAATAGGTCTAGTTGTTGATTAGCTGGGTTGATTACAAATTTATGTAGAATTGTCATTAAATTAGGTACAATAAAATGAACAATCAGTTGTTCCCAGCTAGCAGGATCAAATACAATTTTCCAAGGTGATAAAATTGCATATACAGATGCATCACTTGAATGCAAGGCATGAAGCACATTCCCTAATAGATAATGAATGGTTTGATATAAAGGCTCTATATTCTAGCCCAAGAATGGAAGCCAAGGATGTAACCATGCATTCATTGGCATGCTATCCCTACGAGGATCCCAAGTATCTACTACTGTTGTTAACTTGGGCATCACTATATGATCTAAAATGTTATGAAAAATCCTCCCATGTCTCTAGAAAATATAACATAGTTTCAGGGTCCCTTGGTTCCTAGGAATTTGTACTAGCTATTCTCACTATTGGAAGAATAACTTCAGTGAAGAGTTGAGTGTAATGAGTTGAAGAAGCAAGTTCTGCTTCTATGTAAATGTCATAATCACAATGCTCATTCCCTTGTAGAAGCCTCTCCCACAATGACATTACCTCTAAACCATGCAAGGCTGTTGAAGTGGTTCCCAACCTGGAAACACTCTTATTAGCAATAAAAAACAAATGTAGATACAATACCTATATTACTATTATTTATGTATATGTATGTATGTATGTATATACATATATATACAAGCCATAACCTAGTTAAATGGGTCTAGTTGCTGATTAGGTAGGTTGATTACAAATTCCTATAGAATTATCATTGGATTAGGTACAATAAAATGAACAATCAGTTGTTCCTAGCTAGTAGGATCAAATGCAGTTTTCCAAGGTGATAAAATTACATATGTAGATGTATCACTTGAATGCCAGACATGAAGTCCATTCCCCAATTTATAACAAATGGTTTGAGATAAAGGCTCATACGTTGGCCCAACAATGGAAGCCAAGGATGTAACCATGCATGTATTGGCACACTCTTCCTATGAGGATCCCAAGTATCTACTGGTATTGTTAATTTGGGCATCACTGTATGATCCAGAATGTTATGAAAACTCCTCCCATGTCTCCAAAAAATGTAGCACAGGTTTAGGCTCCCTTGGCTCCCAAGAATTTGTAGCATCTATTCTCACTATTGGAAGAATAACTTCTATGAAGAGTTGAGTGTAAGGAGTTGAAGAAGCAAGTTATGCTTCTATGTAAATGCCATAATCATGAAGCTCATTCCCTTGCAGAAGCCTCTACCACAATGACATTACCTCTATATCATGAAAATGATATTGAAGTGGTTCCCAACCTTGAAACACTCTTATAAGCAATGGCAAAGAAAATGCAGATGCAATAAATATATTACTATTATTTATGTATATGTATGTACACACACACACAAGCCATAACCCATTTAAATGGGTCTACTTGCTGATTAGCTAGGTTGATTACAAATTCTTGTAGAACTGTTATCAAATTAGGTACAATAAAATGAATAATCAATTATTCCCATATAGTAGGATCAAATACAATTTTCCAAGGTGATAAAATTGCATATGCAAATGTATCACTTGAATGTCAAGCATGAAGCACATTCCCCAATATATAATGAATGGTTTGATATAAAGGCTCCATATGCTAGCCCAACAATGGAAGCCAAGGATGTAACCATGCATGTATTGGCACACTCTCCCTGTGAGGATCCCAAGTATCTACTGTTGTTATTAATTTGGGCATCACTATAAGATCTAGAATATTATGAAACTCACTCTTGCTTCTCATACAATCCTATTGAATTAGTCTTCTGCTATAGAATGGTTAAAAAGATTCATGAAATAAAAGAAGCAATAGAGTCCATTACAAAAGATGGAAAGCAAATGAAGACAATAGGATCTTTTCTCTCTGACTGCACATATACAAGAAAGTGGAGGTCTAAATTATCTCAGCTCAAACAGTCAAAGCTATGCCAATAGAAAGAGCTCACTGATCTGGACTACCAAATCATAGAGATTTTGAGACTCAATTATGCCTCTTTTCCCTCACCTCTTAAGCCTCATTTTTCTTATTTGTCCTTCTTTGCTGAGGATGATATTATATATTATGAATATTTCATAAGTATCTAGATTGTGGAAGGATTCATTCTCTAGTGAAAGAACTAGTGGGATGTAGGTTGGGGTTATTTGTGTCAATTGGGAAATTTGTGCTTGCTGGAAGTATGAGAGGGTTGGGGTCTAGTCAAATATTGCAAGATCCATGGCTTGTTATTTGTTTTGGCAGTTGATACATCTAAAGAAAACAAATTTGCATTTGTTTTTGAAGATGACTTTAGATCTGTAAAATAATTTTTCTCCCCAAAAGAGGCATAAATGATATGACAATTGCACCCATGAAGGCTTCTTGTCCCAATAAATCTCTTCGCACTCTTTCACTTCATAAAAATCCCCTTGATAAAATTGAGGAAGACTTCTTGAGCCTTATCAGATTATTGAGGGTTATGGACTTGAGTGAAACTAACATCTCATCATTACCCTACTGTGTTGCAAGGATGAAACTTCTCAAGCTATTAAATTTATCATGCACACAAATTACAAAGATATCAATTTGTGTGAGGAGTATGAGGAGCCTTGTCTTTCTTGATCTATTTCAGTGCCAATGTCTACAAAGGCTGCCTGCATAAAATAAACAAAAAAGAAAAGAAAAAATGACACTAATCATTCTCCATTTGTTTTGTGTAAATGCCATAATCATGAGGCTCATTCCCTTACAGAAGCCTCTACCACAATGAAATTACTCTAAACCATGTAAAGGATGCATATGTGTGTGTGTATATGTATGTATGTATGTATATATGTATATGTATGTATGTATGTATGTATAAGACTAGGAAAAATGAACAGAGTTAGTGTCCTTGTTAATGGGCACTATATTTCCCTTAGATAAATACCTTATATATATATATAGCCCATTAACTCTACATTATTTGTGTGCAAGATTTTGAGGTAAGTCACTTAGCACGGATTGACTGAGTTTTATTGTTTTATTATTTGGATTCTGGAATATGTATGCATTTGTATCAATTTTTTTGTTGTGCTAAGATGTAATAAGCACCTTAAAAAAGATCTCTCTGTATACATACATACATACGTACATACATACATGTATATGTATGTATGTATGTATGTATGTATTAGTGGAGATCTATGATTTCATTGTCATGCCCTTGTGATCATTGCATTTCATTGTTGTGCCCTTGTGATCTTTGCATCTCATTGTCGTGCCCTTGTGATATTTGCATCTCGTTCATTTCATTGTACCTAATCTGATGACAGTTCTATAGGAATTTGTAATCAACCCAGCTAATTAGCAACTAGAATCATTTAACTAGGTTATGGCTTGTTTCTTTCTAAAAATATCTTCTATGATATGTTTTTATAAAATTTCTTGCGAACTCTACTCATTTTTCCTGGTCTGCAATATTTTTGTGGAGGATCTTGAGGTAAGTCACTTAGCACCTTAAAAAGGATCTCTCTTTATACGTGTATGTATGTATGTATGTATATATGCATGTATGCATATGTATGTATGTATGTTTGTGCCCTTGTGATTGCTGCATTTTGTTGTCATGCCCTTGTGATCTCTGCATCTCATTTGTTTTATTGTACCTAATCTGATCACAATTCTATAGGAATTTGTAATTGACCTAGCTAATCAACAAAAATACCCATTTAACAAGGTTATGGCTTGTTTCTTTCTATATATATATTTTCTATGATAAGCTTTTATAAAATTTCTTGCGAACTCTACCCATTTTTCCCAGTCTACATTAATTTTGTGGAGGATCTTGAGGTAAGTCACTTAGCACCTTAAAAAATATCTCTCTGTATACATACATACATACATACATACATACATGTATATATGTATGTATGTATATATGTGTATGTATGTATGTATGTGTCCTTATGATTGTTGCATTTCATTGTCGTGCCCTTGTGATAATTGCATCTCATTGTCATGCTCTTGTGATCTATGTATATGTATGTATATACACATGTATATGTATATATACATACATACATACACATCTATTGGTAAATATATTCCTCTTTCTCTCTCTCATTTTTCATGTGTTTATTTCACTTGAACTATTATTTCTTCAGGGGCATTTTGTAATATTAGATTCATTTTATGAAGGAGGTGATGAGGATATTCCTAGGTGTACCTATGTTAGATGTATGGAAATCAATAAATAATTGTGATGGATCGCTTGTGAGAAATGAAGAAGGACTTCCCCTGAGAGTAGCAGGAGGCGATGAGGACATTTTAGGTACTTTAAAGATTGATCCTTTCTTAAAGATTTTAGATGTTAATGAGGAATTTAGATGTTGGGGGGGGGGGGGGGGGGGGGGGGGGGGGGGTGGTGGGGCAAAATAAGCTTCCACCTTCACATGGTTAGCCCTTCTTAGTAGAGAATATTAAACCATTCTCGAAACCAAGTGAAGCTCAACATTAATCTTATATGATTGCATGAAAGCTAATTGTGTGAATCTCTTGGTTTTAGGCAATACAAAAGGAGGCTATAGTATAATATGCAATCTTGATTCATATGCATATGACATCAGGTGTAGCTGAAAAACCCAACAGGTTTGCATTTTTTCTTAGAGGTCTTTAATTAGGTATTTCAAGTTATAGACCATTACGAGCATATTCTTGGCCATAAAAACTAGAGTTCTAATGTTCATGATGGTCTATAATTTTAAAAACTTAATAGACCTATTAAATAAATGTATTCGTGTTGTGTTTTTTTAGTTGTACTTGTTGTCCATGCATTAGAATGCAACTACATGTGCATTCTCAATTCAAAGTGGTAGATTCTTATTTTGGATGAGACAAAAAAATGACATGCACAAGAAGATGGGAAAATGATGTCACCTTTGCAGGTTTGGAACCTTAAAGATTGATCCTTTTTTAATGGGGAATTTACATGTTGGAGAGGGAATGGGGTGTGGGTGGGATCAAATGAGCTTCCACCTTTACATGATTGGCCATGGTTAGTAGATAATATTAAGCTATTCTTGAAACCAAGTGAAGCTCCACATTAATATATGATTCTATGAAAACTAACTGTGTGAATCTATTGGTATCAAGAAATGTAGAAGGATGCCATATTTTAATATGTAATCTCAATTCATATGCATATGACATCGGGTGCAACTGAAAAAACCCAACAAGTTCACATTTTTGTTAGAGGTTTGCACATACCTATTAAATAAATGTAAATGTGGTGGGTTTTTTTAGCTCCTTCTATTTTCCATGCATACAACATGTAGTTGCACGTGCATTCTTGATTTAGAGTGGTAAGATCTTATTTTGGATGTGATGGAAAAATGACATGCACAAGAAGATGGGAAAATGATGTTACTTTTGCAAGTCTGGAACATTCTTTTGTTCTTTAAAGTTTGATCCTTTCTTAAAGATTTTAGATGTTAATGGGGAATTTAGATGTTGGGGGGGAGGGGGGGTGGGGCCAAATGAGCTTCCACCTTCACGTGGTTAGCCTTGATTAGTAGAGACTATTAAACTATTCTCAAAACCAAGTGAAGCTCAATATTAACCTATGGTTGCATGACAACTAACTAATGATAATAAAATTAATATTGTATTAGAGAGATGCATATTTTGGATTTGATTGTGCCATATTTTAGTATCAAAATTTTAGATATAGATGTTGACTATATTGGGTTATGTCAGAAAGATTACATTATCGAGAAATCATCAAAATTTATCTCATGGACAGAAAGGAGAGTTTAACCATAACCAACCATGGTTAAGGTCTGATGTGATGATTTAAGAAAATAATGGAACTGAAATAGTGCAGGCCTATTAGCTTGAATTTCCCTAGCCTTGCCTAGCCACATTTAAAAAGGGATATTAACTCATGCAGTTGGGATTCATTTGCCACAATTTTTTTTTTAAAATTCACTAAGTCGTCACAATTGTGATGGTTTGTTCTGACAGATAGCAGTCATACTAACAACATTGTTGTTAGATCCCCATTACAATTGTGATAGACTATGTCGACATATAATTGTTGCTTCCACAACATGCCTATCACACAACTGTCACAATTGTGATGGATAGCATAGACAACTAGTCATTGGTCCAACAACATATTGGGAGCTTATACCATTGCAATTGCGATGATTTTCTATTACAAATAGGAGGGCAAGAAGATAAACTCTTACCCTTTCATGTTCCAAGTTACGACACCTTTATTCGTTGTAGTTGTGATGGACACCCTTGCCATCAAAATTTGCAAGAACAAAAGTTTGATGCTTGTCTAACATGACCCTATTTGTGGTACTGTTACTCAAGTGATGGGTGGTCATCGTAGTGTGGGCCTAAATTTAGTAGTGCAATGTTAAATTACCCAGTTTAGCAAAGTGCTCTTGAAGTGATCCATCCTACTTACAGTTTCTCAAAATCAATCTCATTGCGCAAAGCAGTGTTAGGCTTCAACATAAAGACTTCTCTAATCACTTCTATTGCTACCTTGAAAAGACCATCTCTAGAGTAATTTCTAATCAAATGTAATATAGGGTCGTATCATTTGACCAACATGGTTAACAAATCTACATGCATGAAAACCCCAGGTACAATAATTTTGCAAAAATCATATTCCCATACATTACTATGGGATGTGTCTTGTTTCCTTTGAGAAAACCATTTATTAAATAATTCCAAACTATCCATGGATGTCTGGGCATCTCTTAAGAGGTTTCCCTTATCGTATAAACCCTAGTCAACCTTCAATATGGGGGCTTTAGGAATCAATTCTCTACCTCTAGCTATTTCATTGGTTGAAGCACTTAATTGTTCGAAAAATCTTTCCTAGGCAAAATTTTTACACAAATAGAAATTCTATCACAGGAAAAATTCTTTATCTAGACACACAAGAACTTACTAACAATATTTTTCATTTCCTTTTTATACTTGTCACAAATGTGTTGGCATTGAATTATTTGCTCCTTTCACTCTCCTCGAATTCTTTGATCATTCCTTTTGCATAATGGAAAGTGATGTTTTCATTTTGTTTTTAAATTACACTCGCATGGGGAAACTTGAATTTTCCATTAATGTTTTGTAGAGAGGGGGTATGCATTTTTCGTAGATAATTTTTAAAATATACCATTGATTTATAGCATATATGATGACCATAATTGAACTTCTTTGCTGAGTCATCCTTGTACGTGCAAACGTGGATGCCAAACCAATCCTAGACCTCCAACTAGAATACATTCTAACCTTTTTCATGCCTTTTTGTATCAGCCTAAGACCTAGGGACACATGTAACCTTCTTGCTTTGTCACTTTAGTTAAAAACCTCACATTTTCCAATAGCAACAAAGTGATATCCATATATATGTTTTGTATTGAACAATGCAAATTAACTTGTTCATCTCTGCATTTTGCTCTAAAATTGGGCTCACCAGTGACACACGATGTTCAGTCATGTAGTCACTTTAGTCAAAACCCAAACACCTTCAAATAGCAATGTTACGATAACCATTGATGCATTTTTGATCTGACGGTTGGGGTATCTCATCATGTCTTATGCAATCAGGCCCACAAGAGACATGCACCACATTTTTGCATAGTCACATTGTTTAAAAGCCTAGCACCTTTTGTTAGTGATAATGTGATGACCATCTATTAGCTTATGATTTGATGGTTGGGAACAATCATGTTTGCGCTTCCTTTTGTGGCCTACCAAGATGCATGGCACCTTGTCATGTTATCACTTTGCATAAACATAATACATCTTTCCATGGCTATAATTCAACAACTGTTTATCTAGGTGAGATCAACAACCTGGGAAATAACACCTTCATTATAAAGTAGGGCCCACCTAAGACACATGTCATTTTCTCTCTTTCTTGCATTGTATAAACTCAGAGTACATTTCAATTATGACAAAGTGAGGCTCGTCAATAAACTTTTGATTTGATGATTACAAGAGATTACATCCACTTTTTTATTCATGGGGCCACCTTGACATGTGGCATCCATTTGCAATGTCACATTGCATAAAAATCATGTTCCTTTTCAAAATGACAATATGTCAACCGTCGATCTTCAGTCCAATCAATGGCCAAAATAAAACTTTAATACCATCTCTCTCCTACTTGTGATTCAATCAATTTGTGACACATGTTGACTTTCAATGACATCTTTGTGCCAAAATTCATAAGCTTTTCGAGCCTTAGTGTGTAGACATGGCTTTCTGTCATTATGTCACTATGTATAAACTTTTTGCACCTTGCTTCAACAATGATGTGACAACCCTTGACTTGATCTAAATTTGACGATTCCCATTTAAATTTTAACTACTATATTTGTATGGTCCCATGAGACACATGGCTCACATTGCATTGTTGCATGTTCTAAACCTTGTGCACTTCATTTTAAAGACAACACGATAAACGTCAAATCAAATTGGATTGAACGATTACAAAAATAGTTTGTATCATGGTCCACCATAGGCAAAATTAATGTGACATTGAGGTTTGAAAAGATCCAATTTAATTAATTCATTCGACAAAGGGGTAAAACAAAACTTGAAAGCTCAGGTTATAATGTTTTAATAACATCACCGTTCATCGAGTAAAAATGCTAAAAGAGAAATTTAAAAGTAAAACAAGGACAAACTGTTCCCTTGGTTATTTTAAGGTTTCTAACAATAACTTCCCACCCACTTTTTTTAATAAAAATGAGACCTTCTACAAACAAGCTTTCAAACCTAAAAATATGAAAAGAGGCAACTCTTACGAGGGGCAAACAATGGCTTTTTCTAGGGATGCTGGATATTCTATATCCATGCAAGGGCCTAGAATTTTTGGTTTGAGAATCACATACTTGACTAAATGAGAACTACTTGGAGAGCAACGCTTGATTAAAATTAGGAAAAAACACAACACATTTACAAAATATACAATATCTACAAATATATAGGAAACCTAAACTAGTATTCATGGAATAAAAAATACCTTCAACATAAGTACTTTTTCAAGAATTGTCTATGAACTGGCAATTCTAGGATATTTCCTGATAGATCTTTAATAAATTATGAATCCTGTCCCAATTTTTCATAGTTCATATAAGGACCAAGCCAAATGGGATCAATTTTTTCATGTTTACCCTTATCCTCCACCCTAGCATTCTAGTGTAGTACTAATTCTTTTGGTTCAAATTTCATTTCTAATGTTCTCTTGTCATACAAATGTTTTACTTGTAATTGCAATTTTGCATTTCTTGCAGAAGCCTCCCTTCTAGTTTCATCCAGCTATATGATGTCTTCTATTTTTTGTTGCATTTCATCTATCATACCATATTCATATTTTTGGATAAATTTATACCTCATATTCAAACTAATTCTGGCTTGTATTCCATATACCAAATCAAATGGTGCACATCCTGTTTCTTTCTTCACTATTACTCTATCAGCCCACACGACTAAGGGTAACCTAGAATCCCAAGCCTTCTTATTTTCATCCAAAATCCTTTTAATGATTTTCAACAAACTTTCTATATTGGATTTTGCTTGCACATTCCCTTGTGGATGATATGGGGATGATGTAGATGTTGTAATGCTATACTTTTCACAAAATTTCTCATATTCTTCTATTTTGAAACACATAACATTATTTGTGATAATTTTTTGTGGATAACAAAATTTGATGATAATGTTTTTCTAAATAAAACCTATCACCACTTTACTATGGGGATTGTTTCAACCCATTTTGAAAAATAATTTGTTGCTTCCAGAATCCACAAGTGCCCTCCACTATATTTATTTACAATTTCTCCTGCAAAGTCAATTCCCCATTGTTGGAATGATGTGTGTGTTTCTACCAGCCTTAATGGAAAGTTGCTAGAGAATTTCAATTTACTTGTAAATTTTTGACAAACATCACATTTCTTAAAAAGTTCACATGCATCTTTGAATAAAGTTGGCTACCAAAATCCCACCCTAATCATTTTATGAGCCATTTCTTTAGCCATAAAATGGCCTCCACACACCCCACTATGCATCTCACTTAGAATCTTGACTGACTATTCTTGATGAAGGGCCACTCCACCCTTACCAACTCACAACCAAAAACACAATAATATGGAGACAAATAGAAGATAAAATGCTTCACAAAGCATGCTTTTATCATACTTGAAAATCCTTACAACATCAACAAGATGACATCATAGATATGAATTCTTCCAAAAGAAGTTTACAAATGCTTCAACATAAGAGAACTCCCAAATAAGAGCTTCCACAAGAAAAGTCTCCACACAAAGAGCTTCACCAAGAGCTTCCACTAAAAGAACTTTCACCTCTAAGCTTGCTTCCAAGAGATTACACCAATAGAGCTTCACTACAAGAGCTTACACTTGAAGAGCTTGATTACAAATGATCATAAGCCTTGCTTATATAGGTACTTACCACCCAAGATATTACAAACACAACCAATGTGTGATAAAAGGTAATACAACTACCTTAAAACAAATATTAAACTCCCACCCAAATACAACTAAGCACCGCCATGTGGGCCAATTAGAAAATAGCATTTCCTTTGTGGATCACAACAAATATTAAATGCATGATTTAAGGAACTTTCCACAAACTTCTAAAATGCCACCTACACACCTCGATAAATGGAATGACAACTATTTTTCTTATTTTTCTATTTATACCACCTATGCACCTTGAAAATATAATTCCTCTTTTTCTCCTTTTTTCTATTTTTAATTTTTTATTATTTTTCCTCTAATTTTTTTCACTTTCTCTTTCCTCTATTTTTTTTAAAAAAAAAGTTTATAATTTATAATTTCGATCACACCCCCTTTTTCGTGATGTAAGATGCTCCTGCATTAGACACCCATGGTAGGAAAAATTTTGTGAATATGAATTCATAAAATGAAGCAACTGACAATGAGATGTTTTTTTCCTTCTCTTCCAACACCTAGTTGGAGCAAGTATCTGTTGTCGATATATTTCCTTCTTTATTGTTTTCCAATACCTAGTTGGAACAAGTGTTTGATGTTGAAAGTACTCCTCTGCAATGAACTCAATCCAAGTATAACTCTCATCCTCCTCCAATCTTATAGGATTTAATAAATCTATAATAAACTCAACAACACTATACAAATCTTTCTTTGCATACCACACATCACTAACAAGATCCTCATGCAAACCATCATCATTATATTCCAAACTCATTTCATATTCAACATGCCATGGTTCATAAAAATTTACCTCTTTCACATATTCAACTTCGATTGCTTCTTTGATGTCGTCAACAATGCATGTAATTACTTCACTTGCTTGACCTCCAACTAAGGTATTGTACTCTTCCTCCATTGTTTTAATGTTCAAATCATCTTGATGCTCTTTTTCTTCTCTTTCACATTCTTCAACTTCAGGTTCACAAATATATGTATCTTCATCCTCTTGCTCTTTTTTTGTACCACATGTGATACTCCACTGGATCTTCTTTCTTTTCTGCATCTAAGGAATTTTTAATATCTCTTTTTTGGTGGCATGCGTTTCTCTTCTACAACTCTGATTCTAATTCATTTACTTTCTTTTATAAATCAAAGAATGCAACTAGCAATGCCTCTTGATTTCTTGCTCTAATTTTATCAAGTCTATTAATCTGTAGAATCCATCCAATCACAAAAGTTGTCTTCTTCTTTGTCTTCTCCATAATCAAGTCTTCATAAGAAAAACTTCTTGCAACACAAGAACCTCATGCAAACTACATCATAGTTAGTGATCTGTCTACACAATTAGGAACTCCTTCTTGACAAACTTCACCCAACCCAAGGTCCTGGTGCAAACGGCTTCACATTTGGCAATTTGTCCACACACTCAAGAACTTCCACTCTGATACCATCTAACGAAGGGCCACACTATCCTTACCAACTCAACCAAAAACAAAATAATATGGAGAAAAAGAGAAGATAAAATGCTTCACAAAGCATGCTTTTATTATACTTGAAAATTCTTACAATATCAACAAGATGACATCATAGATATGACTTCTTCCAAAAGAAGTTTATGCATGCTTCAACATAAGAGAACTCCCAAATAAGAGCTTCCACAAGAAAATTCTTCACACAAAGAGCTTCACCAAGAGCTTCCACCAAGAGAATTTTAACCTCCAAGCATGCTTACAAGAGATTACACCAAGAGAGCTTCACTACAAGAGCTTATGCTTGAAGAGCTTCACTACAAGAAAAACCTTCACACAGAGCTTCACCAAGATCTTCTACCAAGAGAACTTTCACCTCCAAGCTTGCTTACAAGAGATTACACCAAGAAAGCTTCACTACAAGAGCTTACACTTGAAGAGCTTGATTAAAAATGATCATAAGCCTTGCTTATATAGGCACTTACCACCCAAGATATCACAAATGCAACCAATGTCAGATAAAAGGTAAATACAACTATCTTAAAAAAAATATTAAATTCCCACCCAAACACAACTAAGGACCACTATGTGGGCCAGTAAGAAAATAACTTTTCCTTTGTGGATCACAACAAATATTAAATGAATAATTTAAGGAACTTTCCACAAACTTCTAAAATGCTACCTACACACCTCGATAAATGGAATGACAACTATTTTTCTTATTTTTCTATTTATGCCACCTACGCACCTTGAAAATATATATTCCTCTTTTTCTCTATTATTTTTCTATTTTTCTATTTTTTATTATTTTTCCTCTAACTTTCATCACTTTCTCTCTCCTCTAATTTTTTTTTTTTGTATTTATAATTTTTATCGCACCCCCTTTTTCGTGATGCAAGATGCTCCTACATCAATTCTTTATCAACATATTTCAATAACACACCTTCCATTTTTCTCCACTATAGTTCTCCTCTGACAATGACATATTTGATGGCTTGTAATTTCAATGTCCTTTTTTGATTATCATTCATCTTCGGTGGAGTTTTCATGTATTAAAAATAATGAAATACACCCTTGTACCATTCACAAGTGTCCATATCACATGGGTTAATCATCAAGTTGATTTATCCAATTTCCTTCCAGATTGACCTCTGCCATTATTTGTGAGTCCTTTTCCTCTAACCAACTTAGTTATCTGAATGTCTATATTGAATTCTTGGATTCTATTAATCCATCCGCATCTCCTCCCTAACACTTCTTCTAAGAAAATATGTCCTTTACTACAACATTTGGTACAAAATAAATTACAATAGCCCCCATGAGATAACATCTAAATACCTTCATAGCCTAAACTAATGCATAAGCTTGCTTTTGATTTATTTCATATTTTAGTTCTAGAGCTTGCATGGATTTGCTAAAGAATGCAAAGGGTAGTTCAAATCCTTCATCATTCTTTTGCAATAAGATTGCTGCAATAGTATGAAATGAGGCAAAGGAAAAAATGTGCATAGATTTTTAATAATCAGGTGCTCTCAGGATAGGAGCATCCTTGATTTCTTGCTTTATTGTTTGAAAAGAAATAGTGGTTTCACCATCCCACTTGATTTCAACACCTTTCTTTAGCATTTTAGATACAGGTCTACCTATTTCTGCAAAGTTGATGACAAATCTCCTCAAGAAATTTATTTTCCCAAAGAAAAAATGAATACCTTTCATAGTTTTAGGTTTTTGAATCTTGTTAATAGCTTCCACTCTTTCAAGGTCTATTCTTACTCCTTTTCCAACTATGCGCTCCAAAAATTTTCCCTTAGTGACCCCAAATGCACACTTCTTTGGGTTCAAAGAGATGCCATAATTTAGAGTTTTGGGAAAAACTTTCTCAAGATGCATGCAGTGATCACCTTCCTTTTTGAATGTTGTTAAATCATCTTGGTATACAAATAAGAACTTGTCTATGATGTCCACAAAAGATACATCCATGACCCTCTAAAAAGTAGTCCCAAGAATTGTCAAACCAAAAGGCATTTTTCTATATACATATGTTCCCCAAGGTGTTGTGAATGCAGTCTTATATATTTTAGATTCCTTGACCACCACTTGGTTATATCCAGAAAAACCATCGATCATAGATATTAATTCTAACCTAGTAGCCTTTTGCATTATGACATCCATATTAGGTAAACCATAGTTATCTTTTAATGAGGATATGTTCAAGTTTTTGAAATCAACACATAGCCTTATATCCCCATTTTTCTTCCTAACAAGGACATGATTAGATACCCATGAAGACTACCTTATTGGCTTGATGATTCCAACATCCCTTAAACTTCATCAACTCCTCTTGCATTTTTCTACCAAAGTTGGATTAATAGGCATGAGTTTCTACCTGAAAGGTTTGACTCCTTCCTTCAAAAGGATCTCATGTTGAAATAGATCCTCTCTATAAGCCTTTAGGTCATCATAAGACTAGGCAAAGACATGTATATATTTTCTCAATAGATCAATCAAAGAATTACTGAATATAGGGGATAAATTTTTACCAATATATACTTTCTTTGGATTTTCTTTAGTCCCAAGGTTTACTTATTCTAAATCTTTAACACCTTCTTTCCTTTCACTCACTTGAGATCTATCATAGTTATCAAAGATAGTCTCTAGAACCACCAACCCTTTAGGGATCTCATTTTTTTAATGATACTACTTCATTTCCAAATATAGTTTCCTTTCCTTCTACGTTTTCAACCAATGTAGCACAATAAATTTCTTGTCCCAAAAATTGATCCTCACAATTCAAGAACCTTAAAATATCTCTATCATCTTCAAAAATTTGCCAAATCTTAATGTTATCAAGGATAGATGGTCTAGTTTTCATTTCTATCTTTGACACACCAAAAAATGTGACATAATCAGGTTTTAGGGCAATATTTTCCAATAAGTCAAATATTTTGTTGTTATTTCTTTCCACCCAAGTTATTCCAAATGCATCAAAGTTCTCCTTCATGTCCCACATTACATTCCTATATTGCTTTAACATTTTATTCTTGGAAACATAGACTAATTTAACTTGGGAAACAATTAGTTCAGAATCTCCAATTATTATACATTTAATCCCATGTTTATAGGCTAATCTTAGACTTAGTAACAAAGCTTCATATTATACAATATTATTGGTACGTGGGAAGTTCAAGGTAAGAAAGAATATGTAATCCTATAGGGGGAAATTAGGAGAATACCTGCTCCAAACCCATCTTTACAACATGCTCCATCAAAGTACATGGTCCATAGATCCCCTTTACTTGATTTCATATCAACTTCGATTGCAATAGGTATTTTAGAATACTCCTTCTCTAGGATCAACACTTCAGCCCTGAAGGCATTTATGGCAATATCTACAAAGAATTTTATTTTATCATCAACATTTTGTTTAGTCATATAAACAATCTTTGGTTCTCTTTTGACCTTAACCAATTTACCATCAATGTAAAAAATTGCATGGGATAAATTACACTAAAGGCTTCCACCCATTTTCAGACTCCACTTTCTAGACAACAACATGCCATATTTTGGGGGAACGTCCACAACTAGCACACTCATTGTCAATTCTTTATCAAGGTAAGAAAAAAATCTATAAGCCAATGCACTTATTGTACCTATAAAAATAACCTCTCTCCAATCCATAGCACAACATCTACCCTGGTTGTACCCACTTTTAATCCTAAATTTTTCATGACCTCAAAAGGCATTACCATATTTGATGCACCAAAATCTATCATACAGTTTTTAATGTCTTGCCATTTACAATAATGCTTAAGCAAAATGAATCAATATTTTCCAAGCACTGATTTATAGAGTCATCTAAGCACATAGGTGGAATTTGAGATACTATTGGAATGTCCAAAATGTGAAGAGTACTTCTGGGGGGGGGTGAATCAGAAGTACCACACTTTGAACTCTTTTCAACAATTTAAACTTATAACTGAAAAGCAAATTGCATGCAAGTAAATGTAGAAATGAACATGAAATAAATCACATGCAATAACACATAACACCAGATTTGGTAACCTAGAAACCCTCCAGGAATAAGAAGGTACAACTGGGGTGCTTATGATACCCACCAAAATCACTGTAGTAATAAATGTTCAACCACTTCTGATGGTCTGCCCTGTGAAAGGCCTGCCTTGTTAAAGGCTTTACATTGTGTCAATAGTGACCTGATTAGAGGATTTACAAATACTTTACATGAAGTGTCACCCTATTAAAGGATTTACAATAGGTTATTAAACCCACCTAATACATAGGATTTTCAATCACCTTCTCCAAAGGTTATCCTACCTAGCTGTTAAGCTAACCTATCAAAATAGGATTTTCAACTTCTAATACAATGGAAAGAAAGTATTAGGAATCTTTGACCTAATTGCATACAATCTTCAATTGCTGATTTCAAGCACTTTTTCTGCTCCTTCTAGCCTTGATCCTCTGAGATATGATATTTGGTCATGTGTCTTGTCCCTTGTCTATTTTGATCAATTGGATATGAAATTGCTGCTCTGTTTCTCTAAGTCTTTCCTTCTTTAGACTGAACTTCTCTACAGTCTCCCCATACACTGTTCTCATCCACACATGCAAATGGGGTTTCCAACCTCCTTTTAAAACTTGTGAAGACTTAGGGTTAGGTATGGATCTACGATCCATATTGAATCTCAAATTCTTTCTCATTCCTTGTATTTTTATCATTGGTTGCATGCCTTCTCCATTTTTTTGATTGACTGCATGCAAATCATGTAGGGAATGTAAAAGATTCATCCTTGTCCTTTTTCTCATTCAAAATCCTTCTATGTCGGCTCCAAAAAAATGGTTTACATCTAAGTTTGTGAGGGCACAAACTTATATGCTAATTCTTTGTTACTCGGCACATACTGGACTATTGGTGCTTGGTACACATACTATCCTAGATTGCTCAGCACCTATTACACTTTGTCTCGCTCAACACATATATGATTCTAGCTCACTCAGCATATGAAGCATTTTGACTTGCTTGGCATTAATTGTGACTCGACACCTATATGTCACTCGACACTTATATATTGCTTGGCACCTGAATTCACTCGACACCTTTTGGAAATCTGACTTGGCACACACTGTGGCTCAGCATACATAGTGTACTTGGCTTCAATGTAGAAAGTGATTAAGTCTATTGACACTCAAATGTCAAAACCATCTAAGGACCAACAATCTCCCCCTTTGACATGAGTGTAAAAAAAAATTAACTAGACATTTATTCATCTGTCCTTATGAGTACCTTTTCCACAAAATTTCAAATTTTTTCAAAATTTGTTCAAAATACCTTAACTCCCCCTGAGCTGATTGTGCCTTGACATTTTTGCAACCAAAATTTTGTGCTGAATGTGCCTGATATTCTATTTCCTTCTACCCTATACCTGCATTTTGTACCTGTGTCTCTATATCTGATCTATCAGAGCTTATGGAATATCTACATTTTGTTTCAGAGAAACTTTCCATATGATTGCCAAAATTTTGTATCTCCCCCTCTTGGCTATCAAAATTGTATTCTCCCCTTCTATTATCTTCTTTAAAACATATGTCTTCCCCTTTCCTTATTATTATTTCTCCCCCTATCTTATTATCTCCCCCTTTTTAACACTTTTGTCAATGTGTTCTAAGGAGTAATACCATACTTAGCCAAAAAATTACTATTTACCTCCATTATTGTTTTTCGAAGCTGCATCCCAATTCTCCAAAGCTATGTCAAGAGACTTGTGCTAGATGACAGTCTCTGCAGCAAGGTGTACAAGTCCATCAAGTGTAGAAAGATTTGGATCTTTCTCCAAAATTATTTTAGCATATACTTGCTCCTTGTGGAGGACTTCTAGATGAGGGGTTATGGAGGACTAGATTTGCATCAGTTTAGCCTTAATATTAGCCTCCTCTACTGTAAGTATAGCTAACTCCCTTTGTATGTGAAGTGATTGTGCAAAATGCTTCTCACTTTGAGTTGATTTCTAGATAATTGCATGCTAGATATTTTCAAGTTTCTTTCCAAGATCATTATTCTTTGATTGGTTTCTTGTGTGAAATTGGAAAAATCACACAGTTTCCTATACAATGAAAAAAAAATTTCAAGGAAAATTTTGACCTTATCTATTGTCTTGGCCAACTCTACCTGTTCAAGTGTAATTCCACTTGATATCTTCTCATTCAATTTTCCTTGAAACTTTCTCTCTAACCATTCTATGAGTTTGACATTGGTATCCTGGTCTTCATTTGTCACTTGGTCAACTATGTCTGATAGTTGCTCAATTATTGTCTTTGCTTCATCTGGTGACTGCAAGCTAAAGGCATCGATAAAGATGTCCTTAATGCTATGAAGTGATTTCTTATGTTTGAATTCTTTCCTCAGTATTTCTTTCCTTATCCTTCTATCTAATGCATTTTGCATTTTAGTCATTTGTGCCATTTTTATAGTCTTGGAATCATAGGAAAGAATCACAATATCTTCATCTAATTCAGGGTCTCCATAGTGAAGTACCTTGGCCACTCTAGTTGAACTCAAGCTTGGAGTTGAAATTGCAAGGGGATGGCTTTAGTCCTCGACTTTTGAATGGTATTAGTAGGAGTTCTAGTCTTTGGTAGTTCTACCAATGTTTGAATGGTGGCTTGCTCCTTTTCTTTTGTTGTATCCTCTTTCTCTTCTGATTTCCTCTCCTCTACACTCGACATCTGATCAGTGTCACTTGTTTCATTTGGTGGAGGTGGTGGTGGAAGCATCAAAACTTTAGTCCTAGTAGCTATGTATGTGAAAGGTGGATCCTTTGGTTTCACCTTTTCCTTTTGTGCTACAACTATTACTTTTTGTAACTCATCAACACTCACCAATACATGGCTTGTACACAACTGTGCCTATAGAGTAGATTGGTGAAGGATCTTTGAGAGATCCTATGCAGTTAGTGGATTGATGTTTTGAGCTGACTTGTTAGTAACATCCTTTATGATTATTGTCTCTATAGGTGTAGTGGTTACATGAGGTGGACTAGGAGGTGGCAATTGTGTGTCTTGCATGCTCTATTCTTCTTCTTACTACTGATCAGCTATTGCCATAGTTTCTTCTCCCTTAGCTGATTCTTCTTCTTCTTTCTTCTTATTCTCTTCCTCTCTTTTTTCTTCCTCACCTTTCCTTTCCTTCTCTTTATTTTCTTCTTCTATTTCCTTTGCCTTTACCTCTCCTTTATGCTCTTCTACCTTCTTTTCCTCTTCCTTCTCTTTGGCACTAGTTTCTACCTTATTGGTTTCCTCTACTTTATCATCAGTAAATCTATAAATTATTTTCCACAATTGTGTGGATTTATTTATAACATCCTCAATCTTATTCTGAAGGATGCAAAAGGCTCTGTACTTAGGTGCAAACTTGCCACTATGTTTCTTGTTTGCCTTTTTTATTTGAGCCCTTGTCATGTCAGGCTTTACTTATGCTAGGTGGATTCTTTGATCTCCCTTTCCATCTTTAGACAATAATGCCACTTATTCTCAACTATTTCATAAAGTTCCTTGGACATAGTATTGTCAAGCTCTAGAGGTGTGTTCTTAAATTCTGCCATCATGGCATACACAGATTCCTCTACTTTATTTCGCTCTTTCGTACTAAGCTTATTGAAATTAAGTGACTTTAAATCATTCAAATCTAAGTTTTTTATCTTATTACAAAGTTTATCAATTTCAGATTTTGGAGGATGACTTACCACTTTAAATTGGCTAATATCCTCTGACTCTATTCTTTCTTTATCTGTATCTGGTTGTGCCACATACCTTCTTCTTTTCTTGGGCTCTTTAGCTGGCTGTGTTGTGTCTTTCTTCTTCTCTTTTGATGCCTCTTTAGCCTTTTGAGTAGATGCTCTTTTAGTGGCCCTTGTTGCCACTGGCTTAGCTGGAGTTGGTTTGGTTTGAGCTAGCTTGGTGACCTTTTTAGGCTTGGGCTGAGTTGAAGGTTGTGTTTCTACCTTTCTCTTCTTTTTCTCGATAGGTGTAGGTGCTTCCTTAGCTTCTTCTCCCTTTGCACCTTCCTCCTTGTCTTCTCCTTGGCCTTGTGTTAGCTCAACTGGGCCTTGCCCTTGCTCACCTTCTTCCTCACTATCTCCTTTTACTTCTTCTACTTCTTCTTCTTCACCCGCTTCTCCCTCAATGCTTGCCCCAAATGTCTTCTTTATCTTCCTTACCATTTTATCTTTCTTTTTTATGACAAAAGCTATTTTCAATTCAATCGCAACTTTGGACTTGACAACATCATATGTCCTAAAGTGAGGAGCTACCTTATCAATTACTTCTGTAAGCAATGTTGTGATTGCTGCTGAGGCTTTAGCTATATCAAGCTCATATCCCAATGGCCTTAGCCATCTTACTCTTGGTATTGCTACCTGAATATAGGTGTAGTCAATGTCAACCAGGAAGCATATGGCATTGATATGTTTCTCTACCAGTCAAATTGGTATTCTCATTCTTTGCTTCATAGACTTCTTAAAGTCTTCAAAATAACTTGTCATCTGTGCCTCAAAATTGTCACCCATTTGATTAATGAACTCATTAATTTGTGTAATAGCAGTTTTGTTAGGGTTCCAATTTACCTTTCCTATAGAAGGAAATTCTTCCATCACATAAAAGAATATAAACATAAGAATTGGGCCAAATTTGCATTGTGCACCTTTTGATCTCCTTATTGCTCCTAGGTTCTCATTAATTTGTTGCAACATGAGTTTTACCAAATCATAGGTATGATCTTTCTTCACCAATTTGTAGGCTACATCAACTGCAAAACATGGCACACTATGTAGTCTATTGGATTGGTAGAATTTGTGAGATATAATTCTCGCTACAAAATCTAGAAGTGGATTAGTTATTGTATCAATGGTCATTCCCCTATTGTTCCATTTTTCTCCAGTATTTTTCTCAATGACCTCCTTTCTGTCACTTCTCAAGGTCTTTGGCCAATCTAGGGTTGGGAATCTCGTAACCCTATGAACCATTCTCTTGGTAATCTTCATAGGTCCTATCTCCAGCCATAGACATCCATCATGAATTCAACTCAAGACAATGCGAATCAATTTAGTTTTTAATTCTATAGGGTAGACTAAGGCATTGGTCAAACCTTTTTTCTCAACTATCTCAAATTCCTTCTTCAGAATCTTGTTCTCACACAGTTTTTCATAAGCTTGGAATATTTCACAATCACCTATGGAACCAATTTTGTAGTTGTAGCACTTTCTTACATCTTGCACCATGACTACTTTAAGTGGAATGATAGATAATGCACTAGCTAGGTCGTTTCTGTAGGAAACTTCAGGAATTGGCCTAAATTTGGGCTATTTGATTTCATTGCTAACTAGTTGAATCTCTTTTTCTTTGGGGTTTCATGAACTAGAGGCCATTTTACCGAACTAGGGTTTTAAATGTATTAAAATTGTAACTCTGCTTAGCTCGGCACTTGATAAATACCTTTGAATCGATGAACTTGTTTTGAATTACTATTGGAATTGATGCAAATAATTGCTAGGTTGCTGCTTGATCACCTCTTCATTCTTCTAATCTTTGCTCTATGTTCGGATGGTGTGAAAATGACCAATAATTGACCTTATACTTGTCAAAGACCTAGCATTAAATGCTTTGTGCATACAACTATAAACTCGACACTTGAAGGATTCAACATGACTCGACTCCCATTGTAATTCATTCACTTGGCCTCCACTAGACTTCTACTTCACTTGGCTTCAACTATCAGCTCAACATCTATTGGAACTTTACTTGGCATGCAAGGGTAACTCAACAGATTCTTCAAAGTTTTACTTGACATCTTTTGCTTATGCTGATTTCTTCTTTGCAGTACTCCTTAGTTCTTTGAGAGTGATGTATGATATACCTTTTTATATCAATCCTATACATATATTTTTCTTAGTTGGATGAAGTGTGATCACTTGACATCTTGGGTGAAGTGATCCCTCTATTAGATGTGCTGCACTCATCTTTCTTCTTCCAAGTCTTGCTCATTTGCCCTCTTATTTGTTCAACATCAACCTTCTCTTTTCCTTTGTTGACTTCTGTCTTGGGTGCTTTGACTTTGTTGGGCAATTCTTGTTGATATGTCTAGTCTTCAAGCAATTGAAACATGTAGTTTGGCTCAACCATCTACTGTGACTCCCTCTAAAATGTGTCCTTATGCAATTTTCAAGAATGTGTCCATACTCCTGACAATAGTGACAGCTATACCTGGTGTTGTAACCCCAATTGTAGTGATGACCATGGTTGTTTCTTCTTGCAAGCTAATTAGGTTTCCACATAGGCTTTGATCTACATTTAAATTCTCTACGTCCATACTTTTTGTAGTTGTAGTAGTGACCTTCAAATCTTGGTGTCCTCATTGTCTTGATTCTACATTCATGTGCTTGATGTCCTTGCTTTTTGCACTTGTGACAAAAGCTTGCATTTGTAGGCTTATCATGCTGATGACTATTCTTGCTCTTGCACACATTAGAGGTATGAACCTTTTTACCACGAAAATGACTAGTAGGTTTAGTGTTCTTACCTTTGTTATTCCTTTCTTCTGTAGTCTTAGATGATTCTCCTTGTTCAGTGCTGATGTAACCAAGTCCTGAAGTATCATTACTAGCCCTTGGTGATTTTAGTGATTGTTCAAAGTACTTGATAACCTCATTGGATTTGTTGTAGCTTTCTGCTATCTCCTTTTCTCTCTTCAATTCATTTTTCAATTGTTCATTCTACATCTTCAAGGTGGAAATCTCAATGTCCTTCATGTTTAGCTCATGATGAGCATTCATCATTTGACTTAAGGTATCTAGCTACATGTTTGAAATCTTTTCAAACTCAATTGTCTTCTCCTCTAGTCTATTGGTGAGATTTCTCTTGTCATCTTCTATCATGGCCTTGTCTTCAATAGCTCTCTTCTTTTGTTCACTCGCTTCACAAAGCATTATGGCTTGTGATTCTTGTTCAAGCTTGAGTAATCTAATTTCTTTAGCTTGTGCTTTAATTTTCTCCATTAGTTTTGCTATTGTTGCATCAAATTCCTTGGAATCTTCATTGGAAAACACTTATGTGGTATTAATCTCCTTATAGTGTATGCCATTTTTAGCTATGGCTATCTCCTTCCTTCTTTTTAAGGATTTTCTCAATTCTTCTCTGGCTTCTTCCACTTTGTGTAGAGCTAAGTGCACATCAATCACCTAATTGTTTGTGATCTTCCCAAGTTTGAAGACTTCCATCTTTAGACCTTTTCTCTAAGATGTTAGGCTTCTCCTTGTGAGAAACTAGGCTCTGATACCAATTTTTGGAATGTCCAAAATGGGAAGAGTACTTCTAGGAGGGGAGATGAACCAGAAGTACCATACTTTTAACTCTTTTCAACAATTTAAACTTATAACTGAAAAGCAAATTGCATGCAAGTAAACATATAAATGAACATGAAGTAAATCACATGCAATAACACATAACACTAGATTTGGTAACCCAAAAACCCTCCAAGAATAAGAAGGTAAAACTGGGGTGGGGATGATACCCACAAAAATCACTGTAGCAATAAATGTTCAACCACTTCTGATGGTCTGCCCTGTAAAAGGCTTGCCCTGTTAAAGGCTTTACATTGTGTCAATGCTGACCTGATTAGAGGACTTACAAACACTTTACATGAAGTGTCACCCTGTTAAAGGATTTACAATAGGTTTTTAAACCCACCTAATACATAGGATTTTCAATCACCTTCTCCAAAGGTTATCCTACCTAGCTGTTAAGCTAACCTCTCAAAATAAGATTTTCAACTTCTAATACAATGGCAAAAAATTATTAGGAATCTTTAACCTAATTGCATACAATCTTCAATTGTTGATTTCAAACACTTGTTTTGCTCTTTTTGGCCTTGATCCTCTGAGATTTGATATCTGGTTGTCTCTTGTCCCTTGTACTATTCTGATCAACTGGATATGAAATCACTGCTCTGTTTCTCTACGTCTTTCCTTCTTCACACTGAATTTCACTATAGTCTCCCTATACACTGTTCTCATCCACACATGCAAATGGTGTTTTTGACCTCCTTTTAAATCTTGTGAAGACTTAGGGTTAGGTATGGATCTACAATCCATATTGAATCTCAAATTCTCACTCATTCCTTGTATTTTTCTCATTGGTTGCATGCCTTCTCCATTTTTCTGATTAGCTAAATGTAGATCCTATAGGGAATGTAAAAGATTTTTCCTTATCCTTTTTCTCCTTTGAAATCCTTCTATTTCAGCTCCAAAAAAATGGTTTACATCTAAGTTTGTGAGGGCACAAACTTATATGTTGATTTTGTGTTACTTGGCACATACTAGACTACTAGTGCTTGACACACTTACTATCTTGGATTGCTCAACACTTATTACACTTTGTCTCACTCAACACATATATGATTCACGCTCACTCAGCATATGAAGCATTTTGACTTGCTTGGCATTAATGGTTACTCGACACCTATATGTCACTCGACACTTATATACTGCTCGACACTTGAAGTCACTCGACACCTGTTGGAAATCTAACTCGACACACACTATGGCTCAACATACATAGTGTACTAGGCTTCAATGTAGAAAGTGATTAAGTGTGTTGACACTCAAATGTCAAAACCATCTAAGGACCAACAGATACCACACCCTCTACTTCTACTGACTCCTTTTCTTTAGAAAATTTCCTGAATTATAGTTGAGATCAACAATTTCTTTAACATTTCCCATGCATGCCATGGCTTTATCCTTATGTTTTGGGATTCTTAACAAATATAAGACTGGGACCTTTATTGTGATTTGTGACAACATGAACAACATATCAACAAGAGTATTAGGGGGAATTTCTAATTGTGAACCTTTTACCTCATTTTGTTTTTTAGCAATGTAAGCAGCACTATGTTCATGTTGTTCCTCCTTCTCATTTATTGTGCTAGGTGGGTTTTCAAGTTCCTTTTTCTTATCATTGGATTAGATTTTAGAACCTTTTGTATAAAATGCTTTCTTAGGCCCATTTTTTGGTCACATTTTTAACCTTGATATCATATCCATTCTTAGTTTTAACCATCTCTCTTTCCTTGGTGTTTATTTTCTTGACAAAAATACTGGCTACCTTGCCATCATCATTTATAGCTAACATGGATACTTGTTCTACCATATTAGGAATTATTTAATCAATTTCCTCTTGAGTAGGCTTTCTCAACACAATTTCCTCTTTTGAAAATATCATATTACAAGTTACATCATCAACTTCCTTCTCATCTAAGAAAACTTGTTGATGAGAAACATCATGAACCTATCTTTTTGTATGTACATAAGTATTAACATCATCACAATTAGATACATCATCATAATAAGACTCAAACATGTTATACCCTACATCATCACTAACATTTTCATGATCTTCATCCTAGTTTTCACAAAAAGAAATTGCAACAACACAATATTTTAACGAATGAGGAAATTAGCAGACCATACACCATTGTGAATCTTCCACTACATTGATAGAAGCCAATTGTAGTGAATCAAGGGTATCTTTCTCATTTTTATTTTTAGTGGGAGGAAGTATTGGTTTTTCATCTTTCCATTGGGTATTGTAAGGGTATTTGTGAAGCCTAGTCTACCTACTAAAATTTTCTTAATACTGAGTTTTATTGGGGGAAGGACCTTTACCATCTTTATGTGTGGGAATTTTAAGATTACTGATGAAATTTAGAAATTATTCTATTTTATGTACTTATTTCTTCTTACTTGTGGTTTTTTATCATTTTTCCTTTTACCCCTATCGCTAAACAACCTAGGATCATCCCTTTTTCCTCCTAGTTTACAAAAGGTTCTCATAGTGTTTTCAATATTTACTAAATTCCTAAAAGCATCTCTGAGAGTCTGTGGTTCTTTGTCTCTTAACTGGTACCCCATTTTACCATCAAAAACTTTAAAGTAAGTGGTTAGACATACTTTATCATCAAGTCTCCTGACTTGAAACAACTTGTACATACCCTTCTGAAACCTGGCATTAAACTCAAAGATAGATTCATTTTGGAGTTTCTTTATATTATTGAATTCTTTCAAAATGTAACTAGCATTAGGCTTGTCACCATACTTCTCTTTGAAAAAATTCTCCAATTCCCTCCATAGAGATATAAATTTTTCAAGAAACCTTTTGAACCACTCCCTTGCATCCTCAGTCAATGACTACATAGATAATTTCATAACTACATCTTTATGTTAAACCTCATAATCATTTATCAGATCTAAGAAACATCTCAAATGATCTTCACAAGACACAATATTATTTCCCAAAAACTTAATTAACTTGTTTCTCATTTCTTGCACAATAGCATTTGGATACCTAGAAGTCCCATCAAAATATAACTACTTATATCCTTCTAGTTGAATTGGTCTCCTCTGTAACCTAATTCGAACATTGCCACTAGAATTTTAAGTGTTATTAGGATCAACATTAGATACTTATTTAGCATTATTTTCCAACTTTTGAAAAGAAGAAGGAGGAGCATCAAATGTGATAGTTCTATTGGTGTTAACATTTGACATAGAGCGTGAAGGCATACCTATTTTAGGGGAAATAGTATTATGGAAATTTTAAGTGCTCTTGAGGGAATGAATATTCCTTTTCATCTTAGCTATTGCGACTTCATTTTCAACCCTCTCTAGCTCCTTTGTTAGATCTTCATTTTCTTTTCTATTCTTCTCAATTTCTATATTTGAAACTAATATGGAAACTTGAGTTTCTATCATTTTCATAGGTTCATTGATGGTAATACCAGTTACTTTTTGCTTTCCTTTGTCCTTCTCATCCATATAAGAACCTAAGCTCTTATTTCTATGGGCTTCTATAGATACTGGTGTTTAATTTTGCACTTGTCTAATAATAGATCTCTCTTCCTCAAGTTCTTGACCATCCCCACTCCTTTCTTAGATCAACCACATCATTTAAAATCATTGGCTTCCATGGAGAAACTGACCTTTTATTTTTCTCTTTCAGAATGGAAATACTCTTGAGTAAGCTTTTTTTCCCTTCTATAGTCCTAATTTCTTCCCTCCTCTCTTTCCGAAGATGCTTCTCTATTGCTAATTTCTTAGCAAGTTGCATTCTAAGTATATTCAAATCATTAAGATTTGGCCTAGCATCTTTAGAGCTGGAGGTTGCATCTGAATCCATAGGATTTATATGGATCAAATGGGCATGTCCTGACTCCTCATGGGAAGGTTTTAAAGGAATAGGGTTTTGACTAGTAGGGCATAAATTATTGCTTTTTCTTGGTTCTATGTTCAAAGGATCATGATGTATCATTTTTTCTTGAACTATAACTTCTAGGGTATTGTAAAAATTATCATCAGAGAATTTAGTAATGGACTTAGAACTCTTATATGAAGATTCCTTCTCATTGAGAGACTAATGAGACTGTTTATTATCTGTGACTTATTCTTGAGGGTCTGGTTCGATCAATGGTTCACTTCTTTTTGTTGTCCAACTTTTCATTCCTCTCAGGGGAAGTTCCCCTTTAAGATTAACCTCCAAATTATTTCTAACAAAGGCCTAGGTATTCTTTTTTCTATCCATGGTCTCAAATTAAAATGACACTAGTTCAAGAAACCTTTTAAGTCGCCATCCACAAGTTATGAGAAATTTATGATCCTAAAATAAACACCTTGGATAGTCTACAAAATATTTTCTCTCCCAATGTATAAGACTTACTTCCACTAGACACTACTTATGAAATAAACACCTCAACACCAAATAGTCATGTTCTATTCCAATGAAAAAGGATATTGGTAAATACTATGATACTTCAAACTATCAGTACAACATTTCCTAGTAGACTCGCCAATTTTGTTGGTTTCTAATTTAATAGTTTTGATAATACCAAGAGTCAAAAAATAAAAGACACCTAGGGGTTAGCTATTTCCCATCTTCAATGTATTCTATTTGGACTTAAACCAACTTAATGAAGAACTTATGCTTCCTACACTTTAACCCAAGGATTTGAATGTCTCTCACACTCTAAATTGGTAATAAAAACCCTTTATAGCCAATTTAGTCTACAAACTTATAACAATTGCAATTTGTTGAAAAATTTAAAGCAACCAAAAATAAATCTAATAGATGATTGCAAAAAGTGATGACCATCTTTTCATTCCATTCTAATGAGAAATCTTCAATAATCTTTGATTTATGAAAAATATAATTATGCTAAGGTAAGACTAACATTGCTTGATTTCTTCAACCTAAAGACTAGTGCCTTAATCCATTTTCACTATAGAGTCATATTCATTAACATTCAAATCTATTTAATTGGCTTGCAACTAAATATATCAATTTTTAATCTCCAAACCCTTATCAAATCTTGTTCACACTGTAAACAATCCCATCACTCTATTGAAACATTTACTTAATTCTTTGAACTAACATCAACCTTGAAATGATATGCAACTCATAGATTGCAAGTGAATAAAATGAATCTTGTTCATTCATTCTCAAAACTAAAAAAGTATGAAAGTGGAGATAGAATTTTGAGATGCACAGATATCATGCATATTTTTGTATTAATTATCTAGAGAATCATACATACTTATGATATGTGACTAATGATAGAGACCATAGACCATAGAACAAAACCAGGCTTCAATTAATTTCAAGTTTTATAGAAAAATATGCTTAGAACATCAAAACTTAACACCAAATTGAGGACTCACTCCAAATGATGAGCTTACCATACAAAAATAACTTGACCCCTTCTTCTAGCCTTGGGAACTCATTTATATAGGATGAGTTACAACAAGCTTTAGGTGTAGAGGGAAAAGTACATCTATCCTTAGACAAACACAGTAGCAAACAAGACAAAAAATGCATTAGCACTAGCCCATGGGACAACTGATCTAAGTAAATGTGGCACCTTTCAAGTGATATAAAAGTAGTTTCATGATTTGTTATTCAGGTATACCCATAGTGGATGAACCACAAAAGTAAAGTACCCTATTATGATAACTACTTTTCCTTTCCCAACAATAATTAGTTTCCATGAATGTTAGTTGTCTGTACTTTGTGGTGGGATAGGGGCTTCTTCAATTTTGTCTTCTTTATGCTTTTCAACAACATTTTGTGTTTTTTCTTGAACTTCTTATGATGGTTGTGGGGCCACCCCTTCTATTTCCTCAGTCATTAGTTGAATACCTTTGTCAACTAATTTCTATTCTGCCTTGACTATTTGTTTGTCTTATGACTCAAGCTCTAATGTCACTTGTCAAATTTCTACTATCAAGGAATATTTTTCTATCCATTCATTGTATACTAAATCATCTAGCTAATTATAATTGAGGATTTCTTTTTTTCTATTTAGAATACTTTTCCCCACTCTATTTAATTCTCAAACTTGAGATGGAAATAATCAAAAAATATGTGGACATTCACAATCTCTTCAACTTACCTCACAAACCATATATTATCCTCTTTATTTACAATGTCATTCATTCTTGAGCTCACAATTTCTTTCAATTTAGTTCCTAATGCATCTTTTGATTTGAAATCACTAGGGTTTCTCAAGACATAAGGAAAGAGGTCAAAATTTTTATTGACATATATGGAAAAACATGTTCTCAAATTCTTCAACAATGCCTCTCTCCTTATATCAAAATCTAATAAGTCAGTAGTTTGATCATATTTATTTTCAATTCATGTGTGAGTATCAGTCTTATGAATTATATTGATACATAAATATGTTACATCTTGCTCCCTACTGATCCATTTGTCCAGGATCTTCCCTTAAAGAAGCTCCATTCTTCTTTAATTCATTTTACATTTCCACTAGCTTGGACATTTCATAGTGAAACAAGGGCCAATTTACACGATCAATCAAAAACAAAATTGTATCTCTGATCTAATCTTCATATTTTAGCAATGCCTCTAATTATGCTTCTCTTAGTTTGACTTTTTATTCATCCAATTCCTATTTAGCAGAGAATTTTAGCCATTGAGGGTTATCAATAATTTCAGCAATTGGCCCAGTAGGAGGTGGTGGAGCAGGTGAAGATGCAATCATTTCTTGAGATGGTTCCTCAACTACCTGAGCCTTTTCCTCTGCTACTTCTTTGAGTTGGCAATAATTCTTTTGATTTCACTGATTTTTCTTCCTCTTTGATTGTAGGCCTCCAAGACCTTTTCAAATCTAGTGTTTAAATTTAAAAAAAAATCTTGTCTTTCCAGGCTAGATCCAAATTAAAATCAACAACTTATTTAGTCATTAGAGCCGATTGTTCACTGTTAGTTTCTTGTACTTTGTATACCATCAACACCCCTACATTTTTTGCATCTAAAAATTCCCAAAGTTTGGACTCACTCCTCTTCTAGATGGACCACATTACCAATTCTCAAGGGTCTCCACTTTCACCCCTTTATGGGCCTCTTTTACTTCCTTCCTTGTCTTAAACTTTGTTTCCTTCTCCTTCCTAATGACATAAAAAACCATGGCATTGACCATATCCCATTCAAGAAGTACCATAACGCCAACATCCTTTAACAGTTGCCTTCTAGCCTCTAGAGTTATTTGGTTAAAGTTCTGCATTAACTCTTCCTTGACTTCTTCCTCTATTGCAGAGTCCTCTCTACCAGGTTTCTCTACTTTCAATATCTTACATTTGGTTTCAAAATTATAAATATTGATTCTCCACAAGAACTAAATAAATGTCCTATATTTAACAATATCATCATTAAAAAAAAAAAATCTAGAGGCTTGTTCAACATGATAACCCTCAATTTAACTTGGATCAGACAATTGCATAAATAGTCTGTATTAGGTCCACCATGTGTAAAATTAACAAGATATTGAGGTTTGAAAAGTTCTGATTTAATTAATTCGTTCTACAAAGGGGTAAAACAAAACATGAAATCTTAGGTTATAATATTTTAATAACATCATCCTTCATCGAGTAAATACCCTAAAGGAGAAGTATAAAAATAAAACAAGGACAAACCATTCCCTTTTTTATTTTAAGGTTGCTAACAAAAAATTCCCGCCCATTTTTTTTAAAAATGATACCTTCTGCAAACAAGATTTCAAACTAAAAATTTGAAAAGAGGCAACTCTTAAGAGGGGCTAACTTATGGTTTTTATACTTTTTCCATGAGGCTTTATATACTATATAACATTTGATTGTATGTTATTCTATTCTAGAGAAATTGCATGATAATTTAACACATGTTTTATTTATTTTTAATAAGAAATTTATACATAACTAGTTCTTCATTTCAAGCAAGAAAGACATATCTTCAACCCATAGTAAACTTCATTTTGTCACAAAGAATTGTCTTTTCTATGATATACTTTGTACTTATTTTATTTTTACATCTTCCCATTTTTTGGCCTTTGGTATTCAAATTTTGAGTAGTTATCAAAGGACCTACCTTGGCAAGCAACATTTCCACCTAGGTTAATATGACACTTATTGTTTTATTTTTTATTTTAAACTTGTGTTGTCAATTCATAAATTTATGATTTTTAATATCTTAGGATAGTGTCCTTTGAAATTATTACTCTTTTTTTATGTCTATCACCCAATCCTATACTAAAATTTCATTCTTTCCCCGTATCATCTTCTATGAATATACACATAGTTTTTCTTAAGTATTTGAGCAATGATGGATGACAACTTTCTTTTCTTGTTTGTTGATTAAAGTTTTTGAATTTTGAAAGAAATTATTGAACATTTCAATTATGACATCCTTACCAATGGTTTAAATCTATTTTGCTTAAGTCATTTGGGTACTTTTTTTAGACAATATACATAGAATTATACAAGTATTATATGGGGAGTAAGTGGTAGAAGTATATTGATTTAGAATTTTAATGAAAGGAAAGTTACAAATCCAATCCATTAGAATGTGCATGAAATATTTGAAAATATTGAACAAGCATAAGAGCCTATGATTTAACCAATTTATCCCTAGGAGGAACTAGCATAACTAATTAAAGTTAAAGAGATCAGATTTCCACAATCCATTACATAATATATTTGTTTCTGGATTTGATTGTGTAGAGATTTTTACCATCAACGTTTCGAATCACACTACATGATCCATCATCAGGATGAAAATAGAGCAAGAGATGTAAAACAAAATGAGTTGCAAAAGTTGATTGACCCAAAAGATAAAGGTACCAAGAGGAAGAGAGATTGCACGCTAACCAAAAGAGGAAAGAAGGTTGGACAAGGAACCAACAAGGGCACACTCCACATACAACCTTCTTTCCTTGTCCAACCTTCTTTCCTCCTTTGGTTAGCGTGCAATCTCTCTTCCTCTTGGTACCTTTATCTTTTGGGTCAGTCAACTTCTGCAACTCACTTTGTTTTACATCTCTTGCTCTATTTTCATCCTGATGATGGATCATGTAGCGTGATTCGAAATGTTGATGGTAAAAATCTCTACACAATCAAATACAAAAAAAAATATATTAATTAAAGTTAACCAACTTGGAAATATGTGACTTTAAATTCCTAAACTATGTTATCTATGTCTCCTTTAAAACTTTGTACCATTTAAGTTACAATTTATACTAATTAGACTTTTTTTTTGGTTCAATCAACTAACATAATTTCTTTGCAACCTTTCTTTCCCATGAGTTATTGTTGGAAATGATTGAAAAGATCATGAGGGAGATTGTTGGAAATGATTGAAGAGATCATACATAAAAAGTAATGGAACTGGTAAAGAATGTTCTCAATCATTGTTTTGTCATTGATGTCAAACTTGCTACTTGCAGGAATGACAATTGCTTTAGTGATCCAAATACTATCAATTGGTTGATTGACAAGGAGGAGGCAATCAATAAGATGTAACTAGAACACCTAGAGAAAGGTTTAAGTTATGATGTTGTAATGAAGTACAAGGATCAACTAAGCCATTGATGAAAAAGTGTATTGATGACATACTCTAAGACACAGAGAATGGGCACGCTAAAAAATATCAAAGATGTAAGGTTTTACCTAAGTCATTTGTAAAGTCTAACTAAGTTTATTAGAGAGGGATCCGAGCAAGCTAGTCAGTGCCGAACAGATTCCTAGTTGAAGCCAAGCAAGTTCAACTTCAATAAGTGCCAAGTGATCTTCAAGTGCCGAGTCAAGAAACAAGTGCCGAGAAGATACAAGTATCGAGTCAAGAAACAAGTGCCGAGAAGATACAAGTATCGAGTCAAGAAACAAGTGCCGAGTAGATATAGGTGCTGAGTAGATATAGGTGCCGAGCAGGATACAAGTGCCAAGTAACACAGAGGTGCTGAGCATCAGTAAATCAATAATGCCGAGTTGCTAGATCATTTCAAAGATCAAAGATTTGCTAGATCTGAGCCAACAAGGTTGTTATCTAGAATTTTGTGAATTAAATAGAAGATAAGAGTGATGAGTTGGTGGCACAGAACATCATGTAAAACATTTTTGGAGAATACAACTGGACTTTAGATGAAGTTTCTAGATAAGAGCAAGATATGGGGTAGATACATTGTACCCTACCTAATCTACCTAAAACCCTAAAATTGGAGAGGAAGAATCATGCGAGAAAGGAACTCCAGATTTCTATTTAAGGAGTCATAAGGTCACGAAGCAAAAAGTGAGAGGAGGTCAAGCATGAAAGCATAAAGTGCTGATGGAGGTGCTAAGGAGTAAGAGAGCACAACTACTCTTCTTCAATAGATGACCACAGATATGGTTGCATTGGTATGATGAGTAAGAAGACTCAAGGAGACAAAGCTTGAGATGACAAGCTGTCAAAGGTGAAGTGATTAAAGCCAAGCAAAAGGACTGAACTGAAGTGTGATCTAAAATTTGAAAAATACGTTGTAAGTTGTATCAGATCAAAAAGCCATTATTGTTACTCTCTAGCAATTGTAACCGATAGTTTAAATCCTATGGACTTAGGTTGGTTTAATAGCCATGTTATAAATCCTTTAACAGGGTGACATTCCAAGTGAATGTTCTAAAGTCCTTTGACTAGGCCCATTCCTAACAGTATGGTGAAATCCTCTAACAAGGTCACATTTAACAGTGTGTTGTAAGCCTTTAACAGGGCATCACTTTAGAAGAGTGAGCATTAAGTAGCATGTTACTGGTGGTTTTTCCCAAATTGGGTTTCCACGTAAATCACTGTGTCATGTGTTGATCTTGCATGTTTTATCCCTACATATTGATTTACTGTAATTTGCTAAGATGATTGATTTAAGTTTGGATGGATGAAAAGTTTATGGGCTCACTATAATTTGAGAAAAAGTATTATTAGGGCATTTAGACCTTGAATAACTGATTCACCCCCCCCCCCCTCTCAGTTATTCTAAAGAATTCTAACAGTTATTTACTCTATAACTATGTCCATTTTATTCATAATAAGATTTTTCATTTTATGTGACCTATTCATAGATTAAAAGTGAGAAACATTTATAGTGCAATGCCCCATGTTGTTATATCTGCATTTTATTTATAAATCTATTACTTAAAGTTATGTTACATATGCATGTTATAAATCACCACTTTCTTAAGCTAGCAACTAAAAGAATTGAGGCCTACACCACACAATGAAAAAATCCAAAGCCTTGTTAATGTCATTGTTTAATCCAAAATTAAAGATATTATAATACATTCTATTTTTGTAACTATCACTTACATTAATACTATAAGTAAATGAAAAATAGAGAAATGAAACTAAATAAATCCGACTGATTAAAGAGTGAAGAGATGTTACCGTGAGATAAGAAAATTCTAAGAGAATGCATCAAAGAATAAATAAGAGGAGAACATTTTTACAAGGGGAAAAGTAAAGAAAAATTACTTATGTAAATTATGAATAAGAGGAAAAGCCTATGAAGAAAATGTGTGTGTGTGTGTGTTGTGTGTTGTGTGTGTGTGTGTGTGTGTGTGTGTGTGAGAGAGAGAGAGAGAGAGAGAGAGAGAGAGAGAGAGAGAGAGAGAGAGAGAGAGAGAGAGAGAGAGAGAGAGAGAGAGAGAGAGAGAGAGAAGGTCATTAAAATAGAATCAATGTGTGATGTGTAGAATAATGAGAGGGAATCATTAATGAGAAGGAGCTACATGTGCAAGTCCCATTTTTATGAATTCCATCATTTATAATAAGTGTATGCAAAGCGTCAAGATCCTCTTAAGGAGGGTAAACTAATTTCCTTATAAAAGGAATTACAAAAATGACATGTCCTCACACATGGAAAAGATGAAAAGAAAATGGCATGTCCTCACACTTGGAATAGAGGATAAACAAGTTGTAGGGATCCTTGGAATATCCCAAATTAAATTCATCCACAAAAAGATTTATTTTCTAATACCCCTCCCTAAATATTTACTCGGGGGGTGAGGGGAGGGGGGGGGGGGGGGGTGGTGTTCACATCAAGGGGTTCTAACCCTAATTTTGTACAACAAAATTGAAATATCTCTTTAGAGAGAGGCTTTGCCAAAATATTAGCTACATGATCTTCCTCCTTGCAACAGAGAAGTGCTACTTTCTTGTCTTCAACTTGTTCTATAATGAAGTGATGTTCAAGAGAAATATGCTTTGTCCTTACATGACAAACTAGATTTTTGGCAAATGCAATAACACTTTTATTATTAGAATATAATGGAACAAAAGCTCTTTGAGGTAAACCCAAAATTTGAGAATGCCTCTTTCGATGCATTAGTAAAACCTCTATATTTGGCTTCAGTTGAGAGAAGAGAAATATAATTTCTATTTTACTTTTCCAACACATTTTACTTGAACCAACAAGGAAACATTAACCACAAGTAGATTTCTCATTGTTTGTATCTCCACCTAGGTCTAATTCAATAAATTGTTTTATAGTAAAATCATAATTTGCATTAAAAAGAACCTTATATTAATTGTTCCTTTGATATATCTTAATTCTCATTTAGCAACTTTAAAGTGTTTTTGTTGAGGTTTGGACACAAACCTTGAAACTAAGCCAATACTATATATCTTTGACCTATATATTGTTCCTTTTATATAATACAACATAAATCCATAGAGAGTTCAAATTAAAATTTTACTTTTGAGTTATTGGGCATTGTTCTTGTAAATCAAAGGATTGTAGTGGAAATGGAGAATGTATATAAAAAGGCTGTCAAATCTAGTTGAGATTACTTAAAATTAAAATTCTTCTCATTAGTTACAGAGTAAGAATTATGACTCATGAGTCCATGAAACTTCAGTTCAATCTATAATGACTGAGATTGTAATACCATAGAAAACTGTTATATAGAGAGGATTCATGGAAAATTTTACTAGAAAACACTTAAAAAGGTATGATCCTTGCAAGTCAGCTTTCCCCATATGCTTGGCTTACACATTGAACCGGTTGGCAATTTTAGAACACTACCAAGACACACATTGACTACTATTATTATGATTTATTACTAGATGAAAAAATTTTCAAACAAATTTTACCTGTACTAAGACCAAAATGAGAATGTGGAACATTTGGTCTCTATCGTGACCAAGCATAAAATGTTTTTTAGAGCGTAATAGCATCATAAACATCATGTTGGGGTTCATCATAATTCCTCAAAATCTTGAAAATAAACCATACTCCTAAGTATTAGCTCTGATTGCCTATAATTGATAGAAGATTGACTAGTTTTATAAGATTGTGGATTTTACTAATTTAAAAAAGATAGGACAAATAGGTAATATGAATGTTAGTCAAAGACAAATGTAAACTACCTAATCCAAGGTGAGTGAATATAAATGATCTTTGAGAAATCAAGACAATATGTATGATCACTAAAGGAATGACCTATGAAAAATGTTCCTTCTAATTTGGAAAATAACTCTCCCTAAGATGTGAAAGCTATGTTTTTATATTTTTCTAGGATAAAATGATGACTATGAAAAACAAATAAAGGTTCTAAATGCAATATACCAATTACCTCAGTATGCTAACCACTAGAGAGGTACAAGTTCTAAAAAGAGAATGGTTGAGATATGGTTTAGAAATAGAGAAATTTAAAAAAATAGAAATTCATGAGCATGAGAGCTATAGGTACACAACGTCCCTCATTCAACACAAAACATGTAACAAAACAACATTATGCAGGAACCTTAAAAAAACATTGTTCTCTATACTTTCCTACTAGATTCAAATCATAAATAGATGTAGTCCTTACCTACAATCACCCTCAAATGATAAAGAGATGCTTTCTTTGCCCTACAATCTCAATTTCTCATTGAGTTCTATTTCTTGATATCCTGCAATGAAACACAATGAAATCATGATCAATTAGTGTTTCAAAAGATGTTGAAAAGTTTCAAGATATGTTCTAGTTTTGTTGCATTTGTTAGTGTGCTATATGCATATTAGGATCTTTAGTGTTATAACAATAACTTTAAGAAGACTAAGAATAGCATGTTACCAATATGGTTGCAATTAGCAGAGATTAATTTTACTGAATGAAGGCATGATACATTTCAACAAAGGAAACAAAACATTACTTTTAATAACATCAAAATGTAGAATGTACCAATAGCCAAAATAAGGAACTCAATGATAGAAGTACAATGTAAATAGTGAAGAATCATTGTCTTTAGCCACTAAAGTACCCATATGTCTTTGGGTTCTCTCGCTCCCATCTAAAATAAGATTCAGCCACTCTTAATTAAGAATGCATGTGCAACTACATTCCATATGTATGGACAATAGGTCAAGCTGAAAAATGCACCATGTTTACATTATTTTAATAGGTCTATACATTTTTTTAAATTTATAGACAATTTTGAATGTTAGAACTTTGGATTCTATGGCCAAGATAATGTCCTTAGCAAGGGAGAAAATAAAAAGTCTTCATTTTCTTGCATGCTGGGGACATTACCCTTGGCTATAAGAGTCAAAATTACAATGTTCACGATGGCCTATAACTTAAAATACCTAATTAATGACTTGTAATGAAAATGAAAACCTATTGTATTTTTTAGCTCTACCTAATATCCTATGCATATCAATTGAGATTTCATATTTAACTACATGGCCTCCTTGTACATTGCCTGAAACCAAAACATTGGCATAGTTAACATCTAATATTATCTCCATTAATTTGGTCCACTTAAGCATAAAATTTTAAGTTTTCTTTGAAACATAAATAGTAAAGGATATCCAACATATTAATTGCTAATTTCTCTTGAATATGTTCACTAAGAGGATCAACTCATAGATAAAAAACAAAGTGTCTGATGCAGATGGAATGAAGAGTTTAAGTGTTGCTTTAATTACTTTAGATACCTATAAAATAGAAATAGAATAAAAATAAATTATCGGTATATAAAGAAGAATTTGAGAGTATTACCAAGTGTGTAATGCGTTCATATGTTCTTGTTTCATTCTTAAAATATATACAAGGGAGTTTCCCTTCCTAAATGTAGTGGAATACCACACTATGAAGTGGTTTATCCTATAGTTGTATTTAGTTTTTCACACTTCCATTGGGCGCATTGTCAAGAGTTTCAAGTGAAAATTCTATTTACCCATAGATAATATTTATCATAGAAGAGACGACTGTGATTCATTATGGAAATGTAACAATAATAACTAATAGTGTAGACATGCGATGAAATTGTAGTTACAATTGATATAGAGTCTATAATAATGAACATCATAGACATGTTTACATCATCATGGAAGAAATGAAAGTCGTCAGTGAATATGGTGAGGTGAAGTTCTCTAGCCACTCAATGATGGGACCATATATTTGTATTTAGTTTTGATAGGTTTAGTGTTAGCTTCACTTGATTTCGAGAATCCTTTAATATTCTATATTAACAAGGCCAACCACGTGATGGTGGAAGCTCATTTGGCCTCTCCTCCCATAATCACTCTAAATTCACCGTTAAAATTTAAGTAAATATTTCATTCATTCATTCATTCATTTAATAACTATAATATTAAATCATTATAATCACATAACATTCATTAGCACTACATACAATTCATTAATATGTATAAACATTTATCAATAATTCGTGAACAAACATCAATTATTATAACTACATAACATTCATTAACATGACTTAAATATCATTAATACATATAACCATTCATCAATAATTCATGAACACATCAATCATTATAATGACATAACATTCATTGACACAACATACAATTCATTAATACATATAAACATTCATCAACAATTCATGAACACATCAATCATCATAATCACATAACATTCATTAACACGACATACAATTCATTAATACATATAAATATTCATCAATAATTCATGAACAGATCAATCATTATAATCACATAATAATATTCAATAAAATGACATTAAATTCATTAATAAGCAACATTCATAAAAAATCATCAACACATTCATCATCAAATAAGGTTTTTAAAATTCATTTCTTCTTTTGTTTTTTCTTTGATGCTTGTCAAAGATGAAGGCTAATAGGAACATTGCAACTATCTTCAACATTCTCCTCTGGCTCTTGTGGTTCTCATCTTATGACATGATGCTTCCTCTTTTTTTTTTGAGCACAAAGTTGATGCACCCCTACAATAACAGATAAATGGGTTTAATTCTAAATATTTTTTAAAAATGTTATAAGTATTTCATTACTCTAAAGAACATAATAGGGTTTTTTCTTTACCTGATAGTGCCACATCATTTACTATCACATTTTGTTTAGTCCCGACCTCAACATGCTCAATACTAACATCACGCTCAACTTCGCCACCATGACATTCTGCATACTCAAAAAAATTCACATTAAGGTTACACCAATTACAACTTAAGATGTTAAATTTTATTAATAATTACATAAGTAATTTTCAATAGAAATTGAATATATACCTCTATCACTACGATGCACATCAAGGCCTTCATCATGTGTAGGATATGTGTCCGGAGTAGAAGGTTGTAGTGAAATATCATGCACATTGTTATCATTGTTCAAAATTAACATCAAACAGATTATTTCTCATGAAGTTCTCAATTTGAGTTATTATTCATTAGGCCTACTTACCTATGTCTGAACTGATGCACCATAATCTTCTACATCTCTTTGGTCATTGGAGTCTATGCAATACTAGGCAATCACCACTTTATAGCCTTGCTTGAAACCAATTTGTTTGTCCTCTTCTGTGAGCGCTATATTAAATTCAATGCCCTGCACTTTTTGCATAATATGATCAATATTGAATGTATTGCTTATTTGTAATTTTATAATAAAATTTGACACAAATTTTTATTTATTGCTACTGACAAGTCATGAATGAATTTTTATATATCCACCAGAGCCAAGATGGTGTTGACCAATCTTATCTTTTCTAGCTTGTGTAGCCTTTCATGTATCTTGCAACCTATATATGTAAACTTTGAAATATGTTAGATTATATAAATATAAAGATCACTAATTTGTGCATAATTACATTAATACTACCACATACCTATTTTTTAGGTGGTGGTTTAATTCCTTTATCTTTTAGTCTTACATGTTTTGCATCTTCAATGATTTCATTCCACTCCAGCTCTGGAACCATAGGAGGATGATTGTACTTTGGGTTGACCTTTAGATCCCTTCTATATTGGTCTCTCACAATATTTAGATTTTTGCAAGCTTTTTCAAGAATTTGGACTTTGTTCAAAAAATATCGAACAAAAAAGAGATCCACTAGGGATTTTATGAGCTAATCTTTTAATTTAGGGCCTTGCTCATTCCACCTTTTAACAAAAAACAAAATTGCTAGATAAACAAATTAGTTCAAGCTATGTACCTTGAATATATTACAACAAATGAATGACTGGAAAAATATTCTACTAATTATATGAACCTCTGTGTCCTTTTACATAATGTAGGCCCAAATATATTCAATGTTAAATAAAAAAAAAGTTTCATAAAAAGATCGTTTCCTACAAAATCATCATGGGATCATCAGTCGTAAATGAGTTATGGATAAGTAAACTATAATTATACTCTAAATAATTATAATTTTAAGGTACCCAGAAGCTTAGGCAATTTTAAGGGAATCATATCTTTCTTGGTCATCAATAATGATGCCTCCAAGAATCCAATAGAAGTAACACAGGCTGCTGCAGAGGCTACTGCAGGAAAGGATGGTAAATTATCACCAGTACTAGTATATGTTCAATCATCATGAGAAGGTGTACCTATCACTGCACAAATTTAATCAATGACATACTATGTTCAAATAAACAAGAAAGTACAAATCAAATCATATTTAACACATAACAAAATGTTGCAAAACAAGGATTTACCAGCTCTAGTTGTAGTAGGGTGGATGTTTGCATGCTCCTTGTTGCCAATCCTATAATTGAAAATCTCAGAGTGTTGGTTGACTTCGTCGAAGGAGGCATATACATGTCATCATGACCTAAAAAATAATTAGATATACAATGTATTATCTTTTTAAAATATAGATTACAAAAGCATGACAATAGTAATGTACTTCACCTTTCTTATAAAAATATCAATTATAATCATGAAAGAAATAATGGTGTAGTTTTGACTATTAATGGACTACAATAGAGAAGCATGGTATATGGTGATTTTGATGATGTCCCTTTTGATGGTTGAAAATTGAAATCACACACCTGTAGGAACTACACTAATACCCTCATCACATCCAACAACTCGGTGAGGTGTCAAAAAATGTTGTAACAACACATACATATTTTGGTTCATGATCCATAAATTAGTATAAAACATAAAGATTTATTGAACTATTCTACTACCTAAAGATTCATTGTTTCTTACTTCCAAACAATGTGCTCTCTAACACAATTCATTTTTCATCACCTCTTTCTCTTCGGTTGGATTTGGATCCATCACAAGTGCAAGAATTTGTAGATTGATGTTTTTAAGGCTCTTTTTACACATTCTTATAGGGTCAATGGTATATTAGCTAACATCATCACATATTACTGTGGTTTCTATATCAACAACTAATTGCTCTTGTGTAATTAGTTCTTTTCTCTTTCCTCAAGTTTCAAATTGTGACAAAAACATCACTAAAATAATCAAAACAAGTCCAAAAACTTAAGGAAAATAACATAATAATATGACCTTTTGTAAAACTATAATTAACTAGTTTTTATACAAAAGGTTTACCTACGCTAAAGAAGGGGTGGATGAAATATCCCTACTTCTATCATTCGATGGATCAATCATGTCACCTTTTGACAAAGAATATATATAAAAACATCGACATAACAAAAGAAATAGTTGACTTAGCAAAAAATACTTATTAATAAAATGGTATATTCTATATTGGAGTTATTAATTGGAAGTAATTAGTTTAAATATTACATATATAGTATGTACAGGTCCCATCATAGTAACTTTCTTTGTATCTATATGATTCAAATTATAATATATTAGCAACTCTTCCCCTACATTTATTGATTTTATTGCACATACAAAAATATGATTTTGCTCATGCACCTCAAAAATGCAATTGGGTCACTTATAGTTGACCTAGGATGCATACTATTTATAAAACTTACAATGTTCCTTGTTGCTTTTGGCCTTCCATCAATGTATTCAACAAGTCTTTTACTTTGATCATTTTCTTTCCATTGTAGATAATGTGTTGACAATGCATACCTACGCATACATTTTTTATATTGAACTATCCTACATACTCCATCAATCCAACAATTTTTTTATAAATGAAATTTATTGCATCCATGGGAAATAGGCCCAAACTATGTAATGATGATAGAGCTATGTGATATATCCTCTTGTTAACAAAAAAATCAATGCTAATTGGAGGTAATTCCTTGGGTACCCATTTTTTTTGAAGATGTGTGTACCTCAAGGGAACCTTGCTGTCTTCTTTTGTCTCATTTTCATAAGAACATGACCCCCCTTGAGAAAGGAAAAACTTCATGCGTACACCCCTAGTTTGTCTCTCTTTCATAGACGTAATACATGTGTCACTATCCTCTTCTATTTCCACATTTCTCTCACTTGAGGAAGACAAATCTGATAGATACATATTTGGTGGTACCTGTAGCCCATCAAATGAGAGATATAGATGAAGGAGGAAAACATTTTGCTATAAAATCAGGCTAATATTGATGAAGTTGGCCTAAAGTTAATGTTGAAGGTAAAGAGAAAGCAATCATGTAATAAACTTATACCTCTTGATCCATGTCAATGTGTATGATCCTCGTCAAAGAAGTATAGTTTCTTACATATGTAAATCATTTGTCTTAAGTTAGTTACAAATTTCATGATACTTATGCTATAAATTACATAGAACATAACATGAACAATATGCATACATCATAATTATTGTATACTTTTTAATTTATTACCTCTACAAAAAAATTATTATAAGTAATCAACACCAAGAATTGAGCATTGCAACACATATTTGCAACATGTGTATCATAATTCACCAGTGTTGTTATCATTAACCATGATAACTTATAACAAATTAAACAAATTTTCAATGAATATATCAATACCTCTTACATTATATTGATCATACCTAATACGTTTCCATTGATCATCTTCTTTATCCATCTCATCATCATGAATATCATCATCATCATCATCATCAATCATCATCACCATTACCATCATCATCATCATTGTCGTCATTGTCATCATCGTCACCATCACCACCAACACCACTATCACCACCACCACCACCACCACCACCATCACTACCACCACCACCACCACCACCACTGCTGCCACCGCCGCCACCACCACCACCACCATGAACACCAGCATCATCATCATCACCATCATCAATGCCATCACCATCATCAAGAACATCTTTGCTATCATCATCATCATCTCCTTCATCTTCACCATAATCATCATCATCATCTACTTCATCTTCCACTTCTTTAGTATCTTCTTCTTCAATCACATTATACTTTATCAGTCTTCCTCTTGGATCACATCTAAAGACAAATGACCCACCTGGTCTATGTAGAATGCCAGAGTAAAACACTTTCTCACATTGGCTTGGAAAAAAATAAGGCTCATTTCTAACTAGCACAAATGACCTTGTATTAATCATTGTAAATCCATTATCATGTCCAATAACAATTCTATCAAGATCATTTTGATTTAGTTGTAGCATATACCATTTGATAATGAATAGAACTAGTTTGAATGAATTAAAGTTGCACTCAATTATATCATCCAAAAAGCCATAATATCTTTTTTCAGATTGTTGAGGATGCATGTCATTTCTAGACAAAATATTAGTGACTTCAAAGGCTGCAGTTATCCCAGAATCACAAGTTCTCTTCATGTTGTCCAACTTTTTTATGCAAAATTTATGGCCATTGTAGTAAATATCTTTGTGGTGCTTGACTTGTTATTTTTTAAACATGCCAAAATTATGCATCTATTAGTGAGTTGATATTGAAAAAATGGGTCATGATAGATTAAATTATATGTACCTTTCCACCTCTTAAACCATTTTCTAGATCAATTGTACCATTGGCATAACATTTGAAATCTCCATTACGATGAGCTTGTTTAACCAATGAAGCAACACCTTCCCATCACTAGTACATTTGCACTTATTTTTCTACCAAAATTTTTGACCAAAGCTATGATTCCTTCTTCTTTTTTGTTTTCATTCCTGCATTGGTCAAAAATAAAAATTCTATGCCCGATTTGGTCAAAATTTTGACCTACATTTTCCCAAGTTGAATTTTGACCAACTCAATGTTAGAAAAAAAAGAAAATGTTTCATTCATTCGTGGGTAAAATAGAAAAGATTTCATTTGTTTGTAGGTATGAGTGAAGGCAAAAACAAAATTGGGATTCATTCATGTTAGGTGGGCTTTTCTCATTTGGCGGCTTTGTGTAGATCCGACTCCATATGCTTGGGCTCCTTGCATACAGGCTTAGGGTGAAGAATAGTATGGGTAGAAAAGAACTAGGCCAACATAGCTGAATCTTCCCCCCACACCCTCAACTATCAAACTCAATCTATAACCCATCACTCCCTTTGCATTCATGCATTGAAAACTATGGAATAAGAGTTCCATTGAAATCTGCAAGAGAATCTCCAAAGAGCAACCTCTAATTTGCAAAATAAGCTATCTAAAGGTATGCTTATTTTGATTCTTTCTAATTTATTTTTCCAAAATGTTCTTACGAGGGTTGATTGATCCTCATAATTCAGATATTCAATATAGTTATTCCTCAAACTCTAGCATTAAGCTCCATTGCGATGCATTATAATCCATTGTCCTTGTTGGTGTAAATACGTATTTACTATTTACACTTACTTAATATTAATTAGGTTAATTCATTATTTAATTATTTTGCATTATTTTATTATTTTTCTTTGTGAGGCACTTAGGAGTTTGTGCACTCTTGTGAGTTGTCATGATGGCATCATAGGGGTCTGCACCTCTTTTAAGCACATGTTGTCTACAACATAGAAATCTTCTACACACATATAACACTTTGTCATTCTTATCCATTCATATAGAATGTTGGATAAAGTGCTTAGTTGTCTTATCTCCTAGTTGTTTCTAGAGACATTCTAGGTGCTTTCTAAGAGGCCTTTATATACAGGCACTTCTAGTGTACTCTTACCATGGCATATTGAATATATCATCATTCTGATCATACTCTCTCTCTAGTCTACTGTGTTCTTGTGTTTGAGTTCTTAGTTCCTAGGTGAATTTTTCCCTTAGGAAAATTCTTACATGGTATCAGAGCACTTGGAGATTTTCTCATCACATAGCCATTTGAGACCATGCTTGCTTCATCACCTTAGCCCAAATCTAGAGTACTACAGAAATTGGGAGCATCTAGAGTTAGATCTAACCTCACCATTGCATCCGAAATGCTAAAATGATGAAAATTGACTATAAACTTAGCTACCTTGGCCCAAAGTCGACCGCAAGGCAAATTTGTTTTGCAAATCAAAACCTAGAGGCCCCAATTTGCAGTTCGGGTATGGTCATTTTTTTGTAGATTTAATTGATTTTTTAGATCTACAATTTTTTCTCTATTATTTTTTGACTATATTTGCAAAAAAATTTCACTCGGCAGAGAAATTTATTTTTTAGCAGACCCGGGCAGTGACACCCTAGATTTTCCATTTGAAGGGTATATTTTATGGTACATAGTCTTTTGTTTGTAGGATATTTTTTATCACAGTGGGCACATTAACCCTCTACGCATTTCGGTCGTATCGTTCAAAATTTTGCAACCCCACTTCTCAAGTTGGCGACCAAGTCCCCTCCCAACGGCCCAACCTCCACTAGCCGGCCACTCGTTACAACAACCAGTGACCAAGCTTGCCTTTGTTAAGTCATTTATGGCCTTTTCAATATATATAGTGCTGAAAGCATAAATACATTGAATGTGGGATTATAAAAAAATTCCCTCATGGATTTTGATTTTTGCAGTAAGCTCTGGCCCGTGTTCTGAAGGATCTCCGACATCACGATAGCCTTACTTTCTGACGACACTGATTTTGATTCCTTGCACAATGATCACATTTTTCAGCACAGGGGTGTCTAACAATGACACTATTTTAAAAACCTAGCCCCCGCATTTTTAAACATTTTCGGTGCCTACGCAATAGTATCTGGTGTAGACAAAGCATATTCTTGACCATGACACTAACAAAGGATATTCCCACATAGAGCATATTCTGACGTGGAATCCCAGTAATTAGCTACTATGCTTGTAACCTTTGGCACCCTATTTTCAAATTCTAGTGGCACGTGGTGATAAACCATTGTCTACTTCGTGCCATGTCCTCCCTCCACATAGCCACATGTTAGCTAATTGACACTGCACCTTGGCCGCCACGTCTTCTACTCCTTATGCAAGATTGTGACATGTCATAATAGCCTAGACTACCACGTTTACAAACTACTCCATGTAAATGCTTGGGACTACCATGTCACCAGTGGAACCTGATTTGTATTGCAACGTGATTTGTATGGAAGCCACGTCATTATTACATATGATACGAATGCCAACTTAGCCTGCCACGTCAGCCCAGGTCTAGTTTTTTTACTGACATCATCATTTCGCTATCTTAAAATTGATGACTATTTGATCGTCAAATTTAGACTCGCATTTTTTACTCTAGTCCCCTCTTCAAATTGCTTTTTAGTTTGGTAGCCTGACTTTGCGAGCCCATATCTCAGACATTTGGACTCTGATTTAGGTGCAATTTTTTTTGAAATTGGGTAGAATTTCCTAAATTTTTTAGTGGTGGTGTTTTTTTTTGGTTTTGGGGCACAAATTTTGTAAAAATTGCATTTTTTGGTGACTGTACCTACATAATCCTGTATTTTGCAACTTCAAACACTCTGTACAGGCACGTTTGATCACTTTTTCAGGTTCTATTATTTTTAAAAGTGCATTTTTTTTGTCTACTTTCCAGATTTGAAGTCAAATTCTAGGGTTATGTGGACCAATTTCTCACTTTCAGAATTAGGCCTTTTTCAGCATTATAAAGCTTTGATTCTTTTTCAAAATTATTGTAAATCTGAGCTACAGTGCTTAAGTGACAGATTTAAGCCTCATAAGGTAGTTGTAAAAGCAAAATTAGAAAGTCCACTTTTTTCATTTTGACAAGTGGCCCATTGTAAATGCACTACTTATAAAGTGTCAACAATATCTTTTTTGGGGGGGGGTCTTTTGATTAAGTGAAAAGGGGGGGTGTGTACTGTGTTTTTTCTGTCTCTCTATGGTGCTCTTTTGATTTTTGCATCATGGGTTTTAAATGTCCTCCTCTAACTTCATAGAACTATTCTACATGGAAAGATATTGCATGGAGTAGATTAATGGAAAAAGGATATAGTCTTTATGTTGATGGTACAATTACCAAACCTACTGATGCTAAAGAACTCATTGATTGGAAAACTCAAGATCGACAAGCTTTAGGAGTTATTAGGAGTTTTGTATATGGGGATCTTCTCTTCCACATTAAAAATTGTTCAAAATCTAAAGAAGCTTGGGATAAACTTGAACAATTGTATGGTAAAGTGGATGAAGAAAAGGGATTTTAGATTGAGGATGATCTACTTCTTTTGGATCCTAAGAATTTTGACACAATTCAGGATTACAGGGCACTTCTAAAAGATTGTGGGAATCCCATGAAGGATGACAGGTTGATTCATCACATCCTAAAGAGGCTACCTTTTGAGTATGCCAACTTTGTTTTGAGTTTTAATAATCACAGGTTAACCATGGGATTTTCTTACCAAAAGCCTTCCTTTGATGCATTTTCAGAGATGTTGATTGTTGAAAAATCTCACTTGATGGATTTTGGACTTCTCAAGCCATCTAAGACCAAGGCCTTGGTGACTAGTGATGAGCACAAATCAAGTCAAGGAGGGAAAATCAACAACAAGAAGAAGTAGTGGAAGTAGAAAACACAATCTAAGAAAAAACAATCCTCCTCTCAACAAGGCAATTCTTCTTCAAACAAGAAGGGAAGTAATGACAAGAAGGACAAACTCTTTTGTGCCTATTGCAAAAAGCCAAATCATGACAAGCATCATTGCAAAACAAAAAGAATCAATGAGTTAGAAAATCTACTCAAGAAGAACAAGATTCAAGTGCCAAGGACTTCCAAGGATTCAACTCCAACCTCTTCAAAGGGTAAAGGGCAAGAACTTATGGAAAAAACAAGTTCTTCTTTGGAATGGATACTTGACTTAGGTGCCTCTTACCACATGGGTTCTTCAAAGAAGACTTTTCTTCATTGAAGTAGTCAAAGGTACCACACATCTTCGTGGGAGATGATACTAAAATGGAAGTTGAAGGGAAATGACATGTGGAAATGGAAAATGGGGAATTCAAAGATGTTCTCTATGTTCCAAACCTTACCTCCAATCTCCTATCAGTTTACCAAATCACTCACCTTGGAGATGGTCATAAAGTTGAGTTCCTTCTAGATATAGTGATGGTGAAAGTCTAAGAGATGATTCATTGGTTGCAGTGGGGAAAGTCAATAATAACAAGAGGCTTTATTCCTTCTCCCACTTTGTGCCTAAGTCTCCTTCTCAAGCCTTGTTGGCTCACTCTACTTCACAGATTACATTGTGGCATGAGTGGTTTGGTCACCTTGACTTCTACTCTCTTTAGCAACTTTGCTCAAAACATATGGTCAAGGGTCTACCTAATATCAACTTTTCTAAGGGAGAATGTTCATCATGTTCAATGGATATGAATCTCAAGGAGAAGTATGATAAAGGGAAGTCTTCTCGAGCTCTAGTTGTTCTTTAGCTAATTCACATGGTTTCAACAGGACCCTTTGCAGTGACTTCAGTCAGCCAAGGCCGCTACATACTCACATTTGTTGATGATTTTTTGAGATTCACTTGGGTCTTCTTCCTTCATCAAAAGAATGAAGTACTTCATAAACTTCAAGACTTCAAGACTCATGTTGAACACAAGTCAAGGAAAGCCATCAAGGTACTAAGGGTGAATAATGAGAACACATATGTAGACATAAGACTTAAGAAATTTTTTAGAATTGAGGGGATTGATCTTCAGAACCCACCAAAATTTAGTTCGCACAAGACATATGTTGCAGCTATGAGGATTAGGACTCTCAAGACCATGGTAAGTTGCATGATAAAGGCCAAGTCTCTCGATTCTACACTTGAAGTTGAAGCCATTAGTAGTGCTACTCACATACTTAATAGATCTCCTCATCTAGCCTTAGATGGGAAGACTCCTTTTGAGACATGGTGCAGTAGAAAACCAGTTGTGAGTCATTTTAGAGTCTTCGGTTGTCTTGCATGGGCAAACTTATCTTCCAGGGGTTACAAGGCACTGACACCTAGGCCTGTACCTTCATCGATTGTGAAGACAATGTGAAGGCTTATAGATTGATGAATCCAAAGACTCATGAGGTAGTTGTGGAGAAGTGTGTTCATTTTGAGGAAATTTCACCCAACTTATCCTCTACTCCTCTTTGCACATCATGCATAGTGGAAACTGATAGTGACACCAATGATAGTGCTTTAATAGGTTCAGACACATGGAGTTCTATAGACAGTTGCAGTGAGAGGTCACATCAATCCAGTCCACATGCTTACATTGCTACAATGAAAGGTCCATCATAGCATGGTACATCTCATCTTCCAGCTCTAGTTTTAGTTGACTTGGGAGATAGTCTTGAGGACTTACATATTCTCATTGATGAAGGTGATCCTTCTATAGTTGTTATGAGGGCTCACTCTGACCCTCATGTCCATTCTCTACTTGATCAATCTTCACAGGTTGGCATGATTGTGGATCCTTATGAACAAAAATTAGTGGAGGTCTCTTTGTTAGTTGAGGAGATAGATGGTTCAGTGGAACAAGTTCAACAGATATCCTTTCCAGATTTGCATTCATTCTTTTTAGCATAGCTGGAAGGGGTGAACACTAGCATTAGCATAGGGATACTTGAACAGGTTTTAAGGCTAGCATACATCTTCAGGATTGTACCTTTTCCTTTGTTTCTTCCTAAGGGGAGGAACACAATTCTGCATTCTTGGACTAGCTTCTTCATCGGAGTAACTTTCACTTTTCAGCATTCTTCTTTTGGGGGGGGGGAGCCTATTCTGTCCCTCTTCCTTCTCTCATTCATCTCTTACGTATATATTGGATGTATGTCATAATGGGGGGGTCTTGATTACTCCATCCATCAATGCATCCTTATTTATCTCTCTTTTTGGGGGATGGTTTTTCCCTTGAGGTTTTCCCTCTTTCCCCGCTTTATGAGAGATTGCATATCATTATGTACATGGGTACCTAACATGGCATAGTAGCTAGGACCATTTTGCATCTTCATCCTAGTTTCGTAAGCTTAAGGGCACTCTCATAAGTTGCACTTAAGGGGGGGTGTTAATGTAAATATGTATTTACTATTTACACTTACTTAAGTTTACTTAGATTAATACATTATTTAATTATTTTTCTTTGTGAGACACTTAGGAGTTTGTGTACTCTTGTGAGTTGTCATGATGACATCACATGGGTCCACACCTCTTTTAAGCACATGTTGTCTACAAAAAAATAATCTTCTACACACATATAACACTTTGTCATTCTTATCCATTCATCTAGAATGTTGGATAAGGTGCTTATTTGTCTTATCTCATGGTTGTTTCTAGAGGCATTCTATGTGCTTCCTGAGAGGCCTTTATATATAGGCACTCCTAGTGTATCTTATCATGGCATATTGAATATATCATCATTCTAATCATACTCTCTCTCTGGTCTACTGTGTGCTTGTGTTTGAGTTCTTAGTTCTTGGGTGAATTTTACCCTTAGGAAAATTCTTACATTCCCAATGTGATTTTCGATTGATCGATATGTATCCTCATTTTATTCTTTTATTTTTGTACATAGATGCATGCATCTAAAAGATGTAATACAAGGTCAGGGAGTTGGATCATCTGAAGAATTCTTTCCCCCTTTAAATTGACAAATTACTCTTATGAATCATTTGAAGAGGACACTGAATTGCTTATGATCATCTAAGGTCTGAAATCAAGTAATCCAAATTATGTTTTTTGACTGAATCCTAGACTGCATATTGTTATTAAATTGTGATAATGTCATGCATCCAGGTCTAAACCTTAGTGATTTTGATGATTAGTGTGTCAAATTATAATTTACCATTAAAATAAACCATAGCCTATGGGATCATGTCAATGGACAAGGGAATTGTTTCAATTGTAGTTTGATGCCTATTATTAGTTGGAGAATACAGTGTAATAGAGTAGCGCGGATGCTGGTTATGTTTTTGTGTTTTGGAAATAAGAATAAAGTAGAAATAGTTCTTTGTTCTACATAAGTTAGGAACGCTCTTTTCAAAATAGTCATTCTTTTTGGGTTGGTAAGGTGCAATCCTTAAATACCTCTTGCCCAAATTAGGATGCTTTTAGCATGAAGGATTTTCATATTAGCACCATCTAGATTATAAAATTATTTCAATTGCACCTTGCTGCCTACCATCAGCTAGAAGATTCTTTTTAAAGTGCAACTATCTATGTTGTGGAATTAGTTTTCCACTATGGTTTTAGATGGGTTATACATCTTCTCAAATCAATATTTGAGATACATATCTAAATATATCCCAAAGATTATCCAAGGACCCAAAGGAAGTCATCCAAAGTTTTGACCACTTTGATCAATGAATTCCTCTAATTTATTACTCAGTGATAGCAGTGAACTACTTATTGCATTTAAATTGTCAAATGGAGCATTAGGTGAATAGATTGTGAATGTGATTATGTAAGTCATTGCTGCCACAAAACTATAGCCCATTAGATTTGTGTCATTCAAAGATTAGGGAATTGTACTTATCTGGAGATTCTCTTGCAGATTGCACACAAATCATTTTATATGCCATCAAAATAAATTATTACCTTTGCTTGGATGATACAATAAAAACTAGAGAATGTTTCTCTGAAACATTTTATGGCTTCCAACCACCTCCATTATCCATAGCTATGAGCTCATTCTTCTAGCATTGACACTGGTTGTTTAGGGCGAGCAATATCCCTTCTTGTATGTTCAACATCATTTTATTCAATGGAGAATCTTTGTTCATTTTCCCTATGTTTATAGGTTTTCATTGTCTCTTCAATTAGAAGAAAAATTATTTAGATTAATTTGATCATTTCTTTGATTCATCTCTTACTATTAATTTTTGTGGGGGTTTCAAATAGATAGATCTATGTCTAATGTGAATAATGGATTTAGCAAAAGTGTTTAATTTAAATTATGGATTTTATTGTACAAGTTTCTTCTCTATTTCAGTCATGGGATACTTGCAAGAAGTTGGCTATAATATTCCATTTTATGGTAATATCAAGATATTTATTTGTAATATTCCACTTTATGGTAATATCTTTCAATGGTGTCTCCTGAGACTGACACATATTGGTGTTCTCTATTTGGCTTGTGGGGATTTAATATTTGTTCAATTAAGAGCGCGTGTTATTAGCTCACAAATATATACCCAAATCTAACATGAAACAAATTCTAGCTATTTTGCATCAACATATTTTGCAGTTGAAAGTTCTTTTTAGATATCAACATAGAATTTGGTATCTATTTAAAAAGAAAATATATGCGTGGTGGAAAAGTTGCACAAAAAGATGTATGGAGAGGGGAAAGTGTAGAACTAATTAGGGCTATGAAGAATGAATTCTGATTATGAAATGATGAGTTGGTAATGAATTATTTTTAAATGTGTGAAGCTTAAACACTATAAGAAGATTCTCAAATATTCCTTAGATGTTAGTAAAACACTTTAATGTGGTTAAGAAGGCACAAGACAAATTTGGAGGTCTAAACTTTGAGTCAAAGAGAAAAGATAAATTATTTTGAAACAAATTGGTGGGGAAACTTAATCTTATTGACCCTTTAGAAAATATGAAGATAAATTATAAAGGATTGTTTTTACTTGGTCCAACTATCAAAAAGGGAATCAAAGGATTTATTATAGGTTGGACAAAATATACTTCAATAGAGGTGTGTTTAGTTTCCATAAACCCCTTGAGGATAACCTTGTCTAAGATTTTTAGAATTGGAATCCAAAGATTATTTCAAAGGAGCCCAAATCCTTTTCCCTCAATACCTCTCTTCTTGATAACCAATATGTCTTGGCTACTATTAATATTATCCATTGGTATAATTCAAGTGTTTTTAACCAAAGTAACACAATTAGTAGATGGAGCCAAAATTTGAAATCCTAGAAAAGAATGTTCAAAATAATAGGTAGGAACAAATCTAAAGATGTTACAATTTTTTTATTATCTCTAATTAGTTCTCTTCAAAAGGAATAAGCCACTATTTAGGAGAAACATTCCACCTATAATGCAATGGACACATTTATTAGGGTCATGCATGAGCTAAAGATATTGTAAACCAAAAGGATTCATGGAGCAAAAGTGAGATAAAGATTGAGTTGGATGAACCTAGGAGATAAGGAATCCAAGTTCTATTTCCAAGCACTAGAAAGTAAATAATATAAAGATAACATTGATTTCATGTGCAAGAATGGGACTACTTTCACATCCCTTGATGATATCCTTACAACCTCCTCCATTTTGTAGACAATTATTCCAATCAAAAGATAATGATGGGAAAATGAAAGAAGATATAGAGAAAATCAAGTCTAAGAAAATATTTGAAGATGAGGCACACCTCCTTCATGGTTCTATATGTGTGGATAAAATTAGCTCTTATTTTTAGAAGATGAGTAATGAGAAATCCCTAGGACTAGATGGGCTACCATTTAAATTATTTTAAGGCCAATCAAAACTAGATTTGCATTGAACTTAAGGAGCTATATGTATTTTGCTTTGAAATTGGCTCATTGGGTGGGTTAATAAATTAGTTTTGGGATCATTAAATTGATTCCTAAAGAAGGAGATAAAATCCTTATTAAAAATTGGAAACATATCACCCTCTTCAATATAACATAGAAGATCTAAAAGGTATTGATATTCAACCTCCTCTAGGTGTGCTCAAAATAGTGAAAGGCATCTCTATGTATTATTTTATAATGGAGGAATGGACCTTTAATTCCATTAAAAATCTCTACATAAAATGGAAAGCCCCACACTAGTACATTGGGCCTCTATTTTTTACCAAACTTTTCGACGATAGGCCAATTGGGCTTGTCAATTTCACTTTTTTTTAATATGATCCCAATAAGGTCAAAATTTTGACCAAACTAGTGTTTTTTGTCAAAATTTTGATGAAACTTAGGTTTCTATCAAAATTTCAATGAAACTTAAGTTTATTGTCAAAATTTTGACATTGTCGAGATATAAACAAAACAAAAAAAGTAAAGTAAACATTTTATTTTGTATCCTGTAGTTTGCAAGTGCATGCGCAAGAGGGTTTTTTCAACTTGACTACAGGAAAGGGAAAGCATGGGCTTACTTAGCTAAGAGATCCAATGACAATGATTTACCCATTTTTTTACTTTAATAGGTCTACAATAACCAAAGACAATGATTTTAATAGGTTTTCAATACGTCATTTTTGGAGAATGGAAGGGAAACAGAATAGTGTGAACATAACAATCACAAGCTATAATGAATAATTCATTTGACCTAAAATTACAATGAGATCAAGGCACCACAAATCAACTTTAGAGAATAAATATTCAACACTTCATGCTTTGAATCTAAGAAGATTGTAATGATGGGTGTTCCTCAACCGCTGAATGTTGGCCAATTTGCAATGAAATTTTAAAATTTTACTCATGACTTGTATTCAAAATCAAAACCAAGTCAAGTGTCTTAGCTCTTTTGTCAATTACCCATGTGGTAATGTATTGAAATTCAACATTTAACTACTTCCAACAGTGCAAATGTTGATGGGTGACACCCCACAAATTACATACATCAACATGTCTTGAATTGGATATATGATGTCCACCTAATGAGTTTAGAAGGATTCTCATGATGGGGGCAAAAATGTATGAATGTTCTATGCTATTATCAGAGAATAATTATAAGATATATATAAAACAAAAGGTTAATATGTGTACCTCCTAATGGGAGAATAATGATGAGATGTACACAAATAAAGATGAATCTATGTTTTTTTTTAAAGTAAAGAAAAGATAAATGTAGATATCTTTTGATGAGAGATATATAGGACAAGATGAATGTCATTCTCCATGTCAAAAAAAATAGCACTGTGATCATGTTTTTGATAAGAAAAATAGGTTTTGAAGGGAGCCTGAAACCCCTTACAAATTATGAAATTTTCAAAGAAGCCCAAACCAAACAAAACTACACTCCAAAGGTGAAACAAGTCACCCAACACGACACAGTGAGCAAGGTGGCATCACAAATAACACAGTACTCATTAGCCACATAAACAAGTTTTGAATGGGCACCTAAAACCCCTAACAGGTTTTTAAGGGTGCTTATAACCCTACACAAAACAACAACTCAAGGTGGAATAGGTCACCAAACAAAAGGTGACCAAGGTGGCAACACATATAAAACAGAACACTACAGCCACAAAAATAGGTTTTGACTGAGCTCCTAAAACTCCATGGTAAGACACATTACAAAGAACTATAGGCCAAAAGAGCTAGGGGAAACTATAGAGGAAAATAGGCCAAAAGCTAGGGGAAACTATAGAGGACAATAGGCCAAAAGCTAGGAGATTTTACTTTCCCTTTTGACCCCTTCTATTTGGACCATAATTCCATATCAAAAGAGGGATTGGAGGGCTTGACCTTTTTTCCTTTTACTATAGTCCATGCATCCTCCACCAAACTAGTAGCCTTCTACCATTGAAAATCAGCACCATCATAGCTAGAACCTAAAATCCCTGAAGCCAAGGAACAAGCTGCAGAAGAGGAAGTGACAGCAGAAGCCTGAGATGGAACAACAACACACTAAAAAGGAACCATGGGAGAAGCTACCTTGGAAACACCATAAAATATGGCAGCAAAATCTAGAGATGGACTAGCTATCACCATAGAAGGAGCCGAAGGTGAATCCACCATCAATATGCTAGGAGTAGACAAAATAATAGAGACAACAGCCAAGTCCATACCAGAAACTGGGAGAGATAAACCAGTTGCCACCACAGAAGGAGCCAAAGGAGTGGATAGACTAACAGAGATAGTAGCAGAATCCACACCAAAAATTGGGACAATACAATCCAAAGATGAACTAGTACCCAGGGCAGAAGAGACAAAAGTATTAGCCACCACTGTAGGGGAAACATATGAAACAATAAAGGAATCCACCTTCAAAGTATCCTGAAAAGAAACACCCAACCCATCCCCAATAGAGGGAGCTTTCTAAATAGAGTAGTGATCATCCGAACCCCCTTCTACTAAGAAGGTGACTTATTCAATCTAACCTTTCTAGTGGAGCATCTAAGTGCCAGGTGGCCAGTCTTTTGGCATATCCAACATCTCAGTGGGATTCCCTCATAATCAAGAAGTTGATTCCAAGAGCCACTGGGAGAGACCAATTTAATCATTTATGGGAGTCCCTTAGATACATCTATCTCCATAAGGATGCATGCATATGTCATACGAAACACATTGCAATATGTAGAGTCAACCATCAAAAAATCCCCTAAGGTATCCCCCATGGCCTCCATAACTAACTTGATCTATAAGTGAAGGGGAAGGTTAGGCAGCTTTACCCACAAAGGAATCTTGTTAAATGATTCAATAGACGGATCAAAACTTGCATACCAAGGCTTAGCCATCAAGGGGAACCTCTCCTCCCAAGAGAAACCATGCCTTAGGATGGCATTTCGATCCTCCATAGAAGTAAATTTCACAATAAAAAAGCCCTTTGCCACAGGGAATCTGGACAATACCTGAAACTAAAGGCTCCCAAAATTTGGAAATCCAAGCATGTAGATCCAATAGAGAGGGCGAAAAACCCTTAAAATGAAATATGGAAACAATAGAGGAGTAATCCTCCACTTGAGTAGAAATCTCATCAACAATATCAAATTCAAGTATAATCACAGGCTTACTTACTATAACAAGCACAAAAACACGAGCCCCTAGACACATAACCTGTCCACCAAGACCAGCCTCATAGGTAGCCACATCAACATAGGAAATGGAAAAACTGCTCATAGCTCTTGTGGAACAAATATCCCCACCAAGAATAGGAGAAGCCCTAGCCTAAAAAGCCACAACAAAAACCACATCAGGACTGAAAGTCAGAGTTGCTGCCATAAAGCCAGATGCAAGTTTTGAAGCCAGACATAGGATCTAGATGTAGGAGCCAAAGTTGGATGTAGAAGCTAGATGTGAGAGCTGAAGCCGAACACAAAAGCCCTAGCAAGAGCCAAAGTCGGATGTAGAAGCTAGATGCAGGAGCCGAAGCTAGATGCAGAAGATTAGTACTATGATCATGTTATTCAAAGGTAGAATTTTTTTTTTCTAATCATGTCACTTTACATCCTAATCATCCCTCACAGAATTTTGGAATTCTTTCCATTGTAGTGTTGTGATATATCATGAGACTTCATCAATTTCTAGTATTTGCTAATTTTTAGTGGTTAAGAATTGTTATTCTCATGGAAAATAAAACATAAATTGTTCTCAACTTCTAATTATAAGTAAAAAAATGGAACAATTAACATTATAAGATCCAATTATGGTGCTATATTTACCTCATAAGAGGCATATGTATGTTGAAGAGAAGAGGGAGGAATCTATTCTATGCAGAAATTTTATTAGAATTAGAATTAGAGAAGGTAGTGTTTGAAAGGGTCAAATCATTTTTAATAAATTAAGAAAATGAGGATAAAAGAGAGTAATTAAAATTTCAAAAGGTAGAGTTTTGAAAGGGTCAAATCATTTTTATAGAAGAATGATAAATTAAGTGTTTCTAATGTGAAAGAAGAATAATGGTAATATGAAATGTCCCCTTTTCTGATTTTATATGATATTTCAAGCCTCTAATCAGATTTTTAAAATCAAACAACCAATATTTCAAAGATCTACCAATTTCTCAATAAACCCCAAATTGGGTATGCCCGAAATAGTGCCAAAAACTTCACAGCTTCACATATTATTAATAAATCTAAAAGTGGAAATTTTTATAGAAATTTAAGTAGCATAATAGCTTACAAAATGACATTTCTAGATCTATATAACATTTACACAACAGCTCCCAAAAGGAGGACAAAAACAATGCTCGTTGGGCTCCCGAAAATAACACAAAATAGCTCGAAAACACCACAAAACACTAATAATCTATCACAGAAGTTTAATCATGACCCAATAGATATATTCAGCTCTATTTTAACATCTAAATGTCTAAAATATAGCATCAACCCAAACTGATCTGAAATACTCAACCGGAAACACCAAACTCTTACAAAAAAACACACCCGAAAATTCACAAATTTGCATTGTTCAGCACAAGGGAAAACTCTGCATGATCTTGCACATGGAATGACTTTAAACTCCCATCTTTAGCCTTCCCAAAAACTCGCAAAATTCCATCCTTGGGTCTCCTTCTCCACGGGTTTGGCAGCCTTTGAAGAACAACAAAGCAATGAGCAAAAATCAAGTTCTAGAATGAGCCCAAAATGCCTCCAAATCCCTTAAAAGAGGGCATAACCCTAACTCACGTCCAAGAGGGGTTAATAAAATATATTTTAATAATAATTTTTCATTTATTAGTCCATTGGTTTCCAAAGATTAGCCCCTTTTTCTAAAACTTCACCTTTTTGGGCCTGCTTGCCTTAGCAAATATTATTATTTTAATTATTTGAAAAGGGGACATGACAAGTCCTCCCCTCCCAAATATTGCTTGTCCTCAAGAAATGAAGGTTGGAATGCTCAAGAATATGTGCTCCTTCCCAAGTTGTATCCTCCAGTGGTAATCCTTTCCATTTGACTAAATGCTTTATGATGCTCCTATTTCTCAATATTTTCTCTCTTGTATCCAAAATCTCTTCTAGTATCAAAACTAATTTCCTTTCATCATCAAGAGGTGGTAATTCTATAGATACTATGGTTTGCTGGCCTAGAACTTTCTTCAAGAAAGATACATGGAAAATATTATGTATTTTGCTGTTTGGTGGGAGCTCCAATTCATAAGCTACCTCTCCTACCTTCTTGGTGATCTTATAAGGCCCATAGAACCTTGGCTTGAGTTTCTCTACCCCACTCTTCTCCAAGGTGCTTTGCTTATATGGCTGCAACTTGACAAATACCAAATCTCCCACCTCAAAAGATCTTTTTATCCTTTTCCTATCAGCATAAAACGTCTGTTGGTTTTCTGCATGTTGTAGATTATCCTTGAGAGACCTTATTATGCCTTGGCTTTGCTTGACGATATCACTTATTGTAGGTACTCTGCTATCTGAAAGTACTAGATCAACAAAGGAAAGGGTATCATAACCATAAAGAGCATGAAAAGGAGGCATACCAATAGACATGTGATGAGATGTATTGTAACAATACTCCCCTAGGTGCAACCATTTCACCCAAGCATGTTGTTGATTTGAAACATAGTTCCTCAAATATCCCTCTATCCATTTATTAACTATCTCTGTTTGTCCATCTGTTTGAGGGTAATAGCTAGTACTGGGAGTGAGTTCAGTTCCTGCCAATTGAAAGAGCTCCTTCCAAAAAGAGCTAAGGAATCTACTATCCTGATCACTGACAATGTTTCTAGACAAGCCATGTAATCTAAAAATTTCCTTGAAGAACAATTTAGCCACTTGTGATGCCTTGAAATCAGATGTGATAGGAAATAAATGTGCATGCTTAGTTAATCTATCTACCACCAAATATATGTAATCCTTACCTTGAACCTTGGGCAACCCAGTGATGAAGTCCATTGAAATACTTTCCCATTTTTGTTTAGGAATAGGAAGTGGCTGCAACAACCCTGCAGGAAAATTTTGCTCACTCTTGCTTTGTTGGCATACCATACATTCCTTAATGTGTTTAAGGACATCCTCCTTCATACCCTTCCATGAAAACCACTCTCAAATTTTCCTGTATGTCTTGAAGTATCCCTGATGACCAGCCAAAAGTGTATCATGAAAGGCCCTTAATATCCTCTCCTTAGTTTTTGATCCTGGCACTACGAAGATCTTGTTCTTGTAATAAATCGATTCATCAATAACCTTGTACCTATTATCATCCACTAACTTATCCAAAATTTGGTTGCAAAGGAATCTTTAGCATACTCTAAAATTATGGAGACTTTCCAATCAACAGAGATAGGTGTTAAGAAACACAGAGTGGGCTTTCTTGAGAGAGCATCAGCAACCACATTATTCTTTCCTTTCATGTATTCAATATCAAAATCATAAGTTTGCAATTTTCTTACCCATTTTTGTTGACGATCATTCAAATCCCTTTGGTTCAAGAAGAACCTGAGGCTATTATGGTTTGTCTTTATAATGAATCTCCCACATACCAAATATTGTCTAAACTTATGAAGTGCATGCATGATTGCCAACATTTCCTTATCATAGATGGAGTAACCTTTCTCTGATTGATTTAGTTTTTTAATCTCAAATGCTATTGGATGTACCCTTTGAGATAGGACAGCCCCTATACCTTCTCCAGAAGCATCACATTCAACAACAAAAGGTAAAGAGAAATATGGAAATGCAAGCATAGGGCATGAACTCATTACCTCATTAAGCTTATCAAATGTTTTTTGTGCCTCTTCTGTCCAAACAAAAGCTCATTTCTTTGTCAAATCAGTTAAGGGGGCAGCAAGCTGAGAAAATCCCTTGGAAAATCTCCTATAGTAGCTACACAACCCAAAGAAACCTCTCAACTGTGTAAGATTAGTGGGTGGAGGCCAATCCAAAATTGCTTGGATTTTTTGTTGATTAACCTGTACTCCTTTAGAACTTATAATATGTCCCAAATATAGGATCTTTGTCAACCAAACTCACATTTAGATAGCTTAGCATAGAAGGATTGCTGCTCCAAGATTCCCAAAATACTGTCTATGTGCTTAAGATGCTCTTCCCATGTTTTATTGTAAATCAAGATATCATCAAAAAATACCAAAACAAATTTTCAAAGATGTTGGATGAATACCTTATTCATACAAGATTGGAATGTTGCAGGTGCATTAGTGAGGCCAAATGACATAGCAAAAAATTCAAAGTGCCCATAGTGACAATTGAAAGTAGTCTTTTCCACATCTTCACTCCTCATTCGGATTTGATGGTACCCTAATCTTAAGTCAATTTTTGAGAAGTATACAACACCATGCAACTCATCAATGAGTTCATCTATCCATGGTATGGGATACCTATTCTTTATGGTCTTCTTGTTTAGAGCCCTATAGTCTATACACATTCTCATTGTACCATCCTTTTTCTTGACAAGTACCACAGATGATGCAAATGGACTAGAGCTAGGCCTTATGAATCCCATGTTTAGGAGTTCCTTAATAGTTTTTTCAATTTCTTCCTTATAACCTCTATGATGGTGGTATGGGGTTGTTATAACTGGTTTGGCACCCTATTCTAACTCTATAACATGCTCAAAACCTCTATCTGGTGGTAATCCTGGAGGCAAGTCATTGAAAACTATACTATGCTTATCAAGAATATTTTGAATTTCAAAATGGAAATTACCTTGATTCTTTGGAGAGCTTGTTGGATGGATTATGACTCCTATTGCCCATGCTACTTGTCCTCTTCGAAAAGTCCTCTCCATCCTCTTTGTAGAGACCGTCTTAGGTGCTCCATTCGATAAGCCTCTCAATAAGACTTTTTTTCCATTGGAATGAAATTTAAACTCCATAGTTTGATGGTTCATGTAATAGACTCCAATAGGGTGCAACCATTAAACACCCAATACAAGATCTGTCTCCCCAATGCTAACAACATAGAAGTAATCACATAACTCATATTCTCCTAAGGTCATCTTGATTTGTTTCACCACCCATGTGCAAGGCATAGTGAATCCATCAGCTATAGTAACATTGAATTTCTCAAAATCTTCTACTTTAAGCCCTCTTTTCATGACAAATCCCTCATCAATAAAATTGTAAGTTGCCCCACTATCAAGAAGAACTGTCAACCTTTGCCCTGCTAGTACCCCTCAAATTCGAAAGGGATGGTATCTTGGGACTCCTGATAATGCTACTAAAGTGCCATCCTTGTTGATTTCTTTTTCTTTATCTTCTTCTTCCTCCTCCTTAGTGTCATGAAATTCCTCATGCTCATTTGAATTAGATTCTGAAGCAACTTCAATATAGTGCACTTGACCTTTCCCCAAACATCTATGTCCTGGAACCCATGGTTCTCTACAAGTGAAACAAAGCTTTTTCCTTCGTAATTCACTCCTAGTCTCTTCATCTACCTTCTTTTTTGCCACATTTATCACATCTTTTGGTGGTAGTGTTGGAAAAGTCTTTTTTTGAAAATTCCCCTTATGTTACCAAAGATTTGGGGTTTTTTTATTAGTGACTGGTCTCATAGGCATGCAAGTTTCAAGTTGTAAGCTTCTTTTGATAGCTTCCTGTAAGGTTGAGGGTGAGAAAGCCTTAACCAAACCCTTAACAGAATCTTCCAAACCATCAAGAAAAAGATAAACAATCCTCTTTTCACTCATATCAGGTACCATAGCAGCCACTTTTTGAAACTCTTCTATATACTCATTAACTGATTTGGTTTGCTTCAACTTTGACAATTCTCTAAAATACTCTTCATCATCCTTGAGGTCAAATCTATCTATCTTCCAAACCATCAAGAAAAAGATAAACAATCCTCTTTTCACTCATATCAGGTACCATAACAACCACTTTTTAAAACTCTTCTATATACTCATTAACTGATTTGGTTTGCTTCAACTTTGACAATTCTTTAAAATACTCTTCATCATCTTTGAGGTCAAATCTATCTATCACTCTTTGACTAAAATCATCAAATGTAGTTACCTAATCATGACCTTGAGTCGTCATTCCATGAAACCACCAATCATAGGCTGCATCTTCCAAGTGTAGACTTGCAAATTGAATAGCATCACTCTCCTTCATGGGGTTAAGTGTGAAGAAGGTCTGTAATTTTTGTAGCCATGCTTTAGCTGAAATTTTATTTGTTCCATCAAAAGTAGGTGTTGTAAACTTGCTTATTTTATTTTTGAGTTCTCTTCCACTTATGTTGTGCTCCCTCCTATAGTCTTTCTTGGGCATCAAAGTGTTCACCATATCCACATATTCTCTAAAAGGAACCGAACTGCGAAAGTCATCATCTAAGCCATTGTAAGTAGCTCTTAATGTAATCAAGTTACCTATAACCTCTTCCATGGGATTAGGGGCTGGATTTGGCACTGATGGCTCATCTATAGGCAAGAAAGTAGTTTTTGTTGATTTAGAGGGTGTGGGTTTCAGATTTCTTGGCTCCTCTGAAGTGCTCCCTTTCTCATTAATAGATGCAACTCCTTGCAATTTTTTTGTCAATATTCGCAAAGCCTCTCTAGTTTCTGCCAAACTATCCACTATTTTTTTATGAGTATTTTGGATGTCTTGGAAGAATTTCTTTGCCATCTCATCTAGATCAGCCATACTTTTTCCTTCTTTGGATTTTGTACTTTTAATTTCAACTGGAGGTTTGATCAAAATTTCTTTATTCTTTTCTCGCTGCAAATATCTCTTTTCTCTTTCACTTAGTTGCATGCAAACTTCTACAAACCCTCAGGCTGGCAAGATCATAGCTCTGATACCATTGAAATGTCCCTTTTTCTGATTTTATATGATATTTCAAGCCTCTAATCAGATTTTTAAAATCAAACAACCAATATTTCAAACATCTACCAATTTCTCAATAAACCCTAAGTCGGGTATGCTCGAAATAGTGCCAAAAACTTCACAGCTTCACATATTATTAATAAATCTGAAAGTGGAAATTTTTATAAAAATTTCAGCATAATAACAGCTTACAAAATGATATTTTCAAATCTGTATAACATTTACAAAAATGCTCCCAAATGGAGGACAAAAACAATGCTCATCAGGCTCCCGAAAATAACACAAAATAGCCCGGAAACACCACAAAACACTAATAATCTATCACATAAGTTTAACCACAACCCAATACATATATTCAACTCTATTTTAACATCTAAATGTATGAAATATAGCAGCAACCCAAACTGATATGAAATAGTCAACCGGAAACACCAAACTCTTACAAAAAAACACACCCGAAAACTCACAAATTTGCATTGTCCAGCACAAGGGAAAACTCTGCATCAGCTTGCACATGGAATGGCTTTAAAATCCCATCCTTAGCCTTCCTAGAAACTTGCAAACTCCCATCCTTGGGTCTCCTTCTCCACAGGTTTGGCAGCCTTTGAAGAACAACAAAGCAATGAGCAAAAATCAAGTTCTGGAATGAGCCCAAAATGCCTCCAAATCCCTTAAAAGAGGGCATAACCCTAACTCACATCCAAGAGGTGTTAATAAAAAATATTTTAATAATAATTTTTCATTTAATAGTCCATTGGTTTCCAAAGATTAGCCCCTTTTTTTGAAACTTCACCTTTTTGGGCCTGCCTGCCGTAGCAAAGATTATTATTTTAATTATTTGAAAAGGGGACATGACATAATAGGAGAGTTAGTAAGGATAAGATAATTTAATTTGGAGAGATCTTTGTATCGAAAATATATAATTTAGGTTGTTCAATATTCTTTGGAATTATTTAGTTTCAAACCATTCTAAATTAATTTTTCATTTCTAATATTTGAATATTTAGTCTTGAATTTTAGTTTTTATCTCTTTTTTTGTTTACTTCTCATTGTTTTACAATTGTAGTATAAATAGATGTTTTTTTATGCATCAATTTTTTGTTGGGCTTCATACTTTTTTCTATCTTGTTTTGTAAAAAATGTGCCAACATTTTTTAAAAAGACATCTTCAAAAACAACAAAAGAATATCAAATAGCATCAAGAAACAAGAAATTAAAAGAAAGGAAAACACAAGCAAATCATGAACACAACATTGAAAGGAGCTAAAAATAAAAAATAAAAACACAAAACATGCAACCCATGAACCATAAAACCACAACCTAATTAAAATGATTTGAATCAAAAATGTTTCATGGGGCGCTAAAAAAACTCATTTGAACAATTATTTCCATAATGAATTGCAGACATCTATTGGTAAATAGACTTGTCACTTTGAAATTCTTGACAATGTGCCCAATGGAAGTGTGAAAAACTAAATACAACTATAGGATAAAGAATGAACATGGTAAAGGCAACATTCACTCTTCTAAAATAATGAAAGCTATTTTGTAATTCTAATTTTGAGTTGTAAGAATTTGGTATAGCTTTGATACCATGTAAGAATTTTCCTAAGGCAATAATTCAACTCCAAGATCAAGAAGCTTAGTAGATAACACAAGAGAGACAAATGATGATCAAATGAGAATGGATATCAAATGATTGGATATCAGATATTTAGATATCATATAATTGAATTAATCAGATAATTGGAAATACATTATAGAAGTTCCTTGTATATAAAGGCAACTGATACGACTAGGAGTCAGCAATGAGATAAGTATAACAACTAAGCACATGTCCACCAAGAGTGGATTATCCTCTATTGTGCATGAATTTACATGCAACAATAAGAGCATAAGAATCTAAAGGTGTATCTCATAAAGAGATGTAGTAGACAACATGTGCTCAATTGGAGTACAAACTATTGTGTTGTCTATATGACAACTCATATGAATATGCAAACTCCTAGGTGTCTACATGACAACTAATATGCTAATGCATTAACCTAAGTAAACTTAAGTAAAGTGTAATTAGTAGATACTTAATTACACCAACACCCCCCCTTAAGTACAACTTAGGGAAATTTACTTAAGCTCACAAAAGCTAAATAATAATGCAAGATGGGTCCCAACTACTAGGCCATGTTAGGTACCCATGTACAATATGCAAGTGCAAATGATATGCAATTCAATCTCACATAAAGTGAAGAAAGAGGGAAAACCACATGTGAAAAATCCCCCTCCAAAAAAGAGAGAAGAAAAATAAAGTAAGATGCATGTATGGATGGATGTAATCAAGACCCCCCTATTATGACATACATCATGCATATACAATAGAGAATCCCTCCTTGAGAAGGAAATAAGGAGAAATGAAATTCCCCCCATAGTGAATGATCTCCTATAGGAATGATGAGTAGTTGAAGACAAAAGAGAATCCAATACCTACAAACAACATTTCTCCCTTTAGGAAGAACATACACCAAATACAAATGCAAGAAGGCTTCCCATTGTGGATAGGAAGATGGAAGGAGAATCCATATGAAGTATGTAGTCTCTAAAGTCTAAAGATGTGTCACCATGTCCTTGAATACTGAAGATGCCACAAACCAATCAAGATCAAGTCCAATAAAAGAAGATGACAGACAAGGAACTAATGGTAAATGCTTTGTATAGGAATGTGGATCAAACTCCAAAGACCAAGATGCCTCCTCAACAAAAGTAGGAAGAGAAACAAAGAAGCCCCCCCTCAATGTAGAATTTACACCCATGAAATATGCTCTTGGATCAATGTAGATGCTACACCATGAAAAGTGAATGATATTTCTCCCTTGAGGAAGAAATGGTGGCATGGGTGTACAAAAGAATCCTCCCCAATCAATAGGAAGACCTCTCAGAATGTAATTTGTCTTAGGAAAATGCATAGGAATCTATAACACATGATTATGATCAAATATTCAATCTAACATCTCAAGTGAAGTTTGAGATTCATGTAAAGCAATGTCCAAAGACTCAAATGTCTTCTCAGAAGTGAAAAGGACATCCTACAAATGTTGTAAGAAAGTATCCACAATCATGTCAAACTCAAAAGAAAGATCAAGTGGAGAATCATGAGGGTTAGAGTGTTCCCTTGCAACAATTGAAGAAGGATCATCCTCGATAAAGAGAAGATGTATATCATCAATAGTGTCTCCCATATCCTCAATGTATGACTCCATAAACAAACTTGCAATGTCTTTCAAGAAGTCATCCCAAGGAACTAAGTCTGGAAGACAATGAATATCTTGTTGCACTGAATCATGTGAATCCATGACTGTGTGAATACAAGCATCATCAGAAATAATAGTAGATGTAATTATCTCAATAAGAGAATTAGCAGTTGCAACTAGAGGTAAAAGATCTTTTAGGAGTGGAAGAACATGTGGATCTCCATACATCTCCCAAAGATAGATCCAAATATCATAAAATTTAGTTGACTTCATGTCATCAAGTGAATCCATAACCTCCATAATCATATGTAAAAAGAGTGCACAAAAAATGGTTGTAATAGTGTCACCATTATATGAAAGTCCTTTCATATATGGCAATGCATTATTTTCACTAAGATAAGTGAGAACTAATTCACTCCATTGCTTATAGTTCTGTATTGTCAAGGTAGTTAAATCTTCCTCATTCATGATGTACTAATCAATGCAAACCCCCCAAAATAGATTCTTTGGCACTTTATACTAAGTGTGTGTACAATTGGCCACTTGCCAATTTTGGGCCAAAGTGGAACTCTAATTTTTGATATTTACAACTGAAAATATGAAGCTATATATGACTCAACAAGATAAGCCACAAGATCTCTCAAGGATATAATTAATTACAAGTGCCAAAATAGGCCAAAAATGATGAAATGTTGAAAGTACTATGTCTACTCAAAATTATTCCAAACTAATTCCTTTCATTCTCAGGAATAGAGATCACAAACAATATGAGAATAGAGATCTCTATTCCCCGAATGAAGCCTCTGAAGTTGTAAAAATTGGGATTGGTAATTTTTAGAAAAAATCAGGAATAGAGATCACAAACAACCTGTACCAATGTGTAGATCATGAAATTATATTCCAAAACAAAAAAAATTGCTAAAAAAAAGAGTCTGTATGAGGGAGATATCAAATTTTGAAAATCACCTCTATAATTATTTTTCCTAAATCACTGCCATCGCAACTCCAAAAATCAAATGACTCTAGATTTCACCTCAAATATCCAATTTTGATGAAACAAGAGTTGATTTGGGGGTTTTTTGACCTTTTGAATGTGATACCTACATCTGATTTGCACCAACAAGCTCCAATCTTGACCTACATAAAAAATCTCTCTAATGGCTATACAATGAAACTCCTATGGCTTTGATACCATGTAATAATTTGGTATAGCTCTTAAGAATTTTCCTAAGGCAATAATTAAATACCAAGATCAAGAAGTTTAGAAGATAGCACAAGAGAGAGAAATGATGATCAAATGAGAATGGATAACAGATGATTGCATATTAGATATTTAGATATCAGATAATTGGATTAATTAGATAATTGGATAAATCCATTATAGAAGTACCTTGTATATATAAAGGCAATTGATATGACTAGGAGTTAGCAAAGAGATAAGCATACCAACTAAGCACATGTTCACCAAGAGCGGATTATCCTCCATTGTGCATGAATGTACGTGCAACAATAAAAGGATAAGAATGAAAAGGTGTATCTCATAAAGAGATGTAGTAGACAACATATTCTCAATTGGAATACAAACTACTGTGTTGTCTACATGACAACTCATATGAATATGCAAACTCCTAGGTGTCTACATGACAACTAATATGCTAATGCATTAACCTAAGTAAACTAAAATAAAGTGTAATTAGTAAATACTTAATTACACCAACATGAGTGATAATCATAATTCAATATTGAGTCATCATGTAGAATTTATTTTTTTTCCTCAATAAACTCTTTACTCTTGCAATGGCGTAGAAGAGGAAGGCAGGCATGCAAGGCAATTTTTGTTAGTTAACTATACAAGTTGATGCGGGAGCATTCTGGGGAAGTCAACAATCTTGTATGTAGGGGCTTCGTGCTTAATTTTATGGAGTTATGATTTGCATGGTTGGGGATTTTTTTGAGGCATATTTGGGAAGCTTTCATTAAGAGCGCATAAAGGTTAGAGTTATTGTCTTGGAGTTAGAGCCATTTTGGTGATTGTTGGTAATGTATTTATGATTTACTAGCAGACATTGGAGACTGTATTTATGAGCTTTGATCTAAGGGATTTGGTGTTCATAATCTTGGATATGGATAGTGGGATAACACATGAACCTATTTCTAAGTCTGTGCATTCTTATGTGGTGTTATGAGTTAGTTATGCAATAGCATCTTGGGGCTTTAAGAAATCTTGCATCAAAAACAACAAATTTTCTCTCATTTTCATGGGTAGCTTGTGTGTCATGTAGTCATTGATCCTTAATGAATGATCCTTTACAATCTTAGGTTCTTAAAGAGGACCTAAATACTACCTTTGGCTAAGAGTGCAAGTCTTAATTCATCCATAGTTGGGAAATATTGTCATTTTCCTCGGGTATTAATTTTCAGCCAATTTTCACGAAATGTGTGGAGTTTTTTGTCTTGTGCAGTTCTATATGATGACATGGAATCTTTCCCTCTTAGAGACATTTTATTGAGTCATGTATGGACCTAAATCTAACTTAGCATCATTTTTTTTTCATATTTTCTATTGTTTTGGTTTACTCTTCCAAGGCTGGACCTATAATCTAATTAATTGCTTGACTAGATAATTTGTGGCTTAACTAGCTATACAAGAAGCTTGGGTTGATGTAGAAATCAAGATTCCACATCATTCGTAGAGAAGTAGCTAAGATAGAAAAGTGTGAGAAGAGTTAGTAGTTGTGGTTTAGAAACAAGGAGATTTCTTGGTGTCTTGCAAGCATAAGTTTAGATCTTGTTAGAGGTTTCTACTAGATTGCTATTATGTTATAGATCTGGGCTAGGAAGAATTTGAGTTGGATCTTGAGGGATCTTGTAGAACTATTACTTTCTTTGTATTTGTCCATAACCAAGAAGGCCTTACAGCCTGATACATTGCATGTAATCAGTTATTTTATGAATAAAGAGATGTGTTTGGTATCAGATCTTATTTATTTTGTTGTGTTTCTGATGTGTGGTTATTGCTAGGGGCTAGGACATCTCCTTTAGGGATTCTCTAGTGATGCACTACATCAGGTGGTATCAGAGCAAAAGTTGGAACTGGTTGATTATTCTAGAGGGTTTAAAAAGATCTTGGAAGATGGCTCCAAGAAGATTGGGCCCTAGGGTGATTGAAGATCTCTATGATGTCATGGAAGTAAGGATCTTAGAGAAGGTTAAACCAGATTTCCCATCTAAGATGGAGTTGATGAAGAGTGATATGATCACTAAGATCGTAAGTGCTATGGGTGGTGTACCTTGGCATGTGAGTACTAAAGATGGTTATGAGGAAGTTTTTGAAGACTTTGAGGTAGCTAAATAAATTGGTGAGGATAGAACTAATCATGTGGAGAGACCTATAGGAAATAGGGCTAGTGAGTTTGATAGATCTAGGTCTCAATTGAAGCCTAAGCATAGGATGGATGTTTCTAAATTTTTAGGTACTTTGAATCCTAAAGACCTAATTGATTAGATTGGTGAATTGGAAGACTACTTTGAGTTAGAGGATATTGAAGATCCACTTAGCGTGAGGTTGCACAAACTAAGTTGAAAGGACATGCTTCTCTTTGGTGGAATAAGTTGTAGCAAGATCAAAAAGGAGAAGGTGAATTAAAAATCACTAGATGGAGGTTGATGGTGACTAAGTTGAAGGTTACATTCATTCTTGTTGATTATGAATGTGATTTGTTTAAGAACATGTAGAATCTGTAGTAGAAAGATATGACTATGAAAGATTATACATAGGAGTTTTACAAGTTGACTATTCAATCTAGACATAGAGAATTGTCTAAGGAGAAGGTGGCTAAATATATTAATGGTTTGAGATTTAATATTTAGGATGAGGTTGGTATGTTGAATATCCCTTCAGTTGAGGATGCTTATCAGCATGCTTTAAGAGAAGAAGAGAAGTTGAAGAGGAGACAAAAAGGTAATCCTTGAGGGAAGGAGAAACCTGATTGCTTGGTGAAGAACAAACAAATTGATATAGATGAATTGAAACTTGTTGAACAGAGGAAGTAGATAGACAAAGGTTAATTTAAGGGTACATTCTAAAAATGTCATGAAGAAGGACATAGAGCTTATGAATGTCCTAAGGTTGGTAAAAAAAGAAGTGTTGCGGTGCAAGAGGTTGAAGGCTTGGTGAATGAATATGAGCAGGATGGGGACAACTTTTTGATTCAAAGAGTGTTTCTTGGTAAGAAGACACTGGAACCTTGTCAAAGGATGAATTTTTTCATGACTCATTGAAAGTCTGGTGGTAAGATTTATAATGTGACTATAGATGGTGGTAGTATTGATAAGCTAGTTACTAGAGAGATGGTTCAAAATCTTGGTTTGAAGAGGGTAAGACATTCATGTCCTTATAGGATTGGTTGGTTACAAGATGAACACACTTTGGAAGTGAGGGAGCAATGTCTTGTTGATTTTCAAATTGGGCAATATAAGCATCAAGTATTGTATGATATTGTGGACATGAGTAGTTGTCACATATTACTTGGTAGACCTTGGCAGTATGATTGTAGGGTTGTTCATGATTGTGTCAAGATTGTGACTACTATTAAGAAAGGTGGTAGGAAACATTCCTCAATTCCTTTGTAGAATAAAGAACTTGGTAGGAGGAACTTGAGTATTGGTAGTTGAGTTCAGTTGAAGGATTTTGAAAGGGTTAGAGATTAGTGTGGAAAGAAAACCTATTTTGCACCAAAGACAAATGTGAAGATGACAATTGCAGAAAAGGAGTTACAAAAGGAGAATAGAGAGAAGAGTGTATAAGTTGATGTGGTCGAGGATATGTATGTCAAGAAAAATTTTGGGGTTTATGAATTGATCCTTGAAAGATGTTCTTAATAGATGGAAGAACATCTTTACTTCTCCCATCAGGTGTATGATACAGGAGCATTCTAGGGAAGTCGACAATCCTATATGTAGGGGCTTCATGCTTGAGTTTTTGGAGTTATGATTTGTGCAGTTGGGTGTTTTTTCAAGAAATATTGGTGAACCTTTCCTTAAGAGTACATGAAGTTTGGAGTTATTGTCTTGGAGTTAGATCCATTTTGGTGATCGTTGGTAATGTATTTTTGATTTACCAGCAGACTTTGGAGACTATAGTTGTGAGCTTTGATCTGAGGGAGTTGGTGTTCAAACTCTTGGATTTAGATAGTAGGATATAACATGGACCTATGTCTAGGTGTGTGAATTATTATATGGTCTTATGAGTTAGTTATGCAAGAGCTTCTTGGGGCTTTAAGCAATCTTACATTAAAACAACAATTTCTCTTATTTCTGCAGGTATCTTGTGTGTTGTATAGTCGTTGATCCTTAATGAATGAGCCTTTGTGGTCTTAGGGTCTTAAATACCTAAAATACTACCTTTAGATAAGAGTGCAAGTCTTAATTCATCCAAAGTTGGAAAATATTGCCATTTTTCTTGGGTATCAATTTTTATCTAGTTTTCACGAAATGTGTGGAGTTTTTTGTCTTGCACAATTATTTATGATGACATGGCATCTGTCCCTCTTAGGGACATGTTATTGGGCCATGGGTGGACCTAAATATCACTTAGTATTTATTTTTGTTCATATTTTTCTATAGTTTTGGTTTACTCTTCCAAGATTGGACCTATAATGTAATTAATTGCTTGACTAGGTGACTTGTGGCTTAGTTGGCTATATAAGAAGCTTGGGTTGATGTAGAAATTAGGATACCATATCATTAGTAGAGGAGTAGATGAGATGGTAAAGTTTGAGAAGAGATAGCAATTTTGTTTTGAAACAAGGAGGTTTCTTGGTGGCTTGCGAGCACAAGTTTAGATCTTGCTAGAGGTTTCTACCAAATTGTTGTTATGTTACAAATCTAGGCTAGCTAGGATTTGAATTGGATCTTGAGGAATCTTTCAGAAATATTACTTTCTTTGTATTTGACAATAACCAAGAAGGCCTTACAACCTAGTACATTGCATGTAATCTATTATTTAATGAATAAAGAGTTGTGTTTGGTATCATATCTTATTTCTTGTGCTATGTTTTGTTGTGTGGTTATTTGTTAGGGGCTAAGACATCTCCTTTGAGGATTTTCCTACCTTTTACTACATCACAAGTTTTCAATAATAATCTTTTCCAAGTCAATAAACTAAATTCCTTCACAAGAGATGGTGATAAAAAATATCCAACCTTCAAATTCATGGGACTCCTTGTTAGATGGCTATGTTGGCAATGCCATTTGTCAATAAGGACATATGAAATACTTTTGAAATTTGGAATTTCCCTTTCTTAGGTATCATGAGCTAACTTGTAGATATGGTGTGGATGGATTGGTCCTTATTATGAAAAAAAATTCCTATACACATTCCTTGTATTTTTTTATCTTACTCTTTGTTGGCATTTTTTATTAACAATTAAACCTTGGGTTAATCCTTGCTACCACTCTATCATCAACTGCCACTACTTGTTGAGGAATAAAATTGTATGATCACATGCATTATAGTATGATTTATGGACATTAAACATGCGAAGATGTTATTCAAAAATCTTGAAAGCTAATAATTTCCAATATTGTATCTACAATTTTGAGAAGCTTGCATTTCAAATTGAAGGAGCAAGCATATCCTTGAAATTTATATTTCATCATATTTGGGTACTGATTAAAGACAAAAATGCTTCAAATTAAACTATGACTATTAACAATTCCTCTATCATTTTTCACACAACTCACAATTTTCCTTTCCTTTAAATATTTTTGATGACTTTCTCATGATAAATATGTTTACATGAAGTCTGGAAATCACTCTTCTCATTATTAATATCTATAATCTATCTCCTAATTCAAAGCTTCTTTGCCAAAATAAAAATAAATTGAACATAGCATTTCCTCATTTGTTGTTGGAATTACAAGAGGAAAGGTAAACTTCTAAGAGTGGGGGTGAATTAGTAGTTTAAACTTGGACCCATAAAACTTTCACCACACATCCATCTCATGCATTCAATAGATAAACTGAAATAACATGTAAAGCACATACATCTAAATCATGTAAACATTAAAGAAATCACACACATAACACCAAATATGATTACCGATAAACCCTCCAAGTAAGAAGGTAAAATTGGGGTGAGGATGACACCCACAAATCTTCACTACTACAATAATAATAAAGTGTATCCAATGAAGGTTACAATGTTTTGACCATGAAACATGATCTACCCTGTTAAAGGCTTACAAAGACTATTAGGTCTCACCTTATTAGAGGATTTCAACACCCTATTAGAGGTGTGTCTTGTTAGAGAACTTCAACTTACAACTAAGTAAGCACCTTGTTAAAGGATTTTGTACAGCCTATTATGACTACTCTATTAAGAGATTTAATTGAAATCACCTATTAGTGTACATGCAAAATATGTTAGCAAGAAACACTAATCTATCAAGAGAACAAAGCATTAACTAGCATAAAAGGCATAACATATATGAGAGACAAAGTGAAACCCTCAAATGAGAATATGAGCCATGGAATGGCTCTCCCAATGAGGATGGTCACTTGATTTAGGGATGAGTCCATTTGATAGGATTGTGATTGAAATGGCTTGGGAGGGGATTCAATTTATAGGCTAAGGGCTTGAGGGATGAAGGGCTAAGATTGAAGGAAAGATGAAAGCTTAAGGAGGGCTAGGATGCACTCAAAAGGGAGCACATGGATTGTGCTTGTTTAGCACCAATTAGAGAGTGACACATGTCACAAGGTGAGTGGATGGAGGAAAGGGGAAGGATGAGCCAAAAAAGGAGGCTCAAAGGATAATATCTTCATGAAGACCCTTCATTATGGCTTGTAAGAGCTTGTAAGAGTCTTTATGGCTTTTGTAAGAGCATTCATTGTTGGGTGGTTGAGATATTTTGGAGGGAGTTGAGATTGTTGACTTTCCTTGGCTTAAGAAAGTCTTAAGCTTGCTTAGGGAATGTGAAAACATTAGGGGGTGGATTAGGCTTGGGTTTAGGATTAGATTAGGGATGTTAGAGATGTGCAAGTGGATGGCATTCATGAGGGTGGGTGACTTATCGACTAAGCTTAGTTAGTATGGGTGGATGGGGTGGATTAGGCTAAAAAGAGGGTTTAGGAATAAGTTAGGGGCTTTTAGACTTGAGGGTTTTATTTATCAAATAGGTTTATTTAATAAATGGGGATTTTGGAATTAGATAGAAGAATATGATTTAATTGATAAATAATAGGTTATTTGATTTATCAATTAGGACTATAGATGATTAATTAAATTAATCAACTAGGGGATGGAAAAGGATTAATTAAATAGGAATTTAATTAATGATGCCTTTAGAGATGGCTAAATAGGATTACCAAAGCAGTGTAATCAAATTTAGGTGTCTACAGTTAGAATGTCTCGGCATAGATCCTGCAATTGGCACTTGCTTTCCTAATAATAGATCACCTCTAAGAAATATCTAATTGATCCTTCATGATTGTCTCAATGTTGTATCATTTTCCCTATCCTTTGTTCTTCTCTAACTGATTCTACAATTCACTCTCAATTCTAAGTCACCATGAATTCTCTGCATGCAAACTATTTTGTTCGCTCCTTCAATTCATCAAAAATTCCATAATATCTCTTTAAAGATTTTAGGGCTTTTTCCTACTTAAGAAGACTCTAGTGGCTTAGGGTTAGGTATGAATCTACAACTAAGATTCATCCATTTTGCTGCTTAATCCTTCCCATTTTCTAATTGGTAGAATTGATTTGCATAGGGAATCCAAATAGAGATTCATCCTTATCTCCAAAATATCAAAATCTATCTTTAAGTTAGCTCAAAAATGGTTTACATAGTTGTTTGTGCCATTACAAATAAATATTTCAAAAGTGTGTCACTCAGCATATGAAGTCCCTGATGCTCGGCATGCATTGTTTCATATACTGTGACACAACACCTACATTACTTGGCAACCACTATTTACTCGACTCTTGAATCACTCGGCATGCTCTATTTGCTCAGCACCTGAGTGACTTGGCACTCATTGCAACTTGGCATGGTTTAATATTTACATCTTGTGCTTGGCATGTATTACTAGTTTGGCATGAACTATGTAAATGGCTTAAGTGTGTTGACACTCACTTGTCAAAACCAATCTGAGATCAACATTTGTTTCATGAATCATTTGAAGATCAAATATAAAAGAAATTTCATCTTCATTTTTTTTTGTTCTAATTCATACATGTTGTAAATAATTCTATAATCCATATTTATGTCTTCATGGGAGTCAACTATTGAAAATCTTCATTACTGTAATATATGCATATTGATACAATAGATTGACCCATTAATATTCCTAAATGACTGATAAATAAATTGACAACAAACTACTTCATGATTGACAACACACACACACACAAACCTAATAATGTATGATAAAAAGGAGGTCAATGGATACATAGCAATCAAAGACAAAAGACACCACAACATTCAACACAAAAGAATAATAAGATTTTTAAATGAAAAATATAATGTGGGAAAAACCACAATAAAAACTCTCTCACTATATGAATACTGGCTACATAATTTTAGGCTCTAGACCAAGGAATCTCATTGATCCTAACTTGAATTTTACACTATGGTGTGCAACCTTAGAGAAAGATGCAATAGATTTGTAGACTAAACATTTCTTCTTCAAGATAAGATACAACATAAATTCAGTACAATGAACTATGGTTAATGAAGATATAATGCATTCTTTGAAATGATAATTATAGTGCATTGCTCTAAACATATGAAACTAACTTTACTAATACTCATCTAGAATTGTGGACCATCATACACCATAAAAAAGAAAACCTTATTCAATTAGGATTCAAGAATGAATATATATTTTGTCTCTTGTTGCATCCTTACGATCTATGCTCTAAAGTGATGTTTTTTAATGAACTTTTTTCTTATAAATAAATAAATAAATAAATATATATATATATATATATATATATATATATATATATATATATATATATATAGTTAATTTTCTTTGTTTATATGCCACCCTTACTAAAGAGACAGTAATATTTTATTATTTATTATGATATAGAAAATACTACTAATGCTTGTATATTTACATTTGATATAATTTCATCGCTTGGATATTTTCCTATGAAAAAAGTCCACTCCTAACAATATGAACCCAAAACAAACTAAGGTGACAATTTCTAGATTGTGGTCTTAGTTCAAAACAAAGGGTGATGGAAAATATTATTTCCCTTGCAAAATATGCAAGGGCTTAAACAATTGAATAATTCTAATCACAAAATCTTAGAGACATTGTAGGCAACATGGTTACATTAGGGGGGGGGATTTTTCCTTTGGTGAATGTAGATTTCCAACTGGTGGAACATGGAGTTGTGAATATTGAAGTATAAGGTAATGCTCCCATGGAAGAAGATGATATTGAGATAGAGAAAAAAATTGAGGATATTGGTATTGGCGCAGTTGATAATGTGCCAAAGAATAGGATTGAAGAAGATGTTACCAATGCAACTGATAAAGATAATGAAGACAATGATAGTATAACATCTAATGATGATGATGAAGATAACCTTGATATACCTATAATTGAAAAAGCGTATGAGCCCCTATACCAAGGGTCTCAAACAATGCTTCTCTCTATTGTATTGTTGTTGGTGAACTTAAAGGTTATGAATGGTATATATAATGTAGCAATCTCACATATGTTAAGGTATAGTGTCATTTTTTCCTCTTATTTGTTAGAGTATCATTGATGTTATTTATATTAACAATATTTTTCCATAGGTTGATAGGTGAGTGTTTTTTACACCATCAAACATTCTACCTCAATCTTCCCGAGAAATATCAAACAATACATGCATGTCCCAATGATCATATTATATATCATAAAAAACATGAATTTTCAACACAATGCCCTAATTGTCACATTAGTAGATATTGATTAGATCAAATAACCAAAAAGGTACCTCGCAAGGTTCTTTGGTACATTCTCATTATTCCATGTTTGCAAGAATTATTCAAGTACACTAGGTTCACACAATATAAGTCAAGATGGCATTATGAGAATGCCTATGAATGGTTCTACATTTAAGGACATATAAGATAGGTGTCTAGTATTTAAAGAAGAACCTCATAATTTGAAGCTTTCGTTGGTAGCAGACGGTGTCAATCTATTTGGAGAGATGCGATATGTTTACTCGGTCTAGCATGTTTTTGTTATTAACAATAACATTCCTCCTTGAATGTTTATAAAGAGTGAGTGCATAATATCGGCAATGACTATACCTGGTATTTTCCCATTTAATAGTCATCTAAATTAATTTATAAACACAATATCAAAATGGCCATAATAATTATGTTTTGTTTATGTTCATTCAACTAGGTAAGTACCAAGTGAAAGATATGAATGCATATATTGAGTCCCTAATTGATGAGTTGTTGGAGTTATGGAGAGGGGTCATTATGTACAACATCTCTAGACCAATAGGTGGAAGATAATTTCAATTATGTGCAATGCTTGCATGGACAATACATGATGCCCCTAAGATAACACATTTTTGTGGTACACATAAAACTATTAACACATATTTTTGGTATGTAATAGTGCTAATGCATTTTTTTTGTATGTTTAAGTTGTGCATGATAGTTGTCAATATGAATATTCTACACATGTCATCCAATTATACACAATCTTATAGGTATTTAGACAAAGGAAAAATTTGCATGTCCAATTTGTGGTCCAAAAATGAAATCTCATCATTCAACATGTTTAGGAAATAGGTGTTCAATGAGAATAGGCACTTTCTCCACAAAAATCATAAGTGTTGAATTGCCAAAAAATAAGTTTTCAATGGGAAAGAAGAAACAACATCAAAGCCATGAAGAATGACACCTTAAATATAGAAGTTGGAATACAATAGAATGAATTGTTGAGGTAATGTCATTCCATCTTATGCAAGTTTTTGTATTAAATTTAAATTTGGAAATTTCATTTTATTTAGTAATGGTGTAATTGATGTACATGAAGGTCGTGAAGGCATTGATGGGCAACTTCCAAAAGGACTTAAAAGCTATCCTAGAAAACTTAGTACGTTGTTGTACTATGAGCACCTCCCAATAATGCATTTTTTTTGATAATATGCATATTGGAAAGAATATAATAGAGACACTATGGAAAATATTGGATAGAAGGCAAGACAAAGAAAAATTAATCAAAATTTGTAATGACTTTCATGAATCCAATCATGCATTAAAGTTTTTCATTGAATCAAATAGAAATGGAAACCAGATTAATATGAGTTTCATTCCTTGGTTATTAACATAATAGCAAACTGATGCCATATTTGAAGCCTTAAAAAAAAAAAAATTTCCCATAGGATTTGTTGCAAACATAAGCAGACTCATATCAAAGAAAGGTGATTTTGAGTCAGGGTTGAAAATGCATGATTAGAATACCTTCTTCAAGGTAACTCATGTTCTTCTCTATTTACAATAAATTTGTAAAACGTCATGTACTTTTCATTATTTTATTTTATAATATATTAAAAAGATCATTATTTTATTATTGCAGTACGTTCTACCCCTATCTCTCCTACACAACTTTGACAACATGAGTGTCAAATAAGTTATATATGATCTTGGAAAATACATGAGGTTAGAAGTGTTATTTGTTAGATTTTTTGTATAGATATTATTTTTGTGTCTTGCTTTTCTTCTTTTGTAATTTATTGTATAGTTTTTTGTAGAGTCTCGTTAATATTTTTTTGCATGATAAATATCTTCTAGGTGGTTGTCATCTAAAGAAATTGATAAAAAAAGACATAAAAAATTAGAAGAGCAAAATTCCTCATATTTTGTGTGAGATGAAAAAGTGTCTACTTTAACATTTTTTAATGCACAAGAACACTACCTTATACATTTGGTTGAGGACATTGAATTGTGTGGACTTATACCAACTAGGTCAATGTGGATAGTTGAGAGCTACTTGAAATTTTTGAAGGGCTTGATTAGACAAAGAGCACATCCTGAGGGTTCCATTGTGGAGGGATATATAGTATACCATACCATGATGTACATTAGTGAATATATTCCCAAATTTGTATCAAAGATCCATGTAGATTGCATTTGGGATCCCCACTCCATTAACAAATTCGAAGGGGAGTATTTGATAGGGAAAGGTAGATTGAGGAAAGTGAGGGGTAGTTGTAAGATGTTATTATAGTTAATTAATTCTTATCCATCATTAATATAAGTTGTTTTTAACTGGTCTATTTATTGTATATAGTTGCTTGTGAGTGGGATGCACTTCATTTGTATATTGTAAACAATCTTGATTGGATGGTGGTATGGATTGAATGATCTCAACAAAATAGTTGTTAATTAACATACACTAGTAAATTTGAACTCAATTTTCAATGAATTTTGGTTGAAATTTTGACACAAGTTGGTCAAAATTTTGCCCAAGTAGTTCATGGTAATTTTTCTCATCAAAATTTTGACCAACCTGCACGTTAGTCAAAATTTTGACCAACCTGCACGTTGGTCAAAATTTTGACCAATACATTCGTCAAAAAAAATTAATTTTTGCTAGATCTAATTTGTCATTGTTGGTCAAAATTTCCACCAATGTTTGGTCAAAAAAAACTTAGAATTGGTGGAAATTTTGACTCATTCTTGGTAGAAAACTATCAAGAATTGGTCAAAATTTCCACCCATGTCTAGTCAAAAAAAAAAAAAAATTGGTGGAAATTTCGACCAAGTCTTGGTAGAAAACTATCAAGAATTGGTCAAAATTTCCACCAATATTTGGTCAAAAAAATTATAATTGGTTTAAATTTCAACTAATCCTTGGTAGAAAACTATCAAGAATCGGTTGAAATTTCCACCAACGTTTGGTCGAAATTTTTTTAATGTTGTATCAAGCAATTATTTCTTATCCAAGCCATTTAATTTGCAACCTTTTAAATCTCTGCAAAGATAAAGTTGGAGCAGGAGAATTTTTCTTCTCAAAGGTGTCCATGCTTTACAATCAAAGGACACCTTTGAGAAGAAAAATTCTCTTGCTCCAACTTTATCTTTGCAGAGATTTAAAAGGTTGCAAATTAAATGGCTTGGATAAGAAACAATTTCTTGATACAACATGGAACAAAGAAGAACATAAATATATAACATGGACATGTATTCTTTGAAATGAAAGCATCCAAGAATATAAACAAAAGCAAAACTATTGAAGTGTAACATTCCTTATGATGCACTCTTGATATTGCCAAAGTTGACAAAAAAAAATTCAACTATAAATAATGATATATTATATAATCAAAGTAACAAAGGAATTTCATATTCATGATAGTCAATTTTCAAAGTATAGTATAGTACAATACACAAGTTGAAGAAGAAAAGTATTCTAAACTGAACACCACTATATGAAAATTATGCATTTTATCCCACAAGAACTTCAACACTAGAACAATTACTTTTGAAATTTACTAAAAATGAACAAGGCATAACATTTATCTAGAAAAGAGATAACAAAATTTTATTAAAATATAGCATATGCCCTATTGTCTGTGTTGACTGTGGATGTCTATTTGCTTTGCTCTATAAGATGACCTGTAGCATTTAACTATGAGTCAATCTAAAATAAAATGTTTCTAGAACTATGCATTCTACTTGGCATTTGCTAATAACAATAGTTATAAGAAAGATCTTTTTGCACCGTTCTATGAAATTATACATAAATATCCTTAGTATTTTTTCATTCTTCACTTTCCAAGTTGAATTAGATAGATTGTTAAAGATGTGACTCCATGTCTAAGCTTTTCCTTGAAGACTAGACTCCCAAACAAGGATCTAAAGATAATTTTGTCTACATGGTCAATCTATAATGCAGCATCCTCACATAATTTTATAAATTTAAGTCAATAAAATTTGAAGTTCATGAAGCAAACTGGAAAATAGTAAGATCTCTATCTCACTGTACTAAAAACTCTACATAAATATCCTTTAGTATTCTGTCATTCTTTCCTTCCCAAGATGGATGAGATAGATTCATACAAATGTGACTCCATGTCTAAAATTTTAGTCGATGACTAGACTCCCAAGCATGGAACTAAAAACAAAATTTTATCTACAGTATGAATCTATAATGCAACATCCTTACATATTCTATAAATTTATGCCAATAAAATTTGAAGTTTATGAAGCAAATTGGAAAATAGTAAAATGACCATGTCCATGCTTGGAATTCATGATAATCACAGTTTTAACAGCAAAGACCAAATGAAGAACTCACATATAAAATACTAGCTAGACCAATTCGAATTATCAATTGAACAAAAATTAATCTTAAGTTTAATCTTTTTCTATATTCATTTATATTTTACAGTATCCTCCTTCCAAGTAAGGGAGTGCTTAAATACCTTTGATTGGATAGGTTCAACTTGTAGAGATGAATACGGAGAAGATGACTCAAATCCATCTAACTACAAAATATGATTGCTATATAAAAGTACATCAGAATTGAATCTAGTATATGATAACCAACATACAATCAAAAGGATTATTTCGATAATTATATTTTACATTAAGAAAATTAACAAAAAAGACCTTGATATATAGCATATATAGTATACAACTGAAAATAGCCATTAATTTTGAGTATTCATTTGCACATAATCAAATAATCAACCATAATCCATAGTTTCCATCAAGTTATGGCATTTTCTATACAAATGAAAAGTCTAGATGTGACAAAAATGTGTAAGAGAATCCATATGGCAGATAAGTCAGATAACATCTCATAGACTTGACCAAAAACACAAAATGGTACTCTTCAGATTTTCTTATCAATGTCTTATAACAAATTCCAAGACTTGTCTATTTCTCCTTGTTGAATTTATCTAAACACTAAAGGTTTTATATGTAGAAACTTTCTAATGCCTAAAAGTCTCTAATGCAAAAAGCACATTATCTAAGTTTTTGTTGAACCTAATTAACCACCTTGAAATATTGCCTCATCCTGATGATGAATTATGTAGTTTGATCTGAAACATTGATTTGAAAAATTTGACACTATTTCAAGTTGTAAAAGAAGCATGCTGATTCGAAATTAGATATTAAAAAAGCCATCTAACCTACAACCAATGAAGTGACTAGAAAGCTACAAGTATTTTTTGTAAAGGATCTTTTCTTCTTTCTTAACAAAAATGAATCTACACTCTGCATGCCAAAGCATTACATAAATCACTACAATGCAATAATTGCATCCACATATTCCTAAATATAAAGCAACACCAACCATAAATTTCTCTAAATGCATCTTAAAGTTCAATAACTAAAAAAAAATTATTTTTTGGTCAGTAACCTCAACTTCAAAATGTACATGAGATTGGTGTGTATCATTGAGGAGCTTTGCTTCCTTGTAAAAAACATTGGCAAGGATGGACATGTATCTTCTTCAAATGTTGCATCTAAGAAGGAAGATTACTAACACCTCCTTTTCTTCAAAATAAGCCAAAGATTATTTATTATATTCCATAGCACCCTGCAATGAAGTAAGAAATAGAAAGATTAGCTTTGAATATCAACTTCAATAACTTTAGTAGTTGAGCAACGTCCTTCAGCATGGGTAATTGGATTTGACTTGAATCTTGTTACAATTGTTTACCCTGTAAGTTTTCATTGTTTAGATATATTTTAGGGTTTTATAATTTAATATTTAGAAAATGTCAAGTTGTAAATTATGATGTTTATGATTGTCCATTTGAAATATTTAGGGTGTAACATTTTTAAAAAATGCAGAAAGTGATGTGTTCTAGGCTTGCATACTATGTGCAAGGAGTATGCATGAGGATAAAGGGGCATGTTTTTGCTATTGCCTGCATTCCATTGACAATGATAATTACCACATTCATGGAATCCATTATTCTTCACCAAAACATCTACTTAGGCAAGTTTTTTTTTCTTTTATATTGTTTAAATCCAAAAATATATATCTAATAGACTATGTATATATGTTGATCTGATTGAACCAAATTGAATGCAGTGTGGTAGGAGGAATGGTCATAGTAATAGGATTATATGGTGTCCTGTGGGGTAAAGCTATGGACACAATGTTCCCCACTTTTGACAGTAGTGAGATTGTAGGCATAAACTTCATAATATCTCATGAATACATTATAGTGGTGTCTTTGTTCTAAGAACAATAGTTCATTATAGAGAATACTCCAACACTTATTTTATAGAATAGTGAATGATTTTTTTTGGTAACGTATATTTTGAGATTTTTGTTCCCTTAACTTTTGAGCGCTAAACATAAATTGGCTTGATTATGTCTGAACGAACATCAACCTCTTTAGAAATTGCTTAAAACAAAATTTATTAAAGTTGTTGTTTTCATTATTGAACCAATAAAATATGCATATTGGAAAGCACAATTACACAAATTTATATCTCAAAGGGACAAAATCCTTTATTGAGAGTTGAAGAAAATATATATAGTATGGTATCTTCTATACGTTGGATATTTTGGAAAAGATAGTGTAGTACATATTTTTCTTGTTATGGTGAGACATTACTACTTATTGTTTCAAGCAATTTGTTCTCCATATGAAACTTATCATGTTTGGATTATACTATTTGTATATGTATAATAAACTCTTAGCAATGAATAGAAGAGTATACTAAATGGTGAATTGGATAGTATGTTGAAAGTTGCTAGAGTGAATAAGATTTTTCAAAATGTCAAAATATGTCATTGATATTCACAAGAACAAATGTGTGTGTGTGTGTGTGTGATTATGTGTAGCTAATTGTTTAGTATGACCATTAGTGTGCAAATATGCACAACAATACAACTATCATGCTAAGACTTATATTGAATTTGCAGCAATGAACCTTGAATATAGTATTATAACACTTTCCAAATTTTTTTTTAACTTATCATGATATTTATAGCAAGATGGAAACAACTATATGTTTATTAAGTTACATATATCAAACTTAGTTATTAATCAGTGGTATGTTTGATTTAGTCTGACATCTATGACACAATAGTGCATGGCTACTAGAGTTTTGATTTCTTTCTTTTTTATGATTCTCAAGCCTTCTTCCATTAGTCTGTGTCTACCAATTCCTGTAGATGTTCAAAGTGCTAGATTTTTGAATGTGCATGGATGTCTGAGTATTATTACTCATCACAGAACACTTTGTGTTCTATTTCACAAGTAAATTTCCTCCTACAATAGGAGAACTGACTTTAATAAATCTCATAGGTTGGTTCTAATAAATATTTTCAAGATCTAAAAATGATAAATCCTTTTTACAAAGATGTTCCACAAGCTCGCCAAATCTGGATTTGTCTATGGAGTATAGATTATTCTTTTAAAGTTAATGTTTATGGTAAGTTGCTATATATAGACAAGGAAATAGGCAAATGATCAATGTGTTGTCTATCCAATGCCCTGAATTCAAATTTGACCATATTGTCAGACTTTGGTCACCCATTTAGCCATACTATTAGGCTTTGGTGCTGGCCCAAAAAACCCTCATTTCAGATGATTTCAAAAGAAAGAAAGTGTATGCTATGCATCAACCAATTTTCATATTCAAGATGATAAAACTAAAAACATATAAAGCTTTAGTTGTATCAATGGTCTTCAAGATTTTGATTCAGATTAGTTGTGTAGTGCTCTACTTACACATAAAATGAACAATTCATACCAATTTAATATTTATATTTTTGGAGATCAAAAGTGAAATTATTATCCTATATTTATTGGTAAAATCTCTTAAGTTGCATTTAACTATTAAAATATATATAAGCTCTACTATTAGCTCAATTTGGGCATCGTTGCATGAATCTTTGAGGCCTAAGATTGGAAGTAATGGTTCCTTCTTCACAAAACTTAAAAAATTTACAAAAATAATGTGTGCTTCCTACAATATTGACTATAAAAAACTAAAGTTGTTCAAAGGTAAATATTTCCCCTTTACCACTCTTAGATTTTCCTTTTTTTCTCTCTACTCTCATATGCTCTTATGCTTGTCTGAAATTGATAATATACTCATAAAAATATATATCTCTAATAGTACCACATAACATAAAAGGGGGAGAAATAACAAATAAATAAACTACTATCTACCTTTTTGCATCACACTGCTCTTTCAGTTCCTACAACCAGACATAGAAATGTGAGGAGTAAGGACATAAGTCAACTATACTTATGTAGTATCACAGATTCAGAAGATACTATGACAAAACAATAATATTAAATTTATCTCTTTTATGTTTCATATATGTTCTATGAGAAAATCTTCATCCTTAAAAGCAATTTTCATGGCAAAACAATGATCAAGTATCTAAGATCATTAGTTCAAACTTTCAGGTTCACAGTGCCAATATTGTAGTATTGTTCTCATTTCACTAAATTTGCAAAAAAGCTATGTCATTAAGTCCAATGCTTACCCCCTCCCTTCATTTTATTTTTTGTTCTTGTGTAGTATATAAAGGGCGAGATTCCTAATGACCCTTTCTATAGAGATCCAGGGCATGTGGATGAAATATAGTAGCAAGAAAGGAATGAAGGGCCTATCACATTAGTTGAGAGGGGAGCCTTCCCAATCCCACAACTTTATTTCTATCATAAAAAGTGGTACATGGCTTGTGCTCTATTTTCATTCATAAGTTTGGAATTAAGATGTAAAACTTGTGTTTCTCCTTCAATCTATTGATAATCCCTTCCTCTTTTCATTAGAGCCCACATTGATAAAATTGAATTTCCAAACTTTAGAGAGTTCCCTTTGAGATTATATCTAGTCTACAATTTGGAAATCATTCAACAAAAGAAAGAAGCCAATGGAAATGAATCATATTTACTCTTCTTTTTGGTTGTTTAGAAGTTAGGTTTGTAATAGTCACTTTCCTTTTCACACCTGAGGTTCAGTTAATGTTTTCCCCTTGTTAAATAAAGTAGCAATCTAGTTGAAAGCTCTGGTAATCTTAACTCAGAGCTATGACTTTGTTAGAAAGTAGGGTTTGAACTTGAAAGGTCCCATAGCTTAGGTCAACCTCTAAATAGAATAGCAAAGTGTTTAGGACCAAGAGCATGTTTACTAAGAACAACAATGTTTTTCAAATCACTTCCATTGAAAAGACTAAGGGAAAAAACAAAATAGAAAATTGCATGGAATAGGTATTAAATACTTGTAGAAAGGTTAATAAAGTAGGTATATTGGTAAATTAAGGAGCAAATTATTAGAGTGGGAAGCTAAAAATAGGATCATGAATGAATTAAGCCTCATGGAAAAAAATAATTAAGGCAAACAAGAACACACCCACCCAAGAGAAAGCAATTGGAACAATGTTCAATGATACTTAGAATTTACAATGCCCTATGTTACAACCTTTGCCTATTTCTAGCCCCTACTAGGCATGCCAAAATATATGCCCAACACTGTAGGTTTGTTCTAGGTACAACTAAGATATAACTGGGCAAATTCACCTCCTAGAGGATAAACCTTGTGGACCCATGGAAAAGCCTAGAAAACATGCATTTTCATGAAGAAAAAAAGTAAAGACAATATTTTTTTGGACCAACTAATTGGAGCTAAGGTCCATATGTTATCTTCTTACAAATGTTTTTTATTTGTTTCAATCATAGTGAAGATGCCAGATTTGTTGTCATCAATGCTTGTTTCCTTTCACAGTTAAGCTCTTCAAATATTATTTTCATAAATCAAAAAATGGCCATGAGAAGGTTTTGTCTAGGCATGAACTTGTTTTTTACATATGAATTTTGAGTAATATCTATGACATATCCATCCTTGTTTTTGATATGTGGAAGCTCAGTTTGGCCTATGTTAACAAGATGCTTGAGATTTTAGGTAGATATGTGAGTCATCTAGTGAATACTTAAGTAATATGAATATAAATAACTTATCTTGTTTCAACCAAAAAAATAGGAAGCCACTTACAAATTTTGCAATGTAGCTCATGATCAAAACTGATTACTTATAAAATGTCTCGCACTTGAGGATTCTTGCCAAATAGAAGTGATCAATAGAATCTCCACTAGTTATAAATTTGTCATCCCACTGCTATCCAAAAGAATCGAGTAATTTTTCTACAATACAAGAAGCACAACTAAACATCAACTATTTCTTGTTGTAATAGACATCACATCAGTGAGCCCTTTCTTACTCAATTTTAAACTTGAATTCATCTCAAAACATTGATACCTAACCAACTATCAATCCTCAATCTTGAGTACCTGAATCATTGTTCAATTCAAGAAGATGGGACACTTGTGCTGAAACTTGTTGTATAGGCTTTTAGTTTTAGTCACATGGCACTAGGATGGCATCATATTACTCCATCTCCAATCTCTCCATAAAGGACCCAAACCTTTCATATTTAATTTTAAAAAGTAAATTGAGCAATGGAATTGCTATTTTATAGCTAAGAGACAACTTGGTTCAAAAATATTAAAAATACGAATTATTACCTCTTTGTTTTCTCCTAATGCTGCTCTTGCCTGCCATATTTTCCAAGCCTCGCCAATTGATGGATTTGATTGTATTGCCTTACCAATGCAAAACCAAAAAATTAAATCATTCAATGTAGTGACAATAAGAATTAATTGAGTATTGATTGCCTACCCACATCTTTTACAAGTTGAGTTGGAATAAAACCAATCTGTTGAGTATTGATTGAAAACTAATCCTCAAGGTAGATCTACAAGCCATATCGACATGAAAGGCTCTTAAATTGAATTTGAACCTTAGTCTTTGCTATTGTAAATAATTTTTTTGATATTTCCACTAGAATGGAACCTAATGAATCATTAAAGTAATGAAGTATTTTTAAGACTTACTCTAGTCATGGTGTTTATTATTTGTGTTTTAAGCACAACCAACTCAGTAAATGTGGGACACCCCATAGCATATTAGTGAAGATATAATATTGGAGTTAAAAATAAATTTAAGAAAATTTTGAAGTTATGATTTTTTATGTTTATAAATTATTTTTGATATAAACAAAACAAGCTAAATCAGAGGTCAAGATTATGACAAGAGTATCTCAGAGCTCTGGTGTCTTGGCATGTTTGTTCTATTGAATAGAACATGCCAACATTGAGGTTGAGAATTCTAGGTTATATTTATTTTTTGTGTTGAATAATGGATGAAAATAAATTTTGCAAGCCTATACCAAAGTTAATTATGTACTTAATTTCAGTGCCTTACTATTAGCTTGATGGGAAAATTGATAACACACTCTTAGCATTATGTTATTTTAGTTTTTTGAACTCAAATGAATGAATTTCAGTAAGGTTCAAAATGATTTGAGCACTCAAACCTTGTTTCAGCAAAATTCCCACCCATTTTGACAACTAGAACATAACCCAATGGATCATCAAAGAATACTTGTCAGACATTACTATAGTTTTCAACATTTTTTTATTTTTATTGTTTCTTAAGCCTATTTAGGCATATGAGTGAAGGTTCGGAGTTTGATTCAATTGTTTTCATGTTGATTAAATTAACCTTAATTTGGTTTCACCATAATGACAATACTCAAGATTATTATTGAACCTCAGAGCTCTAGTGTATGTGGTATTTTTATTTTTGTTACAAAAATAGGGAATGTTGTGGCTAAGGCTCATAAATTTGGTGTTATACATGTTTGTAGTGTTGAGTAATAGATGCAAGCTATTTTTCCAAGTCTATTTGAAAGAGTCCATTGAGGAGTTCTGATTTATAAAAAGAAGTCAATACTCAACCAACTTTTAAATAGTGTCTTAGGATTAAAATATCTTTCTTGAAAATTATAGAATTTGTAGTACTAAAAAATGGATGCATCATTTGACCATGGGTTTGTCTATGAGCATAGTGTTTTATGCAAAAACATATAATGACCATGAATTAAATAGCATAATCAATCGTGTAACTTAAAACACATTGTGATATTGATCTCATGATTTAACTCTGTAGTTTTTGAGTCAAACTCACACACATGATTCTTGAGTAGTGGTTCACAAGAACCCATCTCTTATGAGAATGAATGACATTTTTAACAGTAATAGCATCTAGGTGATGCTTACAGAGTTAAATCACTGGAACTTCTAGTTTGGTCACCAATCCCAGTACTACTCCAGATCAAGCACACATAACCATGAAGTTTCCTCCAAGGTTAAGCCCACATTGCTTGAACCTCCATGTTCAAGTGCACTTGAGCTGGAGTGGTATTAGAATGGATGACCTCTCGAGAAGTCCCAGACCTTTGTGAGAATCACATAGATGCAATGAGTGCTAATTGTTCCATTTATTCTAATGAGAGATGGGTTCTTGATGAAAAATGGATCAATGTGTTTGACTCAAAAACTACACACTTGATTCCTGATAGCAATTTCATAATTTGACTTGTTGTGGAAAAATCTTCTACTTATTAGTTAAGACACATTATCTAAATCAATTGCATAGAGACAATAGTTTCTCAATAAAAAATAGCTCATTAAGAAACATATGTTGTCTGAGCTCATTCTCCTATCTACTATACTTATACAATTTGAGCTTCATCAAATTGATCTAAAAGATGCACTTTAAAAAAAAAATACTCTTTGCAAATAGAACTTCCAACCTTAAATCATGATATTTGCAAGTTCAAAATATGAGTTCTCAAATTGTTTGCCTAAGTTCTTTTTCAAAACAGCTATTATCTTCACTTTCCAAAATTGTCCTACATCAAACTCTTTGAGTTGGCATATTCTTTTCAAAAAATTCTTCCAACAATTCCAAGTTTCTCAATCACCTTTTTTTCACTGCCTCATTTTCATACTCATCTACTTTCTCATCTCTGTAGTTGTTTTTCATTAACTTGCAGATCGTTGGTTTGCTCTTCATATTGCCTATTATTAACCCTTAGTTTCCATTGGACATTTCCATGCTTTGTGATCATCACCCCTGTGTTGGTAATAAATTATTTCTCTTCTTCCTCCATGTCACCAACCATATACTTTACCTTCCATTGTGTTCATGTTTTGGTTTTGAGAATGATCTCTTCTATCTTCAAGACTATATGTTGGCTTTGTTGTTCTTTTTGTCTTATCCACTATTACCACCTTAATTTTTTTGTATTTTTGCATCTACATTTAATGACATTAGGGTTGACTCTTCCAAATTTCATATGATTATAACTTTCTTTCCTTTTTAGGTAAGGAAATTTCAATTCATTTTGGAATCTGTTATACATTAAGTATAACAACCATAATTGGATGGTAAAGTAGAGAGCCATTTTGAAAGTTTAATTATTTTATTGTAATCATTGGATGCATATATAGAACATACACCAGATTCTAAGTTGTATATTTTTAGAGAGATCCAAGTAGCATTGTTACAAGGAAAACATTCCAACTTGTTCTCTAATTTATTCCACCTTGGCATACAAGAATGAATGTTCCTCCTTTACCTTTCAGATGGCATGTAAAGAAATAATTGACATCTTTCCAAATAACTCTTAATACAATATGTAGAGAAAAACCTATAGCCCTAAATTATATTAGTAATATCATACCAAGATCCTTATAAATCTTGAGAAATATCTCTAGCCCATTGACATTATTGACTTTATAGTCCAACCATTTGTCAATTAGTGCCAAAACACTTGATCATGTGATTGTTTACAATGTAAACCGAGCTTCATAGTGTAAACTAAGCTTCATAGTGTAAATTGAGCTTCATAGTGTAAACTAAGCTATTACATTGTTACTGAGCTTCATAGCATAAACCAAGCTATTACAGTGTGGATTGAGCTTTATAGTGTAAATTGAGTAAAGTAGAAAGACATTGTAAATTGAGCTAGTTGTGTTAAAAAAGTAGAAGGGAAGAAGTAATGACCGAGCTGTAGTGTCAACTAAGCTCGATAGTGTCAATTGAGTTCTATAGTATTTTTTGAATTATCAGTGCTAACCGAGTTTGAGCTACTCTAGAAGCGATCAAAGTGGATCAAGCTCTAGTGTCAACTGAGTGCTAGAACTTTCCATGTTCATTATGTTGTCGAGTGTCATTATATCACTCGAGTGGTCTTCAAAACCTAAGTATTAGCAATGAGACAACTTGGTGAAGATTGTTGAATATAATATTGTGGCTGACTTTAGGAGGTAATCATTTGGATTGGTATATATGAAAGGTATCTTGTCAAATCCAAATGTAAGAAAAGAAGTAAGAAACATTAGAAAGTATATGAAGATTAGCTAAACGTTACAAGCAGTATAAAAGAAAAATCAATGACTCATCCATCACATCAAGGTGATTATTCTACATCCAACGAATCTTAATCAACTAACCAAGTTACAAAGTAGAGATCAACTATTGGTTCATCCTAACAGGTGCATCAATCAAATCCTCTAACAAGGTGGACTTAATAGTCTTGTGCAAAATCTCTTAATCGAGTACATACTTCATTGTATTGCATAAATCCTTTCACAAGGTGGACCTAACAGGCCTTATTGGTCGTAAATGGGTAGATCACTAGAAGTGGTCAATTGTAAGTCTTAATAGACCAACTTTATACTGTAGCAATAAAGCTTGTGTGTATCATCCCCACCCCAGTTTTACTTTCTATTTGGAAGGTTTCAAGGTTACCAAATATTGTGTCAAGTGTTTTAATTACTTTCAATCTTTCATTGATACAATTAGATCAGATTAGTTAACTAGTGAATTGAAGTGAAAGTTTTATTGGTTCCTAATTGACCCCCCTCTTAGTCACCTAGCTCACCATACATTTCCAACAATTGGTATTAGAGAATTTGGTTCTCACATCCTTTGTTTAGTAGCTTGAGAAAAGATTAGAGGCAATGAAAGTGTACAGACTAGAGAAATACATTGAAAATGAAAAGTTGGATCTATAGATGGCTATGGAACAATTCAAGAAAATGAAGGAGAAATTCTCTCAATCCTTGAAAAGAAGGAAAGATCTAGAAAAAAAAATGAATGACAATCTCTACATTGAAGAAAGAATTGAAGATATTTTCCAAGACCAAAGTTTAGATGAAGCTGGTGTAGTAATCAAAGATCTACTTGAGAAGAATCTCACTCTTCATGAAGAAGTTAGAAAATTGAAAAGAGAACAATAAATTCAGTCAGTCAGAATGTGTGAAGATATGGAACAAAAGGAAAAATCTAAACAAGAGAAAATATTTCTAACTGAAAGGATAGAAGAAAAAGACAATGAAATTCAACACCTATCTCTTTAGCAAGAAGATTTGATAAGTCAACTCAATTGAGAAAATCAAGAACTTATCAACTTAAGGACAAAATATACAAGTCTATAGAATGATTTCAACATAGAAAGGCAAACCGATGAAAGAATGATAAAATCTCAAGAAAGCATGAATTAATTGGACAAGAAAACTCAAATTAGACACAAAGGAAAAGCTAGATTAGGCTATATAGATGAAGGTAAATCATCTCAACAAAGAGTTCAAAAGAAAAAAAGACCTACTTGTAATAATTGTGGAAAGACAAGGCATACATCAAACAAGTGTTGGAGCAATGGTCATAGATAAAGTGAATGTTAAGAGAAAACCAAGTTTGAAGGAAAATGTTTCAATTGCAACAAACAATGGAACAAATATTCAGAATAAAAGACCAAGAAATGGAACCCATTAGAACATATTGTGAAAGTTATCTTTGGTTGGGATTATAACACATGGTTCAAATATTACTTGTGTGGTGAATATTGAAACATTGGACCAAATTGCAGAAGAAATCATACGAGGAAGAGAGACCCTATGAGGAGATTTTTTGTATCAAAGAACTTGGTCATCTAGCCAAGAACTATATGAATTGAGCTATAGTTGAAGATGAAAAGAAAGCAAAGGTTGACAATATAAAAATTCAAATGAGGCAACAATGAGTAAATAAATCTTGAGAGAATGCAAGTCAAATTCATGAAAGCATTGACACCCAAGTCAGTGAATTGGGTGACTCAACCATTTCAAACTAATTATCCATGGAGATCATTGGAACTATGATTCAAAAGAAACATCTTATATTAGTTCTAGTTAGCAAGCATGAAGATCCAAATCAACATTTCAGATGCATTGGGATCACCAAGCTAGATGCCATTTTTATATCATTGCAGAACCTTATCGAGCAAGGTCAGGTTGCATGACCTTACGGAGCAAGGTCGAGTTGCATAACCTTGCCGAGCAAGGTCAAGTTGCATAAACTTGTCGAGAAAGGTTAGGTTGCATGTGCTTATCGAGTTCAGAGTTCTAACCAAGTTTAGAAGGCATACATAGAGTTTGGAGACCTAATCAAGCATGTGCTCATAGAGTTGAAGATAGAAGGTATCTTCCAAGTTGAAGACTTAATTGAGCATCTCATGCCTGCCAAGTTAAACAGGTTGTCACTAAGCTGTCCATTGTAAAATGCATTTATGAAAACTTAATGACAAATTTTTATTAAAAGGAATAATTGAAGGCTTTTTCATTTTTCATTGTGAATTTTAAAGCAAAAAGAGTAGACCATTCCTGAATCCTTGAGCAATTTAGAGTTATTTAGTGAAAATTTTATCAATCATCAGTGAGTGTTATGGGATCCTCATCAAGCAAAAAAGTTAAGAAGGGATCTAAACTGTTGGTAAGAGATGTTAAGTGTGAAATTTTGATATTCAAACTTTGTCCAATGATTGCAAAGGAATTGGACCCATTCAGTATGCACTCTCAAATTCCTCCAAAGGTACTATTGATACATGACATTTGATCATTTTATCACTATTCAATTCAAGAATTGGGAACCTTAGAAATGAATCAGACATATGAGGCATTATGTGTGGATATAAAGTTGAAACTTGAACATAAACACCTGGAAGTGAAGGGTTTAACACACATTCTACATATGCCAAGGGATCTCCAAATTAAGTGGATTAGATTTATCCTCAGTTGTGTTCATGACATGCAAATCTGGCTTAATCAACCCATCAAAATTATGAAGAAAGTGATCCAGAGGGTTACTGGGTTTCCCATGAGTTGGAAAAATCAAAGACAACCAAAACCCTAGGTTGAGTTAAATTGGTATAGAAGACTCTTGCCAAGTGAGATGATAGAGGGATGAAGCTAATTGGTATTAATGATATGGAGATTAAGTTCAAAATTCATGTGATTGCTCACAAAATATACAACTCTAGTCGACTTAACAATGTCCTATGTGAAGCTGTGGACTTGGTGTACAAAGTAGTAAAGAAGAACCTTTCTTTTAACCTCATCAAGTTGTAGCTAAACTAGTTGAGAAAGAACATGGAGAGCATCCAAGCATCCAAGACAAATGCATGTACATTTGGTTCACTTTTGGCATGTTTATTCTTTTATGTTTAGAAGTTTTTTCCCTTTAAAAGGTATTGTAGTATGGAAGAAAGACAGACCTATTGTATATCAAATAAATGAATTTATAGCTAACATGGGAGATGATTTTTAGGGCATCATGGATGCATATTTTGAAACCTTCAAGGAAAGGATGTAGAGTAGGTTTATAATTCCAAAGCAACTAGTTGATGATTATGAACAAGACATATGTTTCCTTGTGGACTATGATAAGGTTTACATTTAGGCAGTCAGGCCTAGAGTTGCATAGGTAAGACCTCTTGGTTATGAGGTAAACATTGATGATACTATGGATATCATAGAGGCTTTTGTCAATGGGCTTGTGGACCCTAATGCACCATATTTTGGACCAAGTTGTAGTGTCATGATTCATTAGTGTTAACAAGGTTTGAGCTACTCCAGAAGTGATCATTGTGGACCAAGCACCTATTAATCTTAGATTGGATTTAATATATGAGTGAAAATAAACTTAAGTTATTTACAAGATAGAACTTAGTTCATGTTGAACAAGTAATGTATGCTGAGCATAATTTGTCAGATAGTATATGCCGAGCGAGATATACAATATGTGTCGATTAACTAGTAAGTGCCAAGTAGATAGTTAATGTCAAGTGATCAATGGATGTTGAGTCATTTAGAGGCCGAATTACAACATTAAAGATATAGTGGATGTCAAGCATTAGATACTTCAAGTATCAAGTAAAATAGTTTTGGATATAGTTGTTTGTAATGGCACACACTTTTATGTAAACCATTTTTTAGCCAACTTAAGGATTATTTTGTGAGTCTAAATGATAAGGATATATCTATATTGAGGATCTATGCAGTACATAAAACCAATAAGCTAAAGGAATGGATTAAGAAACAAAATGAATGAATCACAATCGTTGATTCATACCTAACCCTAAGTCACCTAGGTCTTCTTAAGGAAGACAAACTCTAAACATTGCATGTGCAAAGAGAGAAGTTTGCATGCACAAAAAGAGCATTAATAGTGGCTAAGAAGTTGTGAATCAAGTTATACATTGCATAATTAGCTAGAGGAGAACATAGGAAAGAAGTTATAGGACAAAAGAGATACATCTAATCAAAGAGGATCAAGGATACATGTAAAGAGGTGATTTTCTATCTAGCAACAGAGTGTTAACTACATGATCATTGCTGAGACATTCTAGTAGGTGAATTAGCCAAATATCTTAGCAAAGTAGTCCTAATAGGTTATTGTAAATCCTTTAACATGGTGCTTACTTTATTGTAAGTTTTAAGTCCTTCAATTAGGCACACTTCTAATAGGGTGTTGAAATCCTTTAACAAGGTAAGATGTAACAATCTTGTAAGCCTTTAATAGGATAGACAAAGTAGATTATAGTTTATGATCAAACATTGTAACCTTCATTGGATACACTTTACAACTGCAATAGTAAAGATTTGTGGGTGTCATCCCCACCCTAGTTTTACCTTCTCATTGGAGGGTTTCTCGATAATCAAATATCTTGTGTCATATATGTGTTGAATGTTATTTTCTTTCATGCTATGGATGAATATGTTTAGCTACATTTTTTAGTTTACATGCAAATTGTGAGATGGATGTGTGGTCAATGATTTTATGTTTAAATTTTTGAAGGACTATTTCACAGCCCCCCCCCCCCCCCCCCCCCCCCCCCCCCCCCCCCCACCCCCCAGAGTTTACTTTCCCTATTGTATTTCCAACAACACCAATATCAACCGAGTGGCAGATCTTTTTATGTTCACTGTGTGGCCAAGTATCAGTATACCACCTAAGTGGTCTTTAGAACCTGAGTATCAATAGTGAGCCAACTTGGTGAAGATTGTTGAATATAATGTTGTAGCTGACTTCAAAAGGTAATTATTTGGATTGGTATATATGAAAGGTATCTTTTCAAATCCAAATGTCAAATCCAAAGGAAAAGTAGAGTCTCATCCATCACTTTAAGGTGATCATTCTATATTAAAGGAATCTCAATTAGCAAACCAAGTTACAAAGAATAGATCAACTATTGGTTCATCCTAACATATGCATCAATCAAATCCTCTAAAAAGGTGGACTTAATAGTCTTGCACGCAAAATCTCCTAACCAAGTACATACTTCAATGTATTATATAGATCCTTTCACAAGGTGGACCTAATAGTCCTTATTGCTCCTAATAGGGTAGATCACTAGAAGTGGTCAATTGTAAGCCTTAATCTAACTTTATATTACAGTAATAAAGCTTGTAGGTATCATCCCCATCCTAGTTTTACTTTCTATTTGGAAGGTTGCTAGGTTACCAAATATTGTGTCAAGTGTTTTAATTGCTTGCAATCTTTCATGCATGCAATTATATTAGATTAGTGAATTGGTGAATTAAAGTTAAGGTTTATTGGCTCTCGATTCACCTCCCCCTCTTAGTCACCTAACCCACTATACATTTCCAAAAGACATTTCATGAAGCCAACTTTATATTATTCATGATTCCTAGTTAGTTATATCTCTCAATGGGAGGTTTAAAAACCCTTAAAACAATTACATACTTGCCTTGAGCCATTTTAGATGGTTTTGAGTTTGCTCTAGATAGAAAGGGTTCTACCTCTCTTCCTTCTAAGGGACCCTCTTTAACCCCCATAGGGGATTCTATTAGTTGCAACTTCCTTCCTTGGCAAGATATATTGCCTTGAGAGCTTTTAGACATATCTCCCTAGTTACTTTAGTCCCCAAAAAAATAATGCCAAACATTAGGATGGGAAGCCAACAGGGGCATGGCTTGAATAATCACCACTAGGAATTTGTTGTGTATTTCCTCCTTGCTAAGAAAATTTATGCATTCAATGATTTGTACATTTAAGGAGTTGTGCTCTGTTAAATTTCTAGGAGAGGCCTCATAGGGATTTATAGTAAGAGGAGATGTAGCTATTGCCAAACCCAATAAGGATAAAGACTGGGTCCTCCATTCTAGAGGGGAGTGTTGATTCTTGATAAGTTCTCCTTTCTTCTTGATATGTTGCAAGGCCAAGTATTGGGCATTAAGCAGTGAAGAAATAGGTTTAGGGCACACTAGATCAAGACCAAAGCCAATACTTTAGACAATTACAGGATTTTTAGAGAACAATGAATTATAGATGCATTAAAAATATTTAAATATGTGTGATTGGAACATATAAAGCCAAATTGTTTGTCGGCATGTATCATATATAAAGCCAATGGTTTTATCATTTATATGACATTCTTAAATAAAAAGTGTGACACCTTACACTAGAATGCCCCATGTTTTGATATCTATATTTTGTTGGAAAGACTTATATTTTGAACTGACTACTTTCATAAACCAACAACTAAAAGCACCAAGGACTCTGCCACATAATAGACAACATCAAAAGCCTTGATGATGACATTGTTTAGTCCAAAATTAAACATATTATAATAAATTCAATTCTATAATTATCACTTCCATTAATACTCAATAGATAACTATTTTTTATAAAATTCTAGTCCCTCTAAAAAATAAGTTTTCATATCTTCTTTCTATGCTTTTAAGTGCTCCTTGAACAATAGACAAACTCAAAATACACAACCCTTATTTTAAAATGAAAACTAATAAATATGATAATAATAATAATAAATGTTTAAACTTATACCTATTATCAAAAAAATTATAAAATATAATCGTTAAAATTAAAGCCTCAATGAAATGAAAAATAAAATAAAATATCTAAACTCATATCCTAAAATACAAAATATCCTTATAAGTGAGGAGATTCACTAAAATTACTAAACCATGCTTCATGTCTCCCAACTATTTTATATGAGAGATTTTCAATTAATCAATATAACTGCCTATTATTGTTATTCACTTCTATTATGTGTTGTTCAGTCATAGATTTTAGTGGGTGTATATGACATTGATTTGTCAAGAAGGCTTTTAAAAATATTGAAGAAAAATGTAATTATCAACAATATTAGTACAATACACAACCTTAAAAGTATTATAATTCTACTGAGAGACATATACAATGGCAAAAGAAAATCCTAACACAAGAATATTTTAGGGAATAATATGTGTACACAAAAAAAAATTGACCGAAATTTGTTTTCAAAAAATCAATTTAAATTAGAAAATGTCATTTGGCATTCACAAAAATTTCAAAATAAAAATAAAACTATGTAATGCCATTTATAATTATAATTATTAACAAATAGAAATAGAAAAGAAATTTAATAGGAGCTACAAACATTTTTTAAAATCAATTTAAAATGGAAAATGTCATTTGACATTCAAGAAACTTTGAAAAACAAATTAAAATATGTAATTTTAACAAAAATTATTAACAAATAGAAATAGAAAATAAATTGACAAATGACATATTTAAAATATCAAACTAGTGAATTTAAATTAGAAAATGTAAAATGACATTCACAATTTTTTTAAAATACAAACTTAAAATTAATTATGAAATAACATTCTTAAATATAAAATAAATAAAAATCAATAGTAAATATGTTGTCAATGGGCCGTTGGTCTATTGGTGAAGTTGAATGGCTCACAAAGAGCCCACTAGGGATCAAGTCTTGCCGAGTACAAGGTCTAGAGACATCATAAGGGATGAGGTAGGGATAGTGCTCCAAGCAAATTTGGCAGCGTGGATGCTCCTTAGTCATTGGCTCTTAGTCATTATTTATTTGATATATTATACATTAGAATTCATGTTTAATTAATTTTGAGATACATACATAAAGAGAAGGTACACAACGCTAAGTTGTGGGAGGTGAAAGAATATGTGTGCATGTGTGAGAGAGAGTGAGAAGGGACCCTATTATGTTTTTAATAGAGAAAGCGCTTTGAGATAAGGGTAGAGAGAGTGATATGACCGTGAAATAGGGGAGGGGAGAGAGAGTTCTAAGACTAACCATAATTTTAACATGACTTTAAACCATAGCCTAAGTCTTATGTCTAAATCTAACACTACCCATAATTTCATCCTTAAACCCTAATTGTTAACCATACACATGTATAATTTAATAAGAACCCAAATGCACTATAATCTAAATACTAACCATAACCCTAACATCCAATCATAATTATAAACCTAACTATAATAAAATTTAATTATTATTGTTAAAATAATATTACTAACTATCACTTTACTATTCATAATATAATAATCCATATTATAATTAATACTAAATATATTTAAAATAATAAAATAATAATCCATATAATAGAGAACATTATATTAATATAGTTGGATTAAAGTTCTTCAAGAATGTTTTCCATGGTACATGATGATTGCTTCTAGCTTATATATACTTATATATGTAGTCACTCAAGAGTCATCCTTCTCGAAACACCTATTTTAATTCAAATCCTAACCTACACCAAAAAAATGACAAGACTTTCAAAAATATATTTTATTGAAAACATTTTAAAAATATTGAAATAGTCTTATTGGTAGCTATAAAGCCAAATTGTTTGTTGGCATCTATCAAAAAAAAGCTTTTGAGTAAGGTGTGCTTTAGAAGTGTCAACCAAAATGGGAGCTTCAAAATAGAGTGTTGATATGTATAAAAATATGTAGATTTTCATTTGTTAGAAATTCTATAGGCATGTTTGGACAATATGACTGGTACATTGCAAAGAAAAGTATGAATCAAATTTTTTTGTCATAGACTTCATACTATTAATGAGGGTGAGATTAACTCTATGCATAAACACAATAAAAATTAATGTCTAAATAACCTATCATGTGAACACTCATTATGAAATTAATGAATACATACTCAATCTTTTAGTGTATAATTATTCTACTGACTTTTTTTTTTTAATAGAGGGTTTAGACTTGGCTACCAACCAGCGAAGGCCACCACTTGAAGATTTAGGAACCCGATACATGCCCAAACGTGCTTGAAACCTCTTTGGCTTAGAGCCAAGGATTGAGGGGCATCCACGCTATCAAAAACACCTGGGCAACGATCCTGGCCTCATCCCTTATGGTGTTGAAGCCTTGCATTCAACAAGACTTGATCCCTGGTGGGCTCTTTTTGAGCCATTCAAGTCTACACAAACCAAAAGGCCCATTGACTATTTTGCTGAATTTTAAGAGGACATCTGGTAAAATTTACTCGCCTCTTTCATAGTTTAAAACCAATCAAATATTTATAGAAAATATTGTCCTTACAATTCTAATCTTATTCACAGATGTGAACATCCATTAAAAATTAAAATTAAACCATAAAATCAGAGAAGTGCCTGGCTATCATGTTATTGTAGAAAAATTCTATTTATGAATACGATGCAGATTATACCCAACACAAAGTTGATAAGAAGATAGTAAATAAGGAGAAATTTACCAGGCGTTGCATAAAGAGCAACGATGTAGTGTACATCTTGAGTAGTGAGATCACGATTTGGCAAGTATCATGTATATGTAAGATAATTTACACAATAAATGAAGGAATACAATATTAATTGAGCTACTATAGTTATCATGGAGCGCTTGGAAAATAAATGTTAAAGTTTAGTGTTAAACAAGTAATTTCAATGTTAATCAAGTGATGTATTGTCTAAGTAAAATTGTAGTGTTCATCGAGAAAAGAATAAAATAAAATATGAGATATGAGGCTGAAATGTAAAAAAAATTGAGAATGTTTGAGGAGTTCAAAGGATAAAATTAAAGATAGTTATGAGATCTACTAGAAAAATGTAATCAAGATCTAATTAAGGAGATTTAACATAATGAAGTTGAGTAAAAAGTTCAAGGAGAATATGTATACACTAAATGTCTAGATGCATTGAATCTAAGATCTACGATCGTGATTAAGAGACAAAATCTGGAAGATTGTGGAAGGCAGAATTTTTCTATTTCAAGAGATGAATGAGGCTATTTTTTTATTTATTATTGTGGTGCTAAATCAAATAGATCACTTGATTGTTTCTTTCTTACCATTTAAAAAATAAAATCTCTTAACCAAGTCGACTTAACAAGTCTTTGAAATCCTATATGGTACCATCCATTAGTGATCTTTATAAGTCCTCTAAAGCAAGCCACTCTTTAGAAATGTCAAGGAGTGATAAGGTCTAGATGATCTTTAGTTAAAATCCTCTAACTGGGTCACATATCAAGGTTTGCTTCTAATAGAGCTCACTTTAGAAGAGTGAAATTATTTGGGTTATGAGTCTCAGGTATTTTTTTTTCCTTTATAGGGTTTCCATGTTAAATATATTGTTGGAAATGATTGAAAAAGATATTTGAATGAAGAATGATGGAATTGGTAAAGAATGCTTTCAATCATTGTTTTGTCATTGATGTCAAACTTACTAACTACAAGAATGACAATTGCTTAAGTGATCCAAATACTATCACTTAGTTGATTGACAGGGAGGAGTTAATCAAAAGATGTAACTAGAACACCTAGAGAAAGGTTGAAGTTATGATGTTGTAATGAAGTATAAGGATAAGCTAAGACAATGATGAAATCATGTGCAAAGACTAACTAAGTTCATCTATGAGTACCGAGCAATCCTTCAAGTCTCGAGCATCAGAAAAAGGTAGTGGATGCTGAGCAAATTTCTTCAGGTGCCAAGCATCAGGAAAAGGTAGTGGATGCCAAGAAAATCAAGAATCATTCAGGTACCAAGTGATCCAAAAAATTGTATATGCCGAATAATAGAGATGTTCACATGTCGAGCTATATAGAATTCAACATGTGCTGAGTAACTCAGGATCCAACAGGAGCCGAGCACTACAGAGTAAATAGAAGTCAAGTAATTCAAGAAAATAGTAGAAGTCAAGTAATACAAGAAAGCTTCAAGTGCCGAGTAAAGTAAGAAATATAGAGGATGCAGAGCAATCCAAACCTAGTTAATGCCAAGCATCAGTAAACCAATGATGGCGAGTTGCTGCATTATTTGTTAAAGTCAAAAGAATTTCCAGATTAGTAACGATAAGTTTGTTACATTGAATTTTGTGAATTAGTTGGATGATAAGGATAATGAGTAGATGTCATAGAATTTTTATGTAAACCATGCAAACAAATTCAAGGTGAACACTGATGGATTTTATAGAAGAAACAGTTTGGAGGGAAAACAATTCTGAAAATCAATTCAAATTGATAAGAAGGAAGACTTGAGCAAAAAATGAAGAACAAAACTTCTTTATAAGGAGTTGTAAGAGTGAGTGAGTTGGTCATAAGTGTGGTCATGTGAAGAAGCTATGAGAAGGATAGTGTGAAGTGTTAAGAAGAGGACACAGTGAGGAGTAAGCACAGAGCATCAAGACTTTGAGTTGATCAAGTGACCATAGACTACATTGGCATAACAAGTGGAAGAAATCAAGGAGACAAATCTTGAAGGGTGGACAAGCTGTCAACACTACAAGGAAGAAAAGCCAAGCAAAGAAAAGAACTAAAGAGTGATATGAAACCTGCAAGTTTAGAGTTGCAATCTTTATCAAGTCAAAACCTTTCTAATAATTTCTTACCATTGTATTAGACATTGAAATCCTACATTTCTAGGTTAGCTTAATAGCTAGGTGGATAAGCCTCAAGAAAAGGATACAAGATCACCAGGATAAGGATAAGAGATCCTTAGGAGAAGGATAGGAGATCCTTAGAGAGAGATAAAAGATTCTTTTGAGAAGGTGATTTTAAATCCCATGGACTTGGGTGGGCCTAACAGCTCTATGTAAATCCTTTAACAAGGTGGCATTCTAAGTTGAATGTTCTTAAGTCCTCTAATAGGGCACACTCCTAATAGGGTGTAGAAATCCTTTAATAGGGTCACATTTGACAGTGTGTAAAGTCTTTAATAAGGTAGGCCTTTAATAGGGCAAACCATCAGAAGTGGTTGAAATCAATTGCACAATAATTTTGTGGGTGTCATCCCCACCCCAGTTTTACCTTCTTATTCCTGGAGGGTTTTTGGGTCACCAAAATCCTTTGTGTTATGAGGTGATGCATGTTTAATTTTCATGATTTTTTAATGTTTAATTGCATGCATGATAATTTCAATTATCTGCCATTAAGGATTTGACAAAAAAGTAAAAAGGCTAGTACTTCTGATTCACCCTTGTTTTATTAAATTTTTTTGTATTAGACATTATTGGACCTTGAACAACTGATTCACACACCCTCTTAGTTATTCTAAAAGAATTCTAACAATTGGTATCAGAGCCCATTGCTGATTTGTTTCAAGGTACTAGCAACAAGAAAGATCAAGATGTCCAAGAGAGAAGTTCCCAAGCTAAATAAAGACAACTTTGTTGCATGGAAAAGTTTGATGAAGTTTCACCTTGGATCAATAGGTGACTATGCACAAACCTCAATCATAGTTGATCATGTAGACCCTACAGGACCCCTCACTACAGAAGACATGAACAAGAAGAAGGAGCATAATCAAACAATGTTATAGATTGCTTCAACGCTAAGCTATGCCAAGTATGATGAAATCAAAGAATGCGATACTGCACATCAGATGTGGAAAACATTATCAAACATCCATGGAGGAGATGATAATGTCAAGAGAGCCTAAAGAGAGAACCTAAGAGGAAAGTTTGATGATATGAAAATGGAAGAAGGAGAGAATGCCACTCAATACGGTGCAAGGATGAAAGAAGTGGTAAGTTCCATAAGAAGCCTAGGAGGATAGTTATTAGAAGAAATAGTATATAGCAAATACTTGAGAACTTTGCTTCCTATCTATGCTATAAGAGTATCAACCATCCAAGAGGTAAGGTGTGTACCAGGAAACACATTGTCATTTGAAGGAATAATTGGAAGACTCACTACCTTTGAGTTATCCAACTTTGACAACTACAAGCCAGAAAACTTTGAATCTACATTTAAAGCCAAGACGACAATAAAAGACAATAATGTAGCAGCTCAACACTATTGACTTTCTGATGCTCAACACATAATATGTTACTTGGTACCTACTATGGATTCATTCGACATCAACTAAGTTTTATTGATGCTCGACACCTATTACATTTTGTCTAGCTTGGCACCTTCTATTTCACTTGGCACACACTAGATTTTGCATTTGATTGGCACTTAGTAATAATTTTCTCGACACAAACTAACTTTTTGGACACCCACTAATGAATTTAGTCAAGCTTTGCAGATAGTTTTGTTATAACTTATTCTTCTAGAGTTTCTAAGTGTAGCCAACCTCTGTATCTTCAAGTGTATTATCAATACATCATTTTACCATTATCTTAACTGATCCTTGTACTTCATTTCAAAACCATAAATCAACCTTTCCCTTAGGTGCTTTCGTTACATCTTATTGATTAAATCCTCTTCATCAATCAACTAAGTGATAGTACTTGGATCTTATAAGCAATTGTCATTCCAAAAAATAGTAGGTTTGACATCAGTGACAAAAAAATGATTTAAAAAATTCCTTATCAAAAATCTCCCTTCTTCAATAATGATCTTTTCAATCAGATTTCAATAATCTCCCTCTTTGGCATTGATGGCAAATCAAACTGATCAACCAAGTTATCAAAATGCTAACTAGGTTAAAACAATGATTCAAATGCCAAAAAGAAAACTTTTTGTCCAAAATTATTCATTCTATTAGCAACTTTGAATTTCTTATGATTCCCTTTGAATTCTATAACTCCCTCTTTCAAAGTATTAGGGATATCTCTTTTGCTGATACATTATCTTCTCCTTTTGTTCTACTCCTTTGATGTTGTCATTCTGATTGATTTTTGTTTGTGTTATTTTCTCTCTCTTAGCTGCTATTTTATTTCTCCTTCCTTTCTTCTATTTCTTCCTTTACACATTTGATCCTATATATTTGATTAGTTTCTTCTATTTCTCCCTTTTTGACAACAATGCCAAAGACATATTATTTATGCAAGTGTAGCACTTGTAGGAACTCCAATTTCTCCCTCTGTCACCTTGCCTGTGACTTGTTTGGAATTTTAGTATTTTAATTACTTTAGGAAAAACCTAAAGTATCCTCTACATCATTTTATATCATTTCAACAATCAAATCATTTGATGCATGGAATTCTTGCTGTTACTCAAATAGCCTTGGATAGGGGTATTACCCCTAACTTACCTCTATGATACTCAAATGTATCTTTACGTAATGGTTTTGTGAAGATGTCAGCAATTTGTTCCTTTGAGTTGACATATTCTATCTTCACTTGTTTGTCTTCCACCAATTCTCTTACATAGTGATACTTAATTGTAATGTGCTTTGTTTTGGCATGCACCAAAGAATTATTTGATATGTTGATGGCACTTGTGTTATCACAATAGAGTATCATAGGTTCAATTATCTCTTCTTTCATTCCTTTCAATAGGTGCTTGATCCATACAATATTTGTATAGTTTATGGTAGCAACAACATACTCAACTTCAACTATGGATTGTGAGGTACAACTTTTCTTTTTGCTAATCCAAGTGACTAATGTTCTACCTAAGAATCGTGCTCCTCCATGGTGCTTTTTTCTATCATCTATATTACCTCCCCAATCTCCATCGATGTAGGCATTCAATTCAAACTTTTCAATCCTCTTGTAGTATAAGCCAAAATCATTTGTTCCTTTTAGGTACCTCATTATTCTTTTTACTGCCATAAGATGATTTTCTCTTTGGTTTTCAGAAAATCTTGCCACTATTCCAAAAAATAGTGCAATTTTTGGTCTACTATGTATAATAAACTGTAACTTTCCAATCATTGATATGTACATTGTCTTATTTACTTCAGTCGATTCATCATTCTTGGATAACTTATGTCCTATTATCATTGGTGTATTGACTGGTTTTGAATTCTCTAAGCTAAATGTTTTGAGTATCTCCTTGATATATTTTGATTGGGTCACAAATATGCCATGTTTTAGTTGATATACTTGCAATCCAACAGAGAATTTGATTTTCCCAAACATTGACATCTCAAACTCATGTTTCATTTGATTAGCAAAATCTTTGCATAGTGCATCCTTTCCTCCAAATATTATATCATCAATAAAGATTTTAGATATCAGAATGTCTTTACCTTTTTCTATCTTGATATATAGGTTGTTGTTGTCATCTATTCTCTCAAATCCTATCTTTACAAGATATTTGTGAAGTCTCTCATACAAAGCTCTAGGCATTTGTTTCAAACCATAGAGTGCTTTATGTAGTTTGCAAACCATATCCTTGTTATTGTCATCAACAAATCTCTTTGGTTTTTTTATGTAGACTTTCTCTTCTAGTATACCATTTAGAAAAGTAGACTTTACATCCATTTGGTAGACTTTAAAACCTTTGTAAGTAGCATATTCAAGTAGAGTTCTTATTACTTCCATCCTTGCAATAGGAGCACATGTTTCCCCATGGTCTAATCCTTCTTCTTGAGCATAACCTTTACAGACTAGTCTGGCCTTATTTCTTGTGATCTCACCATTCTCATCTAGCTTGTTCCTAAATACCCACTTGGTACCAATCACATTCTTATCAGCTGGTCTTGGAACTAAAGTCCAAGTTTTGTTCTTCTCTATCTTCTCAATCTCCTCTTTACACCAATCATCATCTTGTAGTGCATCTTTCACTATTTTTGGTTCAATCTTTCTTAGCAGACATGACTCATTTCTTAGTATATTCCTTTTAATTGGTCTAGCTTCCTTTTCATTAATGATTTGTTTAGCAGGGTGATGTGTTCTCATATACTTGGATAGCCTTGGTTCTATCCTTGTTTTCATGTTTGGTCTTTTAGCTTTAGAGTCACTATGCACATCCCTTTTAGGTAGCTCATCATCTCTTTCATGTGTACTAATTTCAAAGTTAGAATGTGCATTATCTTCATTCTACAACTTAGTTTCTAAATGCAACTTGACATTCACTAGTTGTGACTTGGTAGATACTAAAACTTGTTGTTGATTCCCAACTTGATTGGCAACTTCTTCTTTAGCAAACATTCCTTCATAGAAGTATACAAAGGATCTATAATCTTCTAGTTTCTTGATGGATTCATCAACTTGAACTTCTGTATGCTCATCAAAGTTTACATTTGCACTCTCCACAATTTTGTTATGTTAGTATTTAAACACTTATATGCTTTACTTCTAGTTGAGTATCCAAGGAATATACCTTCATCACTCTTTGCATCAAAATTTCCATTTCTAGAATCTTTAAGAATATGGCACTTACAATCAAACACTTCGAATTATTTTACATTGGGTGAGTGACCATATCATAATTCAAAAGATGTTGCATTTGTACCTTTCTTGATTTGTACTTGATTCAGGGTGTAGACAACTATACTTATAACTTCTCTCCAATACTTTAGAGAAACATTCTTCTCCATCATTAATGTTTTGGCACAGTCTATCACTAATCTATTCCTCTTCTCTACAATTCCATTCTGTGGGGGAGTTCTAAGTGTTGATATTTATCTCTTAATTCTTTTATCATTGCAAAATGTCTCAAATTCTTTTGATGTGAACTCTCCTCCTCTATCTGATCTTAGGCACTTCAAACTCTTTCCTGTTTCCTTCTCAATCCTGGCCAAATACCACTTGAACATTTGAAATGCATTAGATTTTTTCTTTAAGAACATGACAATCATCATCCTAGAGTAGTCATCAACAAACAAAATTATATATCTGTCTCCTTTGTAACTTTGCACTTCTATTGGGCCACATTAATTAGCATGGACTAACTCTATTATTTCTTTGGAAGTATAGGTTTTTATTTTGAAACTTGACTTGGTCATCTTTCCTAGCTGACATTTTTTGCATATTGTATTGTTAGGCTTCTTCAATTTAGGAAATTCTCTAACTTTCTTCATTTTTCTAATGCTAGTTAGATTATCAAAGTTGACATGACATAACCTTTTATGCCAGAGCCACACATCATCAAATCTTACAATAATACAAGCAACATCTTCCATATCTAGGTAAAATAGATTAGTCCTAGTTTGGTCTCCTTATCCTATCAAATTTCCATCAGTGTCATAGATTTTGGTAGTTTTGTTTCCAAATTCTACTTTACATCCTACATTGCCTAATTGTGACACACTCAGTTGATTGTAGTTCAATCCTTCAACATAATATGCATTATCACATGAAATTTTCTCTATAAGATTAATGGAACCTTTTCCTTTGATTAGACATGGAACATCATTTCCAAATCTAACACTATTTCTGTCATACTGAGTTAAGATAAAAAACTACCTTTCTCTCCTGTCATGTGATGTGAGCATCCACTATCTATGATCCACCTATCATTCTTGTTTACATAGGTTACTAGTGTTGTTGCCTCATCTTCATCTGACTCATCCTTCATTGCTACATAGACTACCTCATCATTATTTCCATCAGAATTCTCTTCTTCAACAATGTAGCACTTTTTTCCTTTGTCATTGTAATCTCTGCTATCATCTTCTCTTTTGTTCTTTTACTTGTTGCCTTCTTTGTAGTTCTTTTTCTATGTGCACCTTGCAGTAATATGTTATACTTCATTTAAATTAAAACAAATGATAGGAAGCTTACCTTTGAATTTACCTTTGCCTCTGTGAAATCTTCTAGCTAGAAATGCTTCCAATTGTTCCACATCTTCTTCATATGTGTTGCTATCACTGGATGCACATTTTATCTTTCTTTTCTTCTTCTTCTTTGGTTTTATCTCTTTAGTGTCTTTCAACAACAATTTGGCCTTGAAAGAAGATTCAAGATTCTTAGGTCTATAGTTATCAAAGTTGAATAACTCAAATGTAGTAAGTCTTCCAACTATACCTTAAAGAGTTAATTTGTTTCTTGGTATGCATCTCAACTCTTCGATGGATGATACTCTAATAGCATGGATGGGGGGAAAGGTTCTTAAAACTTTGCTAATAATAGTTTCATCTTCTAAATGACTAGTCACACTTCTTATTGCACTTACTACTTCCTTTATTCTAGAGGCATATTGAGAAATGTTCTCACCTTCCTCCATTCTCATGTCATCAAAATTTCCTCTAAGGCTTTTTGCTTTAGCTCTTTGGATGTTCTAGTCTCCTCCATAAATGTTTTTCAAGGCTTCCCACATATTGAATGCAAAGGTAAATCTCTTTATGTCATCAAATTCAACATAGTTGAGAGCAGAGGCAACCTCTAGCATTGCTTGATTGTGCTCCTTCTTTTTCTTCATTTCTTCTATAGTAGGGACACGAGATGGATCAACATGTTCCATTGTGATTGAGGTTTGTGCATGATCACCTATTGATCCAAGGTGCAACTTCATTAAACTTTTCCATGCAATGAAGTTATCTCTGTTGATCTTGGGAACTTCTCTCTTAGACATCTTGATCTTTCTACTTCTAGTACCTTTAAACCAAATCAACAAATGGCTTTGATACTAATTGTTAGAAATGCTTTAGAATAATCGAGGGGGGGGGGGGGGGGGGGTAAATTAGTTATTCAAGGTCCAAATGTCCTAATAATTTTTTTTTCACTAAGTATAATCAGTTCATTTAAACTAACCATGCATCCAGGCTAAACAATCTTCTTAACAAGTTATTGATAAATCAACATGTAGGAATAAGACATGAAAAGTCAACACATGACATAGTAATTAATGTGGATACCCAATTTGGGAAAAACCACCAGTAACATGCTACCTTGTTTCTCACTCTTCTAAAGTGATGTCTCGTGAAAGGACTGCCTTGTTAAAGGCTACAAAACACATTGTTAAATGTGACCCAGTTAAGGGATTTCAACCACCCTATTAGGAGTGAGCCTAGTTAAAGGACTTTAGAAAATTCACTTGGAGTGTCACCTTGTTAAAGGATTTCTCAATGGTGGTTAGACCAACCTAAGTCCATAGGATTTTTTCCTAATTGATACAATTAATAGAGAGTAACAATAAGGGCTTTTGATCTAATATAGCTCACAACATAACTTGCAAATTTTAGATATCAATTCAGTTCACAAATTTGCTTAGCTTTCAATCTTTGTAGCTCTGATAGCTTGTCCTTCTTTCAAGCTTTATCTCCTTGAGTCTCTTTTCTCGTTGTGCCAATGCAATCACCTCTGTGGTCACTTATCTACACAAAGTCTTTGTACTCTATTCTTTCCTCTCAATACCTTCTCCTTGACACCACACACTCTCTCCAATCTCTATTTTCTTCTTGACCTGTAACTCCTTAAGTAGGAGTTTGGAATACTTTTCTCGCTCTAATCTTCCCACTCTTATTTGGGTTTGAATGGATTAGGTAAGATATGATGTATCTTTCCCTTATCTTATTTCTTCTAGAATCATCATGTGGAATCCATCTATATTTGCCTAAAAATGATTTACCTAGAATTCTGTACCACCAGCTCAACATCCTTATCTTCCTTCTGGTTCACAAAATTCAAGATAACAAACTTATTAGCTCAGATTTAGCAAATTTTTTACTTTTCAAATAGTGCAATAGCTCGACACTATTGACTTTCTGATGCTCAACACATATTGTGTTACTTGGCACCTACTGCGGATTCACTCAGCATTAACTAAGTTTTACTGATGCTCAACAGCTAGTACATTTTGTCTAGCTCAGCACTTGAACTTTCTCAACACCTTTTGTTTCACTTGGCATACACTAGATTTTTCATTTTCTCATCACTTATCGATAATCTGCTTGACACGAACTAACTTTCTTAGCACCCACCAATGAATTTAGTCAAGCTTTATAGACAGTTTTGTTATAACTTATTCTTTTAGAGTTTCTAAGTGTAGCCAACCTCTATATCTTCAAGTGTATTATCAATACATCATTTTACCATTGTCTTAATTGATCCTTGTACTTCATTACAAAACCATAACTCAACCTTTCTCTTAGGTGCTTTTGTTACATCTTATTGATTAAATCCTCTTCATCAATCAACTAGGTGACAGTATTTGGATCTTATAAGCAATTGTCATTCCAAAAAATAACAAGTTTGACATTAGTGACAAAACAATGATTGAAAATATTCTTTATCAACAATCTCCTTTCTTCAATAATGATCTTTTCAATAAGATTTCAACATGTTCCTTCTAAAAACTTCTCTTACAATCCTCTTCAATTCTTCTTCAAATAGTTTATCTTGAATTCTATTCCACTAGCTCATCAAACTTATCTTTAACATGCTTCACATAATTCAATAAACCAACTTTGTTGGTTTAGATTCATCAAATGTTCGATCAGACTCTTTATACTGTCACTCAAAAATAACATTTTGATTTCTCAGAAATAATTAACTTCGTATTCTTGGTCAACACTAGGTTTCTCGACATACACTAAGTTTTACTGGTGCTGAACACCTACTAAACTTCCTTTACTCAGCTCATACTGAATTTCCTTTTTTTAGCTCATACTAAATTTCTCTTTTCTCAAATATAGCTAAGCTATCAGCTCAGCCTAAGCTAATGTTTTCTTTGCTTCCACTAATTGCTCAGTCAGGCTTGGCAGACACATTTCTTTGCTTAGTCATTTTCTTGTCTTTGCTCAACTATCCTTTCATTGTAGCCTTAAATAGATAGAAAATACACTATATCATCACAATATTACTTGGTCTTAGTGCTCCTTTTATACACCATACAACTCAACCTATAGTCTTGTTAGCCTTTCTTTTCAAATCCTCTTCATTGATCAATCATATGATATCATTCAGACCAAATTAGCAATTGCCTAACCAGCAACTGGTAGATTTGACATCAGCAAAAAAATAATGATTGTTCCTGATAGGTTTCATCAATCTCCTTCACTTCTATACTTCAACAATATTCTTTTTTAACATTATATTGCTACTATTTTGGTGAGCCCTTGACTAGGAATATTGACTACTTTCTTCCCCATGAAGTTTCCTCCTCTAATGTTTGTTTTGCTCTCTCCTTGGCTGATTCTTTTTTTTGGGATGAACCCTTAGATAAGGACATGGATTATTTCCTTCCTCATGAGATACATTTAAATGATCAAACTTTTTCTATGTATTTAACTCATATACCTTCTATATACAAGGCCTTTTTGTGTTTTTTTCTTCCTCCTCCTAAAAGTGCCTTAGAAGTAGAAGACCACACATTTGATTTTTCTCATGACATATCTTACTTCTATTTAGGTATTGTAGAAAAATATGATTCTTATGACCTTATTTTCACCAATTCAAATTTAGATCCTAAGTGTCTTATTCACATTAACTCTATGATTAGTTTCTCAACTCTTAAAAATTGAGAGACCTTAGATTACATACCAAAATTTTCCATTCTTGACTTTATACATCCAACACCTTTATTTGATGAGTATATTCATTTTAAACAATTCTCTATACATTTCCATCTAATTAACTCTAAGAGATCTCCTTTATCTATGCTTCATCCTTCTTTTGAATTCATCGCTTATATTATGTTTCATATGACTTGGAATGTTGAATGGTATATTTTTCATTATCATTTTGCGCTATGCATCCACATCCCTATTATGTTTCTCCTAGCTATGGGATAGTGTTAGCCTATCTTTTGGGGGCTATTTTTCATACTTTGTGAGTAACATAATAGTCTTTCCCCTTGTCTCCTTACTTGGAGGACAATTCCCTATTTCCTCTTTTCTACATCATAGGATACATTTTCTATCTTTGTTTACATATTTTCCTTTTATATAATGACATATTTTCTTATAGTAATTTTATTGTGATTAGTTGTAGACTAACATCCCAAGTACAATCTTATATTTGCTTGAAATTCTATGTCTCGTATAAATTAAAGCCACTTAGGGATGTATAATATTCTTCTTATTCTCTTCTCTTTTCCAATATCCTTTATTAACTTGAATTCTCTTATATTTTTATGTTTTCTCTTGCATACATTTATTATTCTTGTAATTACATCTGTATTCTAACAAAATCTCTCATTTAGGGCATATATTGGATCTTTCTTTCTCTTTCTTCTCTCATGTATCTGATATCCCTTTTTTATTCATTTCATGATAACTAAGTGTGCATAATATGGTATCATTTCATCTTCTCCTTCATTTATCTATAGATTTCATTATTCCATGGTACATTCTTATCCTTGGTTATAAAAAGGTTTGTTACTGTTGTCAATCAAGATTGTGCCTATAGCAAGATGTAAAATCTTTATGCACCCTAAAATGGTTACCTAGACTATGGGCCCCAATTCTTTAATTTATCAATTTCCTGAATCAATTTATCAATTTCTTGAATCAATGCATCACAATATTTTATTGAATCAATTCAAATTATTTTCCTTGATCAAATTGCAATTAATTTAATTATTTCAATATTTCCTAAAGTTTGATCATTTCATTAATAATATTATTTAATTAAAAGAAAACATCTTTTTAAATAAATAAAATAATCTTATTTAATTAAAAGAAAATCTCTCTTTTAATTCAATAGTTTAATCTTATTTAATTAAAGTCTTTCTTTTTATTAAATAATCTTATCTTATTTAATTAAAAGAAAAAATTCTTTTAAATAAATAAAATAATTTTATTTAATTAAAAGAAAATATATCTTTTAATTAAATAATTTTATCTTATTTAATTAATAAATCTCTTTTAATTAAATAAACTTATCTTATTTAATTAAAAGAAAACATCATTTTAAATAAATAAAATAATCTTATTTAGTTAAAATAAAATCTCTCTTTTAATTAAATAATTTTATTTTATTTGATTAAAATCTCCCTTTTAATTAAATAATCTTATCTTATTTAATTAAAATAAAATCAATCTTTTAATTAAATAAATAAATCCCCACTTAAAGCTATTTTTTTAATGAAAAAATGAAATAAAATCTTATAAGATTCCTTTTTTTGCACATATCTCTAAGTGGTGGGTTTTTTCCTCTTACTTGCCATTTTAGGGATTTATCCCACATTTCTCTTGAGGATGCATTCCTTTCCATAGTTTCCTTTATAAGGACCCCTCTCCTTGTAATTTAGATAGATGTTAGTTGCTATAGTATTGTTATGTTGTAGGTTTGTAGAGCGATTTTGGAGGAGTGTGAACCTTAGAGTTTGGACATTGGAGATTCATTGGAACTTCTTTCTTCTTCTCTCCTTCTCTCATGCATCCATGGCTTCCATCATCATGCTTCATCCTTGCATTTTCATATTAGCTTAGAGTCATATTTGCTTCATAGATTAATCTTGCATTATTATTTCCTTACATAGATTAGATTTTCTTTCTTGCATTGCTTTGCATTGTTATCATTTAGATTAACTTGCATATTCATTTGTATGCATATTTTGATCTTTGAATCTCCCATTTTATGATGTACATGCATGGGCACAAACTAGGTCAAACCGAGGGCCTCCATTACAAACCCTTGCACTCCATGACTAAAGAGCTATGAGTCACCATTTGAGATCTCATTCTTGAGCAATCTTGGATATAATGAGTCATAGAAGTGTGAGTTGGAAATCTATAATGCCCCGCCAAGGGATCCAAAGAATTAACCTAGAATTTCACTAAGTTGGTAGCATTTAAAAAAAAAAAAATTCATAAAAGTAATATCATTCACAACTGATACAAGAATAACCGAAGCAATAGCAATGTCCATCTAATAGTAAACATAACATGCACAACAGGTTACATTCTTTAAGGATCCTTTAATGTTGAATTACATCTAAGTCAACTAACATTATTGAATCCATCAAATATAACAACCACATGAAATAATAATGATAAGTCTAATGTTTATACATTACATTTCCAAATGCTCAATCATCCACTGTACATGTCATAGGGTATGAAAAGCTTAAAAGAATAAACATATGTGGAATAAGATACATCATCCTATTCTAATCCATGATACATCAAAGTAAAGATAATCACATGATACACATGATACATCATCATAGAAGATATAAACATCCATCATAAAAGATCAAACAAAATAAATTAAGTGCATGGTTTCTCCCAATCGTAAATAACATCAATAGACCATCGTGGATCCTAGCCATCCCTCTATGCATAACATTCTAAATCACCAAAGAGATCATCGATATTAACATAGTAGGAATGTCATCCTATCATATACTACATCATATGCAGAAAGTATTCTAACATGCAAATAAAAGCATAAGATAACATCATCTAACATATGCTAATCATCAATGAAAGGATACATATCCACCATCATGAAGGACGCATCAGCCACGATGTCTCAATAAATCTCAAATGATAAGAGTGGAAAAAAATACCACCCGACCGTGTGGTACCTATGTGGTCCACTCCCACCGTGCTGAGGAGATAATCTCAAGTCCCAAACAGGCTATCCAAAACACATAGCATAATCACTATAAGTCTAGGAATCCTAAAAGTATACTAACACAAAGGTTCCATCACACAAAACTAACATCTAATTCTCAGAGCCACACCAAGACATGTAGGAACCTACTATGCAAGCAGGAAAGTGTCATCGCATATATCATGTACAAGTTACCTTGGCAGTTAGCTAAACTCCACGGGTCCATACCGATCCTCATGTGGCCACTAGTATCCTCTCATACTGACGAGACATACTATGGAATGCAAGGTTGCAACCATGCGTTCTCTCTACTCCCATCGTAGTCTGTACAAGCACTTGAGGCATGGGCAAGAACAAAACAATTATCATTTTAGGTTCATTTAGTTAGTATTAGGTGTGAATGTTTTCACTTTTTAACCAACTTACAATGAGTTACCCTGGCAGCCACTTAGGGCCCTGACCCCCATTGCAAGCCACTTCTCGACACTACAAGCAGATAACCTACCCTAAGCTCATGGAATCATAAATCTCAAAATCACAAAGATAATCCATAATAAAATCATCAAATATGCATAAAAGCATCAAATCTCCATGAGCAAGCATCCATAGAAAATCATGACCACAATAGCTCTCTATTGGCAACTGAAGTATCACTGATAATCAATAGTATCCATTGGTTATCAATAACCAAAATATATCTCAAATCACACTGATCGAAGACTCCAAAATGGTTGAGTCAAATCATGTCGACATGACATCATAGATCACATTTCAGTCCCATCATGGCGACTAGAAAATAAACCAAGGATAACTGATCGATGACTCAAAAATGGTTAAGTCAAGTGTCTCATACATAAGAATCTCAACTATAACAATCAATAATTACAAACGTTATATAGAGCATTCCATCACATAACCATGGTTGGGTTTATAAAGATCAGAAATAAGACATCATTACAACATCACAATCATAACCCCCCCAAGCCTCTGGTAGATGTCCTATAACTGGTCAACACTAGTCAACCCAAAATCCAAAACAATAGCATAAAGAATACACAACACATGTTTTGGTTTTGCTAAATTTACATACTTGAATTAAATGTGGAGGTCTCAGTTTACGTTTTCCAATCTAGATATCAAGTGGAGAAATTTCACGTTTTACCTAACCCATGTATTTGTTTGATAGATAAAAGTTTCTCCCAAAAACCATTAGACTCAATTTTCTAATTGATCTAATAATATATTGTTTATATAAACATTGTTTGAAAACATCCCCTATCAAACTACCAATTTCTTTTTTTATAATTTAAATCAATTGATTAAATCTTAATAGTTAAATTGTAATATTATAGAATAATTCACCATTATAAAAGATGAACCTTTAATATAATTCATTTATCAAATAATAATAATTTAAATTTATTAATAACATATTTACACATATACATATACATACATATATATATATATATATATACATACATACATATATAAATATATAAAATATTGCATTTTATAAAAATGAAATATAAAATCGAATCACACAAATTTGATTGATGTCATATAATATGGAAAGAAGCATTATATAAAACATGTGCTTCATATATATACAAACGACAGTGATAATTTTCTCAGTGATTAAATCACTGTCGCCTTTCATAAGCTGTGTGGCCCGTAACGCTGGCACACTGCAAAGCGTAGGTGTCGTGTGCACGAACTACGCATGAAAAGATAGTCGGGTTTGGTACATCCACCCCAATCCATAAACTATTACATATAACATTTTTTTTAATAACATTTTCTCAAAACGCAAATACAAATCGCAATGCGATTTAATGAGTTTCCATTGCGGCAATTCATTCGATTTTTCCATTTAAATAAATAAATATATACATACATACATACATATATATATATATATGTGTGTGTGTGTGTGTGTGTGTGTGTGTGTGTGTGTGTGTGTGTGTGTGTGTGTGTGTGTGTGTGTGTGTGTGTGTGTGTGTGTGTGTGTGTGTGTGTGTATGTGTGTGTGTGTGTGTATATATATATATATATGCAGAGTTTTATCCAGTATCACAACATATAAATATACATATATAAATGTATATATATATATATATATATATATATATATATATATATATATATATATATATATATATATATATATATATATATATATATATATATATATATATATGTGGAAAATATAAACATGTATATTTTACAATGAATATATACACAATTATTTAAAGGTTCCAATTTTCAAATTTTTTTTATAAACTATTTGATCTCTAAATTTATTCAATAATTCATCTAACGGGTTTGGCTATGAATTTAAACCCTAGCCCCGTGTTCTCTTCAGATCTATACATATAAAGTTTCTCAAATAAATTTTAACTACCCATATTGAGAATGCATATAATTAAAATAGGAAAGTCCTCAGAAAACATATGGAAGACACGAAGAAGACAGGAAGTGCAAGATGCGGGAGTAGCATAAGTAAAATCACAAGAATCTACCTGGATTCTGATGCTAATTCGCTCTTCCTAAGAAAACCCACAGAGCAAGCTCCTCCCTTCTTCAGAGTTCCCCGAATCCTCCAACGCTCCAAAATGCTCTCCAAATGCTATGTCTAAGCTTCTAGGAATGCCTGAATATAAAGAGCTCTCAGGACATACCTAGAATGTCTCTAGAAACAGCTAGAAGGTGTCACCAACTAAGCATGTTTCTTTTCCAACCTTCTAAATGAGTCATAAGGTTGTAGACACCATGTGCTTAATTGATGTACTAACCCTCGTGTTGACATATGAGAAATAAAAAGGTGTGTTAACTCCCAGGCAAGCTTATAACTCTAATTTACTTTTTATATAATTTCTATTTAAATTTTATAACTTTCATTTTAATTTTTTATAACTTTTATTATTATTATTTATTTATTACTTTATTATTATTTTATAATTATTATTAATTTTAATTTTCTAATTTTCTTTTTATTTAATTCTTTTTCCTCAATTAATTCTCATTTAATTGATTATAATAAAAATATCAAAGATCGTGATATTTTATATTAATTTTCTCCAAATAATTAATTTATTAATTAAATCTATTTATTAAGACTTAATTAATAGAAAATTCACCATAGACCTCCAAGATAAAATATGAAAATGCATCATAGAACAATTCACACAAAATCAGTCTAAAGGGTTAAAAATCACGAAATATGTCATCTGACACATTCGATGGGTAAAATATCCAGATACTTGTCCTACCTCAATAGGACAAATGGTTTAAGGGTTTGGGATTTGGACTTGAGAATTTATCTCCCTTCTCTTATCATTGAGATAGTGTAATAGGGTACGCTCATCTTGGCAATTCAGGGAAGTCGATACCTGGTGCCTGCAACCTACATAAAAACCATGCATGTGCATACAAGATATATATATATAATAATAATACTAAGCTAAACAGGCAATGGCAGGAAGTGGTGCATCGTGTAGATCCCGACTAGCAGGTGACTATGACTCCCTTCCTTAACCATATCAAAAATGCCATACAATATGAACAAACACGCACACCATACACATGCAAGTATGGGGTAAGTATCCATAATAAAGCACATGAGATAATAACCATGTAACTAATCATCATTAATAACTGAAAACTATGTAATGATCATCATGCATACATGAAATGTAAAGTCTAAATGATCTCATCATATATCAACTGAATCCATAACATAATGTCTGATAGTCTCAAAACAATACCACTAATCCATCAACACAAAACTAGTCTAACATAGTCTGATAATAGCAACAATATGTCTAGAAATATGTGAACAAGGGCAGGCACTACACCCCCCCCCCCCTTGGGTTAGGGTTACTCTTGGAAGCCTACAAATAGGTAGGGATATAACTCTCATAATCTAGTTTCATCCTCCCAAGTAGCAGAAGAATCATCAGTAGGGTCCAATTGGACCCTTACCTGCTCAATGGTTCAACCCCTGAGGGTCTACTCCTACTGCTCTAGAATACGAACCAGCTCCAAAGCCAGCTGCCCATCCTCTACCTGCAACACATTCCAATCAAAAACATGTACAATATCAAGAATATACTGGCTAAGTACTGAAACATGGAAAACATCATGAATGCGAGCTAGGCTGGGCGGTAGAGCAAGGTGGTAAGCAACCAAGCCAATCCTCTCTAGAATCTCGAATGGTCCCACAAAGCGAGGTGCTAGCTTAGAACCCTTTCCGTATCGAATCAGACTCTTTTGCAGTTGCACTCTCAAGAAAACCTTATCACCCATAGCAAACTGCTTATTTGTCCTATGAGCATCAGCATACTTCTTTTGCCTATCCTGTGCCATAGTCAAGTGCTCATGGATACGCACTACCTATTGCTCCATATTACGAAGCATCTCAAGACCCAACAGAATGTGATCCTCAAGGTTGTCCCAACTCAATAGTGTACAACAAGAACGTCCATATAATGCTTGAAATGGTGCCATGCAAATAGAACTATGATACCCGTTGTTGTAAGAAAACTCCACTAGGTAGAGATAGTCCTCCCAATGTGTCTGCCTATCCATCACGTACATTCGTAACATATCCTCCAAAACTTGATTCACCCTCTCTATCTGACCATCTGTCTCTAGATGATATGCCAAACTAAAATTTAACTGCGTTCCAAGCTCATGCTGCAGTGATGTCCAGAATTCGAATGTGAATATAGGATTCCTGTCAGAAATGATCTTTCAGGGAATGCCATGTAATCTCACAATGTCACCCATCAAGACATTAGCTACATAAGCTGCTGTGTAGGAAGACCTAATCGGTGAAAAATGTACCACCTTAGTCAACTGATCAATGGTGACCATGATAGCATCATGATGACAAACAGTCATAGGTAATCTTACAATGAAATCCATGGAGATGATATCCCGCTTCCAAGAAGGAACGAGATTTGGCTGCAAAAGTCCTGTCGGGTGCTAGTGTTCTGGCTTAACTCTCTGACACTCAAGACACCTAGCCAAAAAATCAGCAATGTCTTGCTTCATCCCAGACCAAAAGAACAAATGTCTCAAATCAGCATGCATCTTCTTGACACCTAGATGTGTTGAGTAAGGTGTACGATGGGCTTCTGCTAAAATCAAGTTGCGAAGCTCATCTAGTAATGGCACATAAATCCTCCCCAAATGTCTCAAAAGACCATTTGATTCTCAAACATAACTTGCAAACCTACCTTCCAAAGGTCTTTTTGAATCTATCTCTCTGCACACTTCCTAATACCAAGAATCTGTAGGAAGTGCTTGAAGAATCTAACTCTTCAAATCCACACTAAGAGTCATAGATGATACCACATGTCTCCTGTGACTCAAAGCATCTGCCACCACATTCTCCTTACCCTGAATGTCCTTAACCTCAAAATCATACTCGCATAGAAATTCCATCCATCGTCTCTGGCGAGCGTTCAATTTAGGCTGAGTGAAAATGTACTGAAGATTGTGATGATCGCTATGTAGCTCAAATCTGTGCCCCAACAAGAAATGTCTCCACCTTGTCAAAGCATGAACTACTGCTTCTAACTCAAGATCATGCGTAGGATAATTTAGCTCATGATCCTTGAGCTTGCATAATTCATACGCAATCACCCGTCCATTCTGCATCAAAACTGCCCCAATCCCTTCAAGAGAAGCATTTGTACACACCATGAAATCACCTTTTGGATCAGGTACGACTAAAATTAGTGCACTAGTCAAAAGCTCCTTGAGCTTCTAAAAAGCTTCCTCACATTTCTCCGTCCAAATTAACTTCTTTCCTTTCCTCTGAAGAGAAGTGATAGGATGTGCTATCTTAGAGAAGTTTTGGACAAATCTGCGATAGTAACCAACTAGGCCCATGAAACTACGAATCTCTGACACATTAGTCAGTGTAGGCCAATCTATTATTGGATGAATCTTTGTAGGATCCACTGAAATACCATCACCTAAAATGGCATACCCTAAATACTGAATCTCTGATTTGAAGAATTCACACTTAGGTGCATTGGCATAAAGCTGATTGTCTCTCAAACACTACAATACCAACCACAGGTGTTCCTCACGCTCCTTTTGTGTCCTAGAATATATCAATATATCATCAAGAAACACAATTACAAACCTATCTAGATAAGATCAAAATAAACAATTTATCAAACTCATGAAAATCGATGGAGCATTAGTTAACCCAAAAGGTACCATTGTGAACTCATAATGCCCATAGTGAGTTCAAAAAGCGATCCTATGAATGTCAGCCTCCTTAATGCGAAGCTGGTGGTATCCTGACTTAAGGTCAGTCTTGGAGAATATTGTAGCTCCCTTGATCTAATCAAATAAGTCATCACTCCTAGGCAGAGGATACCTATTCTTAATAGTCACCTTATTCAACTGTCTGTAATCAATACAAAGGTGCAAAGAACCATCTTTCTTCTTCACAAAGAGAATTGGAGCTCCCTATGGTGATACACTAGGTTAAATGCTCCCTTTGGCCAGAAGTTCCTCTAGCTGAAGATGTAACTCACCCAATTCCTATGTATTCATATGATAAGGAGCTTTAGAGATAGGCTCCGCTCCAGGAATCAAATCAATGCTAAAATTGATGTCCCTCTTCGGAGGCATGCCTGGAATCTCACTTGAAAAGACATCTGCGTACTCCTGTAAAATTGGGTGATCTAAAGTCTTCCTCATAGGATCTTCCTCATCAAGATCATTTACCATAACAACAAATATCTGACATCCCTTATGAAAACTCTGCTTCATTTGCATAGTAGAAATCATCCGCAGAGATATAGGCCTTGGTATCCCAACTATCTTCACATCATTCCTTTGGTCATCTTGGCACATAATAGTCTTCTTCCTGCAATCTATACTGGCTCTATGAGGTCCAAGCTAGTCCATGCCTAAAAACACATCATAGGAACCAAGGGGTATGACTCGAAGATCCACTACAGTATCAACGCTTCCTAAGCTAAGCCCACACTTATGAACTACAGAATTTGTGGAGACCTTAATGCCTGAGGCTAGTTCTACTTGCCAACCATGAACTTGCTTCACCGCATCCAACTTACACTTAGAAACTATAGATGGTGAAATAAATGAATATGTAGCTCTTGAATCAAACAATATTGAAAGAGATATACCTTGAATAGCACTTGTGGTCTCAACCACTGTTCCCTGATGATCTTCCTAATGGTGATCTACTACTGCAAATACTCTATGAGTTGTACCTGCATCACCAACTGTAGGCTCTAAAACTGTAGGCCTAGGTCCTAAAAATTGAGGTGCTCACTATGGACATTGAGTTGCATAATGTCCAATCTGACCACATGAAAAACATTCTATATTTCTTCCAGATCCTCTACCCATAGGTGGTACATTTGATTGCTGACGATTGTTCTTGCTAACAAAAGACTGCCTGCTCTGAGCTGGCTGATTGGGCTGATTTTGTTTATTGCGCTGAGCATTACGGTTGTTCTTGAAATTAGAACCTTTGCCACCACTTTGAGTCTAAGAATTTGATCCCTTTTGTTGCTGCGTCTGCTAAGACTGTTGTTGATTTTGTTTCCCCTTAGAGAAAGAAGACTTCTTGTTACCACCTGAATTATAGTTTCCTTTAGATCCTAATGCTGCTAGCACTCCTACAAAACCTCCTTGACCAAGGTTGACACTTTTCTCAACAAGGATTGCTCGACATACTGCATCCTTGAGGGTTTTTGGCTCAAATACCTTAACACCCCCAATTATACGGTTGTTCAAACCCCTAATAAAGTGTTGTGTCAACTGAGCTGAATTTTCACTGAACCCTGAAAAAGACATGAGCTCATAAAACTTATGCTCATACTCAGTCATTGACATAGTGTACTATCTGAGATTATGAAATTCATCAGCCCTTTGCTATTTCCATTCTTCTGGTAGGAATCGTTCATGAAAACTCTCTAGGAATAGTTCCCAAGTAACACTGCTCATACCGATTCCCAGCTTCTCCTCAATTGTCCACCAAGTGGCCCCAAAATTTTCCAAATTGGTGATCGCAAATCTTGCCTTAACATTGTTGTCGAAGTCTTGCATGGAAAAATTCCTATCGAGGGAAATAAGCCACTACTCGGCCACATAACTAGAACCTTGCCCATTAAAAGGCTTAAACTTGGATCTTGAAAGATCCTTCATCTGAGTAGAAACAATGGACCTCTAACGATCCTTCCGAGGACTCCTAGACCTGGGTCTATGCTCTTGTTCTGTCTAATGAGCTTTCAGCTGACCTTGAACAGGAGGTAGATGTTCAAGAATAGTCTGCATCATCTGTCTCAAACCAACCTCTTCAGACTCAGCTTGGTCCTCTCTATGGCTCTCTTCCTACTGCTTACTAGCATGCTTTCCTCTACTCTCTTCATGAGCAGATCCCTCATGGGCAGAATCATGGACATTGATAGCTCTGCCACGACCACGACCTCTACCATGGCCTCTACCACGGCCTCTAACAGAAGACCTAGCCCCAGATACCATCCTACAACAGTACAAAGTACTATTACAATCAAAAGACACATGTTGCAATAGACTAAGTTTAATTCTATGTTTAAGTTTAAGTAAAATTTCCAATTTTGAAATAAGTGTTGAAGTATGAAAAATATTCAAGTAACAATTCAGTTTCTGATTCAGTTCACCTAGTTTCAAGTTTGAAAAGATACACTTAATAGTTGATGGGGACACGACCCAAGAACAGAATGGACACAATAGAAAAAGAGAAATTGTATTAACTGAAAAATAAGCTAGTACATTCAATACAGAGAAAATAAAATTCAAAACATGCCCTAAGGGCTTACAATAGCATAAATGTGGAGATAATTTCTCCTTTCAGTACCTCCTCTCAAACTCCACTCCGAACTCCTTTTACAATGCTAGGAATCTCCTTAAATAGACCCTGAACGGTTAAGGACTAGGAATACATTCTAGAAAGTGCTAGTAGGCATCCACCAATCAAATAGAAGGCTCCAAAAGCTGTGTTAGAAGTCAGCGCAAATCGAGAAGAATCCAGAAACGGTAACCGAACTTTCGGGAGGCATAACTTTTGAACCGTAGCTCTGATTGACGAACCGTTTACATTTTTGGAAAGATCTTGAAGCGATCTATAGCCCTATGGATGAGATTTGCTTGTCCCCCATTTTTGGCCCCTTTTGAGGTCATTTAATGCCCCTAACTTGACTTTGAAGCATTCTTAAGAGGTCTCCAAAACTCGAAAAACTGCAATAACTTTCAAACTATGGGGCCTTTTGACCTGATTCTTTTTCTGGAATGCTCTAAATCACAATTACATTCATCTAGCCAATTCACACCTTCTAGTTTACCAAAATTATGGCCTAGTTACATACTCCTATTTTTTCAAGATTTACTAGCACACTGATAGTGGAACTGTGAGAGTTGGAACCTTTATTTGACCCAAATGGGTGTCCAAAAATGAAAACATATGAAACAAAAACTAAGTCTAAGTACATTTTTTGGGTGACACAGGATTGCCCTTATACCTCTAGATGCTCCTGCATCAATAGTTCAAGTTCTAGTTGTTCCAAAATATTCCCAATGTAGAAACTCGGGCTCTGATACCAAATGTAATGCCTCACCAAGGGATCCAAAGAATTAACCTAGAATTTCACTAATTTGGTAGCATTTTTTTTTTTAAATCATAAAAGTAATATCATTCACAACTGATACAAGAATAATAGAAGCAATAACAATGTCCATCTAATAGTAAACATAACATGCACAATAGGTTACATTCTTTAAGGACCCCTTAACGTTGAATTACATCTAAGTCAACTAACATGATTGAATCCATCAAATATAACAACCACATGAAATAATAATAAGTCTAATGTTTATACATTACATTTCCAAATGCTCAATCATCTACTGTACATGTCATAGGGTATGAAAAGCTTAAAAGAATAAACATATGTGGAATAAGATACATCATCCTATTCTAATCCATGATACATCAAAGTAAAGATAATCACATGATACACATGATACATCATCATAGAAGATATAAACATCCATCATAAAAGATCAAACAAAATAAACTAAGTGCACAGTTCCTCTCAACCATAAATAGCATCATTAGACCATCGTGGATCCTAGCCATCCCTCCGTGCATAACATTCCAAATCACCGAAGAGATCATCGGTATTAACATAGTAGGAATGTCACTCCTATCATATACTACATCATATGCAGAAAGTATTGTAACATGCAAATAAAAGCATAAGATAACATCATCTAACATATGCTAATCATCAATGAAAGGATACATATCCACGATCACGAAGGATGCATCAGCCATGATGTCTCAATAAATCTCAAATGATAAGAGTGGAAAAACACTACCACCTGATCGCGGGGTACCTAAGTGGTCCACTCCCACCGTGCTGAGGAGATAATCTCAAGTCCCAAACAGGCTATCCAAAACACATAGCATAATCATATAAGTCCAGGAATCTTAAAAGTATACTAACACAAACGTTCCATCACATAAAATTGACATCTAATTCTCAGAGGCACACTAAGACATGTAGGAACCTACTATGCAAGCGGGAAAGTGTTATTGCATATATCATGTACAAGTTACCTTGGCAGTTAGCTAAACTCCATAGGTCCATACTGATCCTCATGCGGCCACTAGTATCCTCTCATACTGACGAGGCAAACTATTGATGCAGGAGCATCTAGAGGTATAAGGGCAATTTTGTGTCACCCAAAAAAATGTACTTAGACTTAGTTTCTGTTTCATGTCTTTACATTTTTGGATACCCATTTGGCTCAAATAAAGGTTCCAACTCTCATAGTTCAACTATCAGTGCGTTTGAAAATCCTGAAAAAATAGGAGCATGTATTTGGGCCATCATTTCGATAAACTAGAAGGTGTGAATTGGCTAGATGAATGTAATCATGATTTAGAGCATTCCAAAAAAAGAATCAGGTCAATAGGCCCCACGGTTTGAAAGTTATTGTAGTTTTTTGGGTTTTGGAGACCTCCTAAGAACGCTTCAAAGTCAGGTTTGGGGCATTAAATGACCTCGAAGAGGGTCAAAAAATGGGGGACAAGCAAAGCTAGTCCTATAGAGAACTTCGAGAGCTTTCTGAAAATGTAAACAGTTCGTTAATCGGAGCTACGGTTCAAAAGTTATGCCTCCCGGAAGTTCGATTACCGTTTCTGGATTCTTCTAAATTTGCACTGACTTCTAACGCAGCTTCCGAAACCTTCTATTTCATTGGTGGATGCCTACTAGCACTTTCTAGAATGTACTCCTAGTCCTTAACCCTCTGGGGTCTATTTGAGGAGATTTCTGGCATTGTAAAAGGTAGTTCGGAGTGGAGTTTGAGAGGAGGTGCTAAAAGGAGAAATATTCTCCAGATTTATGCTATTGTAAACCCTTAGGGCATGTTCTGAAATTTATTTTCTCTGTACTATTTGTACTAGCTTATTTTCTTAGTTAATATAATTTCCCTTTTTTGTTGTGTCCATTCTGTTCTTGGGTTGTGTCCCCATCAAGTGGTATCAGAGCGGGTTTTCCTGAGTGTGTAGACAGAGCGCCGACTATGAGGCAGTTTGCACCAGGACTATGTGGTTGTGGGTTCGAGTTAGAAGATGCCTCCATGAAGAGAGCGTGGCAAAAGGGCTAGAGCTATTGATCCTAAGGAGGTTAGAGCCATCCTGAGGCAAGTACAAGCATTGCAAGAGGAGCTTCGTAGAGGAGCAAATGTTGCCGCAGGTGACAATAGTGAGGATGACAATGAAGAGGAAGTAATGGGACCAGAAGAGGAAGTTGACGGGAGAGGAAAGGCTTTTTAGGGCCATTACTAAGTTTGGGAAAAGACCTACAATTGAAGTGGGTATATTTTTAGGAAATCTAAAACCAGATGAGTTGATCGATTGGATCAATGAATTGGAAGAATACTTTGAGTATGAGGATGTAAGGGACCCAGATAGGGTTAAGTTTGCAAAGGCAAAACTGAAAGGCCATGCCAAAATCTGGTGGCAAGAGGTTCAACTAGAAAGACTTAGAAGAGGAAAGGAGAAGATCACAAGATGGGATCGCATGGTGGACAAATTGAAGAAGCAGTTCATTCCTGTGGACTACGAGCTTGATCTGTTTAAGAAGATGCATGGGTTAAAGCAAGCAGGAAGATCAGTCCAAGAATATACAGAGGAGTTTTACCGACTCTTGATTAGAGCGGGGCATGCAAAAGCAAATAAGGAGAAGGTTGCTCGTTATATCAGTGGGTTGCGACCTAGCATCCAGGAGGAATTAAGTCTGGTAAGAATGACTAGCGTTGAGGAGGCATACCAGTTTTTCCTATGAGTTGAAAAGAAGCTGAATAAAAGGTTTGAAGGAAAACAAAGAGGGCACGGTCAAGGAGGAAAAGGAAGCGGTAGATCATCTAGAGGCCGCAATGAAACCCAAAAGAAAAATGAAGATGTGGGTACTAGCAGAAACCAGAGGAATGAGGGTTTCAACCACTCCCATGATCAAGACTTTGGAAATCAAAGAGGAAGAGGTAGAGGACATGGACAAGGAAGAGGAGGCTTCTGTGGTACCTATTTCTATTACAATGAAGAAGGTCATTGTGCCTTTGAATGCCCTCAACGACAAGGAAGGACAGATAGGAGAGCTGAGGGCCAAGATAGGGTTGCTCATGTGGATGAGGATGCACAATCATCACATTCAGAGGATGCAAAAAGAGGAGAGACCTTGGTAAATGAAAGAGTCCTACTAAGTGGTGAGAATGAAGTGGGTAGAATTCTTGCAGAGTTATACATTTGTGTTGAAGCATAGAAGTGGAAAATCTAACAGGGTTGCAGATGCACTAAGTAGGAGACAGTTGTTGCTTACAATAATGCAGGTTGAAGTAGTTGGGTTTGATGAACTGAAGAATTTGTACCCCGAGGATCCTGATTTTGCTGAAGCATGGAAAGCTTGTAAAGAACTTGTTGCTGTAGATAGAACCAAGTGGTTAGACTATTTGATTCAGGATGGCATGTTGTTCAAAGGTAGTCAATTGTGCATTCCAAGGAGTTCCATGAGGGAAAATATGATTAAGGAGAAACACAGTGGAGGGATGGCAGGACATTTTGGTCGGGATAAGACCATTTCCATTCTTAGAGAACATTATTTTTGGCCTCAAATTACATAGGATGTGAAGAAGTTTGTACAGAGTTGCCAGGTTTGTCAAGTTGCCAAGGGGTTTAGTCAAAATACTAGCCTATATCAGCCATTGCCTGTTCCATCAAGGCCATGGGAGGACATAAGTATGGATTTTGTTCTTGGATTGCCAAGGACACAAAGTGGTAATGACTCAGTATTCATGGTGGTTGATAGGTTCTCCAAAATGGCACATTTCGGTCCATGCCACAAAACTCATGATGCTGTCCATATTGTAGACTTGTTTTTCAAAGAGGTGGTAAGACTACATGGTCTTCCAAGGAGTATAGTTTCTGACAGAGATACTAAATTTGTGGGGTATTTCTGGAGGACATTGTGGAAGAAGTTGAGAACAGACTTGAAATTCAGTTCCACCCATCACCCACAGACTGATGGCCAAACATAAGTGGTAAATAAAAGTTTGGGCAATTTGCTAAGATGTTTAGTTGGAGATAAGCCCAAGGGATGGGATTTGATTCTACCACAGGCAGAGTTTGCTTATAATAACTTTGTAAATAGGAGTACTGGAAAATCACCATTTCAAATTGTATATGGGAATAGCCCAAGGACTGCACCAGAATTGAGGAAGATAGAACAAGGGGAGAGGAGAACTGCTGAAGCTGAGGAATTTTCTGAACACATCAAGCGTCTACATGAGGAGGTTCAAGCACACATTATCAAGATGAATCAAGAGTATAAAGCTAGGGCTGATCAAAGGAGAAGACATAAGGAATTCCAAGTAGGGGATCTAGTCACTGTGCACTTACGAAAAGAAAGATTTCCAGTTGGTACTTACAACAAGCTGAAAATGAAGAAATTTGGCCCCTGTAAAGTTTTGAAGAAACATGACTCAGGAAATGCATATGAGGTGGAGCTGCCAGATGGTATTCACATTTCTCCCATTTTCAACATTATAGATTTAACAGAGTATTATGATGATGGTGCAGATGAGGAGCTGGTTTTAGAGCCATGTCCAATTCATGCTTCTAAGAAGGAGGAGATAGAAGACATTCTAGATCATCGTGTGGGTAGGAGTACCAGAAACAGGCAGTATGAAGAGTATTTGGTCAAATGGAAAGGACGGTCGATCGAGGACTCAACTTGGATTTCAGTAGCTGAGGTTTCCCATTTGGAATTTCCTCTACCATCCATAAAGTGACAGGGTCACTTTTCAATCTACCCTGGGTGTCTGATGTAGGAGCATCCAAAGGTATAAGGGCAATCTTGTGTCACCCAAAAAAATGTACTTAGACTTAGTTTCTATTTCATGTCTTTACATTTTTGGATACCCATTTGGCTCAAATAAAGGTTCCAACTCTCATAGTTCAACTATCAGTGCGTTTGAAAATCCCAAAAAAATAGGAGCATGTATTTGGGCCATCATTTCGATAAACTAGAAGGTGTGAATTGGCTAGATGAATGTAATCATGATTTAGAGCATTCCAAAAAAAGAATCAGGTCAATAGGCCCCACGGTTTGAAAGTTATTGCAGTTTTTCAGGTTTTGGAGACCTCCTAAGAACGCTTCAAAGTCAGGTTTGGGGCATTAAATGACCTCTAAAAGGGTCAAAAAATGGGGGACGGGCGAAGCTGGTCCATAGGGCTATAGAGAACTTTGAGAGCTTTTCAAAAATGTAAACGATTCGTCAATCGGAGCTACAGTTCAAAAGTTATGCCTCCCGAAAGTTTGGTTACCGTTTCTGGATTCTTCTAAATTTGCACCGACTTCTAACGCAGCTTTCGGAACCTTCTATTTCGTTGGTGGATGCCTACTAGCACTTTCTAGAATTTACTCCTAGTCCTTAACCCTCCGGGGTCTATTTAAGGAGATTTTTGGCATTGTAAAAGGCAGTTCGGAGTGGAGTTTGAGAGGAGGTTCTAAAAGGTGAAATATTCTCCAGATTTATGCTATTGTAAGCCCTTAGGGCATGTTCTGAGAATTATTTTCTCTGTACTATTTGTACTAGCTTATTTTCTTAGTTAATATAATTTCCCTTTTCTGTTGTGTCCATTCTGTTCTTGGATTGTGTCCCCATCAACTATGGAATGCAAGGTCGCAACCATGTATTCTCTCTACTCCCATCCTAGTCTGTACAAGCACTCGAGGCATGGGCGAGAACAAAAAAATTGTCTTTTTAGGTTCATTTAGTTAGTATTAGGTGTGAATGTTTTCACTTTTTAACCAACTTATAATGAGTTACCCTGGCAGCCACTTAGGGTCCCGACCCCCATTGCAAGCCACTTCTCGACACTACAAACAGATAACCTACCCTAAGCTCATGGAATCATAAATCTCAAAATCACAAAGATAATCCATGATAAAATCATCAAATATGCATAAAAGCATCAAATCTCCATGAGCAAGCATCCATAGAAAATCATGACCACAACAGCTCTCTATTAGCAACTGAAGTATCACTGATAATCAATAGTATCCATTGGTTATCAATAACCAAAATATATCTCAAATCACACTGATCAAAGACTCCAAAATGGTTGAGTCAAAGCATGTCAACATGACATCATAAATCACATTTCAGTCCCATCATGGCGACTAGAAAATAAACCAAGGATAATTGATTGATGACTCAAAAATGGTTAAGTCAAGTGTCTCATACATAAGAGTCTCAACTATAACAATCAATAATTACAAACGTTACATAGAGCATTCCATCACATAACCATGGTTGAGTTTATAAAGATTGGAAATAAGACATCATCACAACATCACAATCATAACCCCCCCAAGCCTCTGGTAGACGTCCTATAACTGGTCAACACTAGTCAACCCAAAACCCAAAACAATAGCATAAAGAATACACAACACATGTTTTGGTTTTGCTAAATTTACATACTTGAATTAAATGTGGAGGTCTCAGTTTATGTTTTCCAATCTAGATATCAAGTGGAAAAATTTCACGTTTTACCTAACCCATGTATTTGTTTGATAGATAAAAGTTTCTCCCAAAAACCATTAGACTCAATTTTCTAATTGATCTAATAATATATTGTTTATATAAACATTGTTTGAAAACATCCCCCATCAAACTACCAATTTCTTTTTTTATAATTTAAATCAATTGATTAAATCTTAATAGTTAGATTGTAATATTATAGAGTAATTCACCATTATAAAAGATGAACCTTTAATATAATTCATTTATCAAATAATAACAATTTAAATTTATTAATAACATACTTACACATATACATATACATATATATATATATATATATATATATATATATATATATATATATATATATATATATATATATATATATATATATATATATATATATATATATATATATATATATATATACATACATACATATATAAATATATAAAATATTGCATTTTATAAAAACAAAATATAAAATCGAATCACAGAAATTTGATTGATGTCATATAATATGGAAAGAAGCATTATATAAAACATGCACTTCATATATATACAAACGGCGGTGATAATTTTCTCAGTGATTAAATCACTGTCGCCTTTTATAGGCCGTGTGGCCTGCAACGTCGGCACACTGCAAGGCGTAGGTGCCGTGCACACGGACTGCACACGAAAAGATAGTCAGGGTTGGTACATCTACCCTAATCCATAAGCTATTACATATAATGTTTTTTTTAATAACGTTTTCTGAAAATGCAAATACAAATCGCAATGCAATTTAATGAGTTTCCACTGCAGCAATTCATTCGATTTTTCCATTTAAATAAACATATATATACATATACATATGTATGTATACATGTATACATACATATGTATGTATACATGTATACATACATATGTATGTATATATATATATATACATATATAAGTATATATGTATATATATACGTGTGTATATACATATACATATATATATACACAGAGTTTTATCCAGTATCACAACATATACATATATATATATATATATATGTGGAAAATATAAACATGTATATTTTACAAAGAACATATACACAATTATTTAAAGGTTCCAATTTTCAGAATTTTTCTATAAACTATTTGATCTCTAAATTTATCCAATAATTCATCTAACGGGTTTGACTATGAATTTAAACCCTAGCCCCATGTTCTCTTCAGATCTATGCATATAAAGTTTCTCAAATAAATTTTAACTACCCATATTGAGAATGCATACAATTAAAATAGGAAAATCCTCAAAAAACATATGGAAGACATGAAGAAGACAGGAAGTGCAAGATGCGAGAGTAGCATAAGTAAAATCACAAGAATCTACCCGAATTCTAATGCTAATTCGCTCTTCCTCAGAAAATCCGCAGAGCAAGCTCCTCCCTTCTTCAAAGTTCCCCGAGTCCTCCAACACTCCAAAATGCTCTCCAAATGCTATGTCTAAGCTTCTAAGAATGCCTGAATATAAAGAGATCTCAGGAAACACCTAGAATATCTCTAAAAACAGCTAGAAGGTGTCACCAACTAAGCATGTGTCTTTTCCAACCTTCTAGATGAGTCATAAGGTTGTAGACACCATGTGCTTATTTGATGCACTAACCCCCGTGTTGTTGATATATGAGAAATAAAAAGGTGCATTAACTCCTAGGCAAGCTTATAACTCTAATTTACTTTTTATATAACTTCTATTTAAATTTTATAACTTTCATTTTTATTTTTTATAACTTTTATTATTATTATTTATTTATTACTTTATTATTATTTTATAATTATTATTAATTTTAATTTTCTAATTTTCTTTTAATTTAATTCTTTTTCCTCAATTAATTCTCATTTAATTGATTATAATCAAAATATCAAAGATCATGATATTTTATATTAATTTTCTCCAAATAATTAATTTATTAAGACTTAATTAATAGAAAATTCACCATAGACCTCCAAGATAAAATATGAAAAGCCATCATAGAACAATTCACACAAAATTAGTCTAAAGGGTTAAAAATAATGAAATATGTCATCCGACACATTCAGTGGGTAAAATATCTAGATACTTGTCCTACCTCACTAGGAAAAATGGTTTAAGGGTTTGGGATTTGGACTTGAGAATTGATCTCCCTTCTCTTATCATTGAGATAGTGTAATAGGGTACGCTCATCCTAGCAATTCAGAGAAGTCGATACTCGGTACCTGCAACTTGCATAAAAACTATGCATGCACATACTATATATATATATATATATATATATATATATATATATATATATATATATACTACTAAGCTAAATAGGCAATGACAGGAAGTGGTGCATCGTGTAGATCCCGAATAGCAGGTGACTATGACTCCCTTCCTTAACCATATGAGAAATGCCATTCAATATGAACAAACACACACACACCATACAGATGCAAGTATGGGGTAAGTATCCATAATAAAGCACATGAGATAATAACCATCTAACTAATAATCATTAATAACTAAAAACAATGTAATGATCATCATGCATACATGAAATGTAAAGTCTAAATGATCTCATCATATATCAACTGAATCCATAACATAGGTTCTGATAGTCTCAAAAAAATACCACTAATCCATCCACACAAAACTATTCTAACATAGTCTGATAATATCAACAATATGTCCAGAAAGATGTGAACGAGGGCAGACACTACAAAATTTGATTGAAAAGATCATTACTGAAGAAGAGAGATTGTTTGCAAAGAGGGAGATTGTTGATAAAGAATGTTTTAAATCATTATTTTGTCATTGATGTCAAACATGCTATTTGTTGGAATTACAATTGCATATAAGATCCAATTGTTGGATACAATTGTTAATTGTGTATTGTCTTTGATGTTACACAAATGTCATATCAACCATCAGACAGAGTGTATTGAGCTCAGATGGTCAGCAAAGCAATTTATAGTGACTACCGAGCATTCCTAAACATTACATAGAAAGTTAGCTCTTACCAAGCTCACTCGAGCATCAAAGGATTTTGTAGCAGAAAGTTAATGTTAACCGAGCTCCCAAGGTTAACAAAGGGAAAGTCAATAACTAACGAGTTCACTCGATCATCGAAGAGAAAGTTAGCTTTTACCGAGCTCACTCAGTAAGTCAAGGAAGGTTAGTATTTATCAAGTTAACTCGATCTTCAAAGGAAGTTGCAAGGTTTGCAATGTTTACCGAGCCTCACTTGGTTAACACTGGGGAAACTATTCTGGAGTAGTGGTCATCGAGCTGGGTTGAGCAGCGAAGAACTTTATGGTTCTAAAGAATCAAGTTTAATTGTTTTATGCAATGTTTGCAGCCGACTGATTTAATGTTTTTCAGTTGTTGTAACTTGTAATTGAGCTGACTTGACAATCTATAAGGTATATATGAAAGGTCAGGTTGTGAATTCATAATGAGTAAGAGTTTGGATGTATAAGAGTGCAAATAGATGAATATGGAATGAGCGAATATTGAATATATGAGCGAATGTTGAAGAAGGATTAGATATGCTTATGGAGCTGCAAAGTTGTATTCGATCAGTGAGGATCTAGTGAAGCAAAACAGAGATCTGTATTCAACAAAGATAAGTTGCATATATTTACGATCATTTCATTGTTGCTTTATAATCATTGTAATAGTGATTCAAAATCTCTTAACAGAATTGGTTTAACAGTCATTTTGTAAATCCTCTAACAAGGTGACAATTCTGTTGAATTGTTCTAAAGACTTCTGATAAGGCCACTTCTAACAGGGTGATTAAATCCTCTAACAGGATCACACCTAATAGTGTGTTTTGTAACCTTTAACAGGGTTGGCTCCTAATAGGGCTCACTTCAGAAGAGTGAAAATTGGTAACTAGTTACTTGGTGGTTTTTCCAAAATTGGGTTTCCACGTTAAATTTGGTGTCTTGTGTTCATGTTATTTCTTTATGCATGCATGTTAATCACTTTAAATGCTTAATAAGTTAAATAGAACATCTATCAAGTTTCAACATTTATTTGTGTGGTTACCGAGTATCAATAGCAACTATATTTTAAGACATCTAAGGATCTGTGGATTTATTTTTGTGCTAACTGTTCACCCCTCCCCTCTCAGTTATTCCATCTTTATTTCTAACACCAATTGCTATCACTTAGTTGATTGATGAAGAGGATTTAATCAACAAGATGTAACAAAAGCACCTAAGGGAAACATTAAGTTATGGTTTTGTAATGAAGTGCAAGGATCAATTAAGACAATGATAAAATGATGTATTGATAATATACTTGAAGATATAGATGTTGGCTACACTTAAAAACTCTGGAAGAAAAAGTTATAACAAAGTTGTCTGCAAAGCTTGACTAAGTTCATTAGTGAGTGCTAAGGAAGCTAGTTCATGCTGAGCATATTTTCAGTTAGTGCCAAGAAAATGAAAAATCTAGTGTGTGTCAAGTGAAACAAAAGGAGTCGAGCAAGTTCAAGTACCGAGAAAAGTAGTAGATGTCAAGCATCAAAAATCTAGTTGATGTTGAGTGAATCCACAGTAGGTGTCGAGCATCAGTAAAACATAGTAGGTGTCGAGTAACATAGTATGTGTTGAGCATCATAATTTCAATAGTGCCGAGCTATTGCATTATTGGAAAAGTCAAAGATTTTCTAGATTTGAGTTGACAAGTTTGTTACCTTGAATTTTGTGAACTAGATGGAGGATAAGGATGATGAGTTGGAGGCACAAAATTTTAGGTAAACCATTTTTAGGTGAATTTAGGAGGATTCTTCATGATGTTTCTAGAAGAAACAAGATATGGGGTAGATTCATTGAATCCTACCTAATCCTTTAGAACTGAAATTAAAAGTGAGAAGATTCAAGAAGGAAAAGGATTCTAGACTTCTATTTAAGGAGTTATAGGCCAAGAAGCAAGAGTTGCTAGGGTGTCAAGTTGTGAAGTGGTTAAAGGGTGTCAAGGAGAAGGAATCAAGAGAAGGAAGAAAAAAATACAAAGACTCTACTTTGATAAGTGGCCATATAGGAGATTACATTGGTACATCAAGCATGGAGACTCGAGGGGACAAAGCTTGAATGGAGGACAAGCTATCAAAGCTGTAGAGACTAAAAGCTAGGAAAATTTGCGAGTTGAATTGAGATCTAAAATATGCAAGTTAAGTTGTGAGTTGTATTAGGTCAAAAGCCCTTGTTGTTACTCACTAATAATTGTATCAGTTAGGGTAAAATCCTATGGACTTAGGTTGGTTTAACAACCATTTGTAAATCCTTTAACATGGTGGCATTCCATGTGAATGTTCTAAAGTCCTCTAACCACGCCCACTTCTAATAGGGTAGTTAAATCCTTTAACTAGGTGACATTTAATAGTGTGTTGTAGCCTTTAACAGGGTAGGCCTTTCATAGGGCATCACTTCAGAACAGTGAAGATTGAGTAGTATGTTACTGGTGATTTTCCCCAAATTGGGTTTCCATGTAAATCACTATGTTATATGTTGAACTTTCACGTGATATTCTTGCATGTTGATTTTTAGTAAGTTGCTAAGTAGGAAAAATTAAGCTTGGATGTATTAATAGTTTAATGGGCTCACTTTACTTGATGAAAAATTTTTATTAGGACATTTGAACCTTGAATAATTGATTCACACCCACCCCCCCCCCCCAGTTATTCCAAATCATTTGTAACAGTGTGTCAATAGTTTAGTACACATTTTTGGCATCACACCATGGGGCAGCCAACTTTACATGCCGATTTTGGCTATTTTTGGAGCTAACCCCCTTGTGTGGATATATTTGGAGATGAAAAATTCTAGATTTTAAAGATATGATAATATCTCTTAAATGGCTTGGTACTTTGGTCTAAAAGTATTTTTTAAGATTGGAGAAATATCAAAGAAGCTTCGATTAAAAATTCAAAAATTTTCAAGCTAATTTGTATTTTTAATAAATATTTCTTTGTTTTTCATGAAAACTCATTTTTGGGTGCAAATTAGCAATTTTTAAAGAAAAGTATACATTTTTGGAATGGTATTTGAGTTCTAAATAGAGTTGTTTCTTTGTTTTTTAATGTTAGAGGTCACATGAGGGATCAAACATTGGATTTACAAAAACTGGTTTGTTTTGACAAAGTGAGTCCCTAAGGCACAAATAAAAATATTTTTATGAAATTATAACTTTTTTGGAAAGGTTTTTATTTTTTATCAAGTGTCTCTTTTCTGTATTTAAGGTTTTTGGTATGAATTCACGACATATAGGTTCAATCTTGTTGACTACGTCAAAAAAAAAAAATTAAAAAAGAAAAAAGAAAATAATGGGCATTTAATGATTAACTTGCATTTAATTTTCACATGGTTCAATGCAAGATGTGAGTTTTCATTTGGGTTATTTTCTAGTTATTTTTACTTCTAATGATCATATTTTTAGATCTAACCCTAGGATTTGCATAAGACATATCTATCTTGTATTGGTTTGCTTGTTGTTTTCTTGGAGTGCTTACTTGGTTCATTAGATCAAGGGAGTGAAACACATGCATTGCTTTGGATCTGAGGTATTCTTATACATCTCTATAACATTTGGAGTTTGGAATTAAAAGTGAACCTCTCATGTGTTTGGCTTGAGTGTTTTACATGCTTTCATAATTCACATTTTGATTGGTGCTCTAAAATTGGACCTAGATTTTCTTTCTTGCATACATGTTTCACATAGTAATTAGGCCCTATGAACACTCTTTTTGGTGATCTTGAGAGAGTGGGCTTCATTCTCTTGCCTTACATGTGAAGCTCTTCTTGACGATAGATCCCCTTGTAGGTAGAGAAGGATTTGATATTATTTCATTGTCTTGCTTGGTTTGTCTTTGACATTTTTGGGTACTTTCTCTTTTGAGATTGGTAGTAATTATTGTTGGCTTTCTAAATGTTAGTGAAGTGATTTCAAATTAGCATGTCAATGAATCTATTTTCTATGTTTTGATGAGGTGAAGAGGCTAGAGGAGTATGCTCTGTTCCCTTTTGGGCACATCAAAAACTTGGAACCCTTGAATCCAAACTAAGTCCTCATATGGTCCAATTTTGTGAGTCTTCCTTTATTAGAGAGGGTTAACCATAGTGGAAAGTCCCTTTATTGGGTAAACCATGTGGATAGAACCTCAAGCGGTAGTAGCCACTTTCACCATGGTAGCAAGACCCACTATATAAATGTCCTTGTTGAAGAAATCTCCATGGGTGTAGTCTTTTGTTAGGCTGTTAGATTTCCTTAGCATCTCTAATTGATTAAATTCTCAGAATGTATCAAAACCCTGGTGCACTAGGATTGAATTTCACCCACTTGAGATTGCAAGAGTTGTAGAGTTGACCATTACTAAGAACCATAGTGTAGCCCAAATTTTCTTTTCTAAGACTATGTACATGATTGGAAAATATTTTGAGAGCATACACAGTAGTGGTTCTAGGGATTAGATTCATACTAAGATACTATTCTTGTTTATGTGCAAGGTTGCTTTGTCCCTTTCCCATTGCTTGTAGACATTTTCTTGAACACCCTCAGTGTTGTCTTGCATGCTTGATTTATGAAAAAAATCTATTGATGCATCTAGTTGGTCAATTAGAACAAACAAGAAAATTGAGTTCCCAATTTGAAACCTTTCATGATTTTTTATTCTATCATTTTCAAATCCTCCTTGGTTGATCTGGGTTAGATTAGGTCACTTACCCCACTATTGAAAGCTTGTTTTCACCTTGGATTGTTGTGTTTTGAATTCTTGAATTAGTAATCTTTGATTTTACAAGTGACCTTGCTTGGAGTCGGTGAGTTAGAAATTGTCCTTGTTGAGAAGATAAACCTTTGGATTCTTTGATAACACACTTGGAGAGTCTTAGTAATCTCTTGTACATTCACTTCCATTCAAATTAAATTTAAATTAATTATAATTTGGGTAAATCATCCTCCTGATTCATATGTGCTAGGGTATTCACCCAAAGTAGTGGGCATCTCTGTGGTAGTGTTGGTTTATGCTTATTGCAAAACTTCTCTCTTTCAGACAAGTGAGTGATTTTTCTATCTTAGTTTGGTACCAACATTTCTTAGGGTCATCCTATCACCAAAACCACTATGAGCTTCAAACCATGTGCTACAAAACCTCAATCAAGTCTAGATGATCATGAGTTCTCCTCTATCATTAAAAAGTTTCAAGACTTATACACATGATAGAAACAAATAAAGTGCTAGAGAAAATGATGCTATCCATACATGAATTTTTCTTAAGACCTTTACATAAATGTGAGTCAACTTTTTCAAGGTCTACATCTTCTACTCCAAGACATCAATTGTCTTCATCTTCTAGATCCAAAGACCTCTTGAGAGAGAAAGTGAGTAATAACTCCTTTGAGAATATGCCAACATTTCATGATGGACCTATCTTTAACCAAGATGAGAATGACAAAAATGGTCCTAGACATACTTTTGAGAGAACTTTTACTACTTTGGGATTTTCATATGACATGGTTCTTGAGACCTTAGTTGAAAACAAGATAATTACTTTACCATACAGATCTAGACCTTTTGAACCTAAGGTAAAACCTTCATGGTGGAGAGATGATCACTATTGTGGCTACTATACAAGAAAAGGTCATAAAAATGAAGATTGTATTGCATTGAAATGTATAATTCAAGATCTTATTGATGACATAATCATTTATGTTGAAATTTCTAAAGACTAAACCTATTTCTAGTGATGGTTTCCTTGATACCTCCACTTCTTCCAATACTTATGCATCTCCCAAAACCTCAAATCTATCCAACATTCTTTAATCAAACAAAGAGCCTAATCCTTTCCACACTGATTATGTGTATCCTCAAGGGATACCTCTAAAAGAAACTCAAGCTAATATACACTTGGCTGCAAACCTTTTTTATGCTACCAAGACTAAAGATTCTCAACCTTCATGTGATGTGATGCCTACTATTCTCACTTCAACTAGTCATTCACTATATCCTCAAGATACTATCATGAAAACCTCATATTATCCCTTGTCCTTAGAAGTGGCTCCATGTCAAGAGGACTCTCAAAAAGCTAAAGCTATGAATTTATAGAAAGATCAAGATCAAGCACCCCTTCATCTCCTTAAAGATGTCACTCTTCCATATCCTATGTCTTATCCACCTCCTAAGTATGATGAAGACACTAATTCCACTATTTCTCTCGAGCTTACTAAAAATTGTGAACAAAGTTCTATGCCTATTCTATCCAAAGAAACTTGTCAAGATAAAATTTTTCCATCTTCTTATTCTATCACTCTATGCTCTTCCACTTTCTACTCTTCCTAAGTCTTTTCAAGCTTTAAAAAATCCTATCAAAGAAGTTTCTTCTACTCAAGATGCTCATGATCCTATTGAAAATCCTAATGCTCACTCTAAAGATGCTAATGTACTTGGTTTTCATATAGATGTTGATGGACTTATTGATTATCCTTTCTCATCTTCCACATCCATCCTTGGAATTCCTCCACCAATACCAAGGGCTTCATGTCTTCCTTTCATCTTGGGTCCTTATGTCCCTTCTTTTTCCCCTCCCAACTCTCCTAATTCATCATCCATCTTGGGTCCTTACATCCCTCCATCTCCTATCTTTCCTCAAGATCAATGTAGATGCATATCCTTGAATCCTTTTCATCCACCCACTCATCTAAACAAGTCATATCATCCTTTTTCTTCCACAAGTCCCAAGTGTTTTGGAAGTAACTTGAATGTTCAATACACAAAAAAGATTAAATACAAGAATCCATCTAAAAAATAAGATCATCATGTCTCCTCTAATCGACATAGGGGCATAATGTCAATATATATAAGAAGAGATCTACAAAACAAGTATGGATTCCAATATCTATCACTGAAGATATTCTCTCTAAATCATAAAAAATAAATGAAAAGCCTATGGCTATATGGATTCCACAGTCTCTCTTGAAAGAGTCTAATGTTGAACAACAAGTGAAGTTGACATTCAAGATTCGAAAGAATTCCACTTCATCTTTTTCCAAAAGGATTCTTCCATTCCATGCACCTAAACTGCAACCTCTTCTATCCATTCACCATATTCCTTCGTGTATTCCTTCATTTTGTTGGTCTTAGATGGTTTTTACAATTGAGTGTTAATACACTTAACCACTTTCTACATTAATGCCGAGAAAAGTATGTATGCTGAGCCACAATGTGTGCTAAGTCAGGTTCTCAGCAGGTGTCGAGTGACTTCAGGTGTCGAGTAGTATATAAGTGCCAAGTGACATATAGGTGTTGAGTCAAAGTTGATGCCAAACAAGTTAGAATACTTCATATTCTGAGTGAGTCAGAATCATATATGTGTTGAGCAAGATAGAGTTTAATAGGTGCCGAGCAAGCCAGGATAGTATACGTGTCAAGCACCAGCAGACAAATATGTGTTGAGTAACACATAATCAACATATGAGTTTGTGCCCTCACAAAATTAGATGTAAACTATTTTTGGAGCCGACATTGAAGGATTTAAAAATAGAAAAATGATAAGAATGAATCTTTTGCATTCCGCATTTGATCAGCATGCAGCTAACTAAAAATATGGAGAAGGCATATAATCAATGAGGAAAATGCAAGAAATGAATGAGAATTTAAGATTCAATATGGATCGTAGATCCATACCTAACCCTAAGACTTCACAATCTTTAAAAGGAGGTCAAAAACTCCATTGTGTATGTGGATGAGAATAGTGTATGGGGTTATTATAGTGAAATTTAGTGTGAAGGTAGTAAGACTTAGAGGAACATAGTAGAAATTATACATCTAGTCGATCAGAATAGTATAAGGGACAAGGGACATGATCAGATATCAGATCTTAGAAGATCAAGATCAAAGAGAGTAGATCAAGTGCCTGAATTCAACAATTAGAGATTGCATAATACTAGGCTCATTGTTCTAATACTTTCTTGCCATTGTATTAGAAGATGGAAATCCTATATTGATAGGTTAGCTTAACAGCTAAGTAGGAGAACCTTTGGAGAAGGTGATTAAAAATCCTATTGTATTAGGTGGGTTTAACAACCTATTGTAAATCCTTTAATAGGGTGACACTTCATGTAAATTGTTTGTAAATCCTCTAATTAGGTCACTATTGATACAGTGTAAAGCTTTTAACAGGGTAGGCCTTTCATAGGGTAGACCATCAGAAGTGGTCAAACATTTATTGCTGCAGTAATTTTTGTGGGTATCATCCCCACCCTAGTTTTACCTTCTTATTCATGGAGGGTTTCTAGGTTACCAAATTTGGTGTTATGTGTTATTGTATGTGTTTACTTTATGTTCATTTATATGTATACATGCATGCACTTTACTTTTTAGTTATAAGCTTAAAGGATTGAAAAAGGTTAAAAGTGTGGTACTTCTAATTCACCCCCCCTCTCAGAAGTAATCTTCCCATTTTGAACATTCCAACAATTGGTATCAGAGCATAGGTTCTCACAAGGAGAAGCCTAACATCTTAGAGAAAAGATCTGAAGATGGAAAGTCTTCAAACTTGGGAAGATCATAAACAATCAGGTGATTGATGTGCATCTAGCTCTACATAAAGTGGAAGAAGCCAGAGAAGAATTAAGAAAGTCCTTAAAAAGAAGGAAGGAGATAGCCATAGATGAAAATGACATACACTACAAGGAGATTGATACCACACAAGTTTTTTTCAATGGAGATTCCAAGGAATTTGATGTAGCAATAGTAGAACTAATGGAGAAAAATAGAGCATAAGTTGAAGAAATCAGTTTTCTCAAGCTTGAACAAGAATCACAAGCCATAATGCTTTGTGAAGTGAGTGCTATGATCTCAAACATGTAGCTAGACACCTTAAGCCAGATGATTAATGCTCATCATGAGCTAAACATGAAGGACATTGAGATTTCCACTCTGAGAATGCAAAATGAATTGAAGAGAGAAAAGGAGGTAGTAGAAAGCTTCAACAAACCCAATGAGGCTATCAAGTACTGAAATCACCAAGAGCTAGTAATGATGCTTTAGGACTTGGTTACACCACCACTGAACAAGGAGAATCATCGAAGACTGTAGAAGAAAGGAGTAACAAAGGTAAAAACACTAAAACTACTTGTCATTTCTATGATAAAAAGGGACATACCTTTAATGTGTGTAGGAGCAAGAATGGTCATCAACATGATAAGCCTACCAATGCAAGATTTTGTCACAAGTGCAAAAAGCAAGGACATCAAGCACATGAGTGTAGAACCAAAACTATGAGGACATCAAGATTTGAAGGCCATTGCTACAACTACAAAAAATATGGACATAGAGCATTTGAGTGCAGATCAAGGCCTATGTGGACACCTAATCAGCTTGCAAGAGGAACCAACCATGCACATCACTACAACTGGAATTACAATACAAAGTATAGCTATCATTATTGTCAGGAGTATGGACACATTCCTAAAAATTGTATAGGACACATTTTACAGGGAGTTATAGCAGATGGTTGAGCCAAACTACATGTTTTAGTTGTTTGAAGATAGGTCATATCAGTAGAAATTACCCAACAAGGTCAAAAGCACCCAAAATAGAACTCAAAAAGGAAAAGAGAAGGTTGATGTTGAAAAAATAAGAGGGCAAATGAATAAAACTTGGAAAAAGAAGGATGAGTGTAGCACATCAAATGGAGAGATCACTTCACCCAAGAGGTCAAGTGATCACACTTCATCCAACTAAGCAAAAGAAAGGTGCATGGGACTGATATAAAAAGTTAAATCATACATCAGTTCCAAAGAACAAAGGAGTACTACAAGGAAGAAATTTGCATGAGCAAAAATGCTAGGTCAAAATCTAAAGTTTTTGCATACATTGCCGAACTGTCCTTTGATCCCGAGTAAAGATCCAATGGATGCCAAGTTTCTAATAGTGATCGAGTTGATAGTTGAAGTTGAGTGAAGTAGAAATCTAGTGGAGGCCAAATAAATAAAATATAATGGGAGCTGAGTCATGCCGAATCCTTTAAATGCTGAGTTTATAGCTATATGCATGAAGCTTTTAATGCTAGGTCTTTGATAGGTATAAGGTTGAATTTTTTTCATTTTCACGCCATTCAAACATATAGAAAAGATGAGAAGAGTGAAGAAGTGATCAAGCAGCAACCTAACAACCATTTGCATGGATTCCAACAACAATTTAGCATGAACTCATCAATTTAAAGGTATTTATCAAGTGCCGAGCTACAAAAAAGTTAAAGTCTTAATACATTTAAAACCCTAGTTCAATAAAATGGCCTCTAGTTCAAGAAACCCTAAATAAAAGGAAGGTCATGAGATTCAGTTAGTTAGCAATGAGGTAAAACAACCTAAATTTAGGCCAATCCCCAAAGTTGCCTACAGAAATGACCCGACTAGTGCATTATCCATCATTCCACCTAAAGTAGTCATGGTGCAAGATGTGAGAAAATGTTACAACTACAAAGTTGGTGCCATAGGTGATTTTGAAATATTCCAAGCTTATGACAGACTGTGTGACAACAAGATTCTACAAAAAGGAATTTGAGATAGTTGAGAAAAAGGGTTTGACCAAAGCCCTAGTCTACCCTATAGGATTCAAAACTAAATGGATAAAAAATATTTTGAGTCGAATTCATGATGGTTGTCTATGGCTAGAGATATGACCTATTAAGATTACCAAGAGAATAGTTCATAGTGTTATGGGATTCTCAACCCTAGATCGGCCAAAGACCTTGAGAAGTGATAGAAAGGAGGTCATTGAGAAAAATACAAGAGCCAAGTGGAACAATAGGGGAATGACCATTGATACTACAATTGATCCTCTTTTAGATTTTTCTATGAGAATAATATCTCACAAATTCTATCAATCTAGTAGATTAAATAGTGTGCCATGTTTAGTAGTTGATGTAGCTTACAAACTGGTGAAGAAAGATCACACCTATGATCTGGCAGAACTAATGCTTCAGCAAATTAATGAAAATTTGGGATCTACAAGAAGATCCAAGGGATCACAATGAAAATTTGGTTCAGTTCTTATGTGTATGTTCTTTTATGTGATGGAAGAATTACCTTCTATAGGAAAGGTAAATTAGAACCCCAACAAAACTACTATTACACAAATCAATGAGTTCATTGATCAGATGAGAGATAACTTTGAGGCTTAGATGACAAGTTATTTTGTAGATTTTAAGAAATCTATGAATCAGAGAATGAGAATACCAGTTTCATTAGCAGAGAAACATGTCAATGACATATGCTTCTTGGTTGACATTGATTACACCTACATTTAGGCAGAAATACCAAGAGTAAGATGGTTAAAGCCATTGGGAGATGAGCTTGATGTAGATGAAGCCTCAACAACAATCACAACATTGCTTGTAGAAGAAATAGATAAGGAAACTCCTCACTTTGGGACATATTATGTTGTTAAGTCCAAAGTTGAGACTAAATTGAAAAAATCTTTTCTTATCAAGAAGAAAGATAAAATGGTAAGGAAGATAAAGAATACATTTAGATCAAGCATTGAGGGAGAAGTAGGTGAAGAAGAAGAAGAAGAACAAGTAGAAGGAGATAGTGAAGAAGAGGGAGAGCAAGGGAAAGACTCAATAGAGATAACACAAGGCTTAGGGAAGACAAGGAGGAAGGTACTAAGGGAGAAGAAGCCAAGGAAGCACCTACACTTGCTGAGAAAAAGAAGAGAAAGGCAAAAACTCAGCCTACAACTCAGCCCAAGCCCAAAAAGTTCACCAAGCCAACTCAAGCTAAGCCAACTCCAACAACGAGGGCCACTACAAGAGAAACCATAAAAAAAGCCAAAGAGGCATCAAAGGAGAAGAAGAAAGCCACTGATCAACTTGTTGAAGAGCCAAAGAAGAGAAGAAGGTATGTGGCATAGCTAGAAACAAATGATGAAGAGAAAATAGAATAAGAGGACATTAGCCAATTTAAAGTGGTAAGTAATCCTCCAAAGTCTGCAATTGACAAACTTTGTGATAAGATTAAAAATGTAGATTTGAATGATTTAAAGTCTCTTAATTTCAATAAGCTTAGTAGGGAAGAGCAGAATAAAGTAGAGTAATTTGTGTATATCATGATGGTAGAATTTAAAAACACACCTCTAGAACTTGACAATACTATGCCCAAGGAACTATATGAGATAATTGAGAATAAGTGGCATTATTGTCTAAAGATGGAAAGGGAGATTAGAGAATCTACCCTAGCTCAAGTAAAGCCTAACATGACAAAGGCTCAAATAACAAAGGAAAAAAAGAAACATAGTGGAAAGTTTGCACCTAAGTACAGAGCCTTTTGCATCCTTCAAAACAAGATTGAGGATGTTGTAAATAAATCCACACAATCATGGAAAACAATATATAATATAATTGATGACAAGGTGGAGGAAGAAAATAAGGTAGAAACTAGTGCCAAAGAGAATGTAGAGGAAAAGAAAGTAGAAGGGAAGAAAGGATAGGTAGAGGGAAAGGAAATAGAAAAGAAGGAAGAAGAAAAGAAAGAGGAGGAAAATAAAGGTGAGGAAGAAAGAAGAAAGGAAGAGAATAAGGAGAAAGAAGAGGAGGAATCAGCTAAAGGAGAAGATGAGGCAACAACTAAACAATAAGAGCAACAAGAAGAAGAACAGAGCGTGTAATACACACAAAAGCCACCTCCTAGTCCACCTCATACAACCATCACACCTGCAAAAATAGTAATCATTAAGGATGTTCTTGACAACTCTGCTCAGAACATTAATCCCCTTAATGTAGAGGATCTCTCCAAGATCCTTCACCAATCTACTTTACAGGCATAGTTATGCACAAGCCTTGTATTGGTGAGTGTTGATGAGTTACAAAAGGTAGTAGTAGCACCACAAAGAGAAAAGGTGAAACCAAAGGAACAACCTTTCACCTATAAAGCTACTTGCACAAAGATTTTGATGCTTCCACCACCACCTCCACCAAGTATAACAAGTGATACTATTCAGATGCTGAGTGTAGTGGAAAGAAAATCAGATGAAAAGGAGGATACCTCAAAATAAAAGGAGTAGGTCGCCATTCAGACATTGGTAGAATTACCAAAAGCTAGCACTCCTACAAAGACCATTAAGAAGCCAAGCACTAAAGCCATTCCTTTTCAATTCTCAACTCTAGGCTCAAGTTCAACTAGAGTGACAAGGGTACTTCACTATGGAGACCCTGAATTAGATGAAGATATTGTTATACCTTCCTATGATTCCAAGACTATAACAATGACACAAATGATTGAAATACAAAATGCATTAGACAGAAGGATGAGGTAGGAAATACTGAGGAAAGAAATCAAACATAAGGAAACACTTCATGATATCAAGGACATCTTCATGGATGCCTTCAACTTGCAATCACTAGATGAAGTAAAGCCAATAATAGAGCAACTATCAGACATAGTTGACTAGGTGACTAATGAAGACCAGGATACCAATGTTAAACCCATGGAATGGTTAGAGAAAAAATTTCAAGGAAAAATGAATGAGAATATATTATGTCGCATGGTACTTGAACAGGTATAATTGGCCAAGAAAATAGATAAGGTCAAAGTTGTCCTTGAAAATATTTTTTAATTGTACATGAAGCTATGCGATTTTTCCAATTTCACACAAGAAACAAATCAAAGAATAATGAGCTTGGAAAGAAACTTGAAAATCTCTAGCATGCAATTACCTAGAGATCCAACTCAAACTGAGAAGCATTTTTCACAATTGCTTCACACTCAAAGGGAGTTAGCTATACTTATAGCAAAGGAAGCCAATATTAAGGTTAAATTGATGCAAATCCAATCCTCTATAACCCCACATTTAGAAGTCCTCAACAAGGAGCAAGTGTATGCTGAAACCATTTTAAAGAAAGATCCAAATCTTTATACACTTGATGGACTTTTACACCTTGCTATAGAGACTTCCATCCAACACAAGTCACTTGACATAGCTTTGGAGAATTGGGATGTAGCTCTGAAAACAATAATGGAGGTAAATAGTAATTTTTTGGCTAAGTATGGTATTATTCCTTAGAACCTTTTGACATTAGTGTCAAAAGGGGGAGAAATAATAATAAGGAAAGGGGGAGATATATGTCTCAAGGAAGATATAATAGTTTCAAATAACTAAGGGGCAAAATACCTATAAATTTTGATAGCCAAGAGGGGGAGTTAAGAGATACAAAATTTTGGCAATTATATGGATGAAACAACACACAGGTACAAAATACAGGAACATGGCAAAAGAAAAAGAGTATCAAGCACATCAGCACATAATTTTGGTTAAAAAATAATCAAGGCACAATCAGCTCAGGGAGAGTTAAGGTATTTTGAATTTTTTTTAAAATTTTATGAATAAGATACTCATAAGGATAGATTAGTAATGTTTCGTTAAGTGTTTTTGACACTCATGTCAAAGGGGGAGATTGTTGGTCTTAGATGGTTTTGATAATTGAGTGTCAATACACTTAACCACTTTCTACATTGATGTTGAGTACACTATGTATGTCGAGCCATAGTGTGTGCTGAGTCAAGTTTTCAACAGGTGCCGAGTGACTTCAAGTGTCAAGCAGTATATACGTGCTGAGTGACATACATGTGCCAAGTCATAGTTGATGTCGAGCAAGTTAGAATGATTCATATGATGAGTGAGTTAGAATCATATATGTGCCAAGCAAGATAGAGTGTAATAGGTGCCAAGCAAGCTAGGATAGTATATGTGTCGAGCACCAGTAGACCGGTATGTGTTGAGTAACACAGAATCACCATATGAGTTTGTGCCCTCACAGACTCAGATGTAAACTATTTTTGGAGTTGAAATTGAAGGATTTTCAAAGAGAAAGAGGATAAGAATGAATCTTTTACATTCCCTATGTGATCAATATGCTGCCAATTAGAAAAATGGAGAAGACATGCAACCAATGAGGAAAATACAAGGAATGAGCGAGAATTTAAGATTCAATATGGATCATAGATCCATACCTAACCTTAAGACTTCACAATATTTAAAAGGAGGTCAAAAACTCCATTGTGTGTGCAGATGAGAATAGTGTATAGGGGGATTATAGCAAAATTTTGTGTGAAGGGAGTAAGACATAGAGGAACAAAGTACCAATTATACATCCAATTGATCATAATAGTATAAGGGACAAGGTACATGATCGGATATCAGATCTTTGAAGATCAAGATCAGAGAGAGCAGATCAAGTGCCTGAATTCAGCAATTAGAGATTGCATACTATCAAGTTCATTGTTCTAATACTTTCATGCCATTGTATTAGAAGATGGAAATCCTATATTGATAGGTTAGCTTAACAGCTAAGTAGGAGAACCTTTGGAGAAGGTGATTAAAAATCCTATTGTATTAGGTGGGTTTAACAGCCTATTGTAAATCCTTTAATAGGGTGACACTTCATGTAAAGTGTTTGTAAATCCTCTAATCAGGTTACTATTGATACAGTGTAAAGCCTTTAATAGGGTAGGACTTTGATAGGGCAGAGCATCATAAGTGGTCAAACATTTATTGCTACAATAATTTTTGTGGGTATCATCCCCACCCTAGTTTTACCTTCTTATTCTTGGAGGATTTCTAGGTTACCAAATTTGGTGTTATGTGTTATTGCATGTGTTTAATTTATGCTCATTTATATGTATACATGCATGCAATTTACTTTTTAGTTATAAAATTAAAGGATTGAAAATGGTTAAAAGTGTGGTACTTCTGATTCACTCCCCCCTCTCAGAAGTACTCTTCCCATTTTGAACATTCCAACACATTTATGTTTCCTCCATCCTCTCACAACCCTTCAAGGTGTGTGTTGACGTTGATCTTGCCTTCCTATCACAATCCTTCCATTCACTATCCTTCTACCTTCTATCCCTTTTCCTCATTTTCCTATTCCTCCTATCTTCCAACCTCACTCGCTTTGCATAAAACCTTATCCTCCATTTTACTCTTCCATCTTCCTTTCCCTATCAACATCTTTGAGTATATCATTTTGAATACTTGGCATATCACAGTTTATCCTTTCAAGGAGGATTATCTAAAAAGCTTGTCTTCTTCCAATTTTTTTTTTTAAATAGAAAAAAAAAGGAGAAAAAAAAAGAAAAAATTGAAAGTCTTCCTTGGTGAAAACTTGGAAATAGGCATCTTGGTAGCAAAATTTAAGAGAAATAAATTTTTCCTATGGTGAAAACCCCTCCCTTGTGGCACCTAGGATAAGTACCATGATGAAAACCTAGCAATCAAGCATCAGGTGTAGTTTTACATCTTTCATCCATTCTGTCATCTCTCTTTGATGTTGACAATGTTGACCTATACATGAAAATTTGGCTATCTTGTGAGCTATCTTATGATGATCTTGCTTTCATTCCTTTCATGTTTAGCCTTCATATTTATTTTCCTCCACTCATTCTAGCTTTTCGCTATCCTTTCCCCATTTGGTCTTCATCTAATAAAAAAGAGTAAAACAATTCTCTTAACATTTTTACTCCTTGGGATTACATCCTTTTCTACTTTTGCATTACACTTTTGTGACTTATCCTATGCTTTCCTTTCAATGCTTTTCCAAATGTGCTTTACATGACAAATTTTTCCTAGCTTGGGTACTCTTGAGGATTTTTCCCTTGAGGATTTCTTCACTTTATTCATCTACATTCTCTTTTCTTCCATTTCTTCCACCAACTTATTAATCCCTCTTTTCCTCCACCTTGCTAGACATTGAGACTACACGATGTGATCTTGCTTGGGAGTTTGATGCCTATTCTCTTTGGAGGCATCCTTTGTATATATTTATTGATCCTGAAAAAATTCAAAATAAAAATGATATATTTGAAAAATCCAAAAAACGATATATTTCAAAAAAAAAATGATATATTTTAAAAATCCAAAAAAAATGATATATTTCAAAAATCCAAAAAAATAATATATTGTCAAAATTCTTAAAATAAAAAAATGTCATGAAAAAATGATCATCTTAGTGAAAAAATATCAATAGGCACTTTGATGTATCTCTTAAAAAATTATATATTCTAAAAATACCAAAAAAAAATTTAAAAATTGCAATAAGATCCAAGTTGTGAAAACCTGGAAATGGTCGTTTCTTGAGGCCTTTGCATGCTTTTTTTTTAGCATGTGTCCTTGACACTTAGTCTTTCTCCGTCATTCCTTTTCCTTGTTTCCTTGGTTTGGAATTGGTCTTTGTCTTTGTCTAGGGGACATAACTATGTTAACTTTGGTCTCTTGGATGCATTGGTCTTTAGGACACCTCGCAAATGGTGTTTTTCAAAACCACCCTAACTATATTTTTCAATACAACACTTGACATTGAGTGTTTTTCAAGACTTATTGGTTTGTTCTTACAAAATTTTGTCATGTGATCTTACCTGCTTGCAAGAATTTTATCCTTATCCTTAGAATTCAGTATTAGTTAACACACTTATATTTTTAAACATAAACACTTAATGCTTGAGCTATGTCATGATCTTTTCTTTTTGTGTTGACTGTTATTGATTTTCATTGAGTGTTCTTGTCTAATAAGTCTCTCCACTATGCATAGCTAGAGGACTTGGGACATGGAGCATATTTTTTATTTTCTTTCTACTTATGGGTGTGGTCTTGAAACTCTAGAGTGTCTCTTATTATCCCCTTGAAACACTTAGGATATTTGAGGCATCATCCTTGCCTATTTTTGCACAACCATTCTTATGGTCATCGCAACATTTATGCCTTGACGAGAGCATGGTTTTGCTACATTAAATTGGGTAAGCTAATATTGAAGTCATCTTGATATTTATGTCTTTGATGCTTATGTTAGAATCTTTCCACATTCCAATCTGATATAAATCACATTCATATCTTCATAATTGTGCTTGTGACTAGTGATGATTGTGTGATTTTTTGATGTCCGTTAATAATGGCCCAGTAATGAAAATAAGTTCCTTAACATTCTCAATAAATGATGAACACAAAATCCTATGTTACAGTTGCTCTATTGCAAGTATCCCTTTGCATTTTCATGTAGTTTGCATTATTAGACTTCATTTTTAGGCTGCATTATGAGTTTGAGAGGGTTTTCCTTCATCTTTCTTGTGGATTTTTAATCAATAGTGGTCATGTCTTGATCTTCATTTTGTTATCTTCTTTCATGATCTGAATCAAAATTTTCTATCTTAAATAGTTGATTGATTCACTAGTAAATTTGAACTCATTTTTCGATGAATTTTGGTTGAAATTTTGACCAAGCAGTTCATGAGAATTTTTCTCATCAAAATTTTGACCAACATATAGGTTGGTCAAAATTTTTACCAATACATTCATTGAAATTTTTCAATTTTTGGTAGCTCTGATTTGTCATTGAAGGTCAAAATTTCCACCAATGTTTGGTCAATTTTTTAAATAATTGGTAGAAATTTTGACCAATTCTTGGTGGAAAACTATCAAGAATTGGTCAAAATTTCCACCAATGTTTGATCAACTTTTTAAATATAATTTGTGGAAATTTTGACCAATTCTTGGTAGAAAACTATTAAGAATTGGTCAAAATTTTCACCAATGTTTGGTTGATTTTTAAATATAATTGGTGGAAATTTTGACCAATTCTTGGTAGAAAACTATAAAGAATTGGTCAAAATTTTTCCACCAATGTTTGGTTGAATTTTTTTTTATAAATTTTGTATCAAGCAATTGTTTCTTATCCAAGCCATTTAATTTGCAACATGTTAAATCTCTGCAAAGATAAAGTTGGAGCGGGAGAATTTTTCTTCTCAAAGGTGTCCTCAAATTGTAAAGCATCCATTCCATTATCACACATTGTGATAATGGAATGGATGCTTTACAATGAGAGGACACCTTTGAGAAGAAAAATTCTCCCGCTCCAACTTTATCTTTGCAGAGATTTAACATGTTGCAAATTAAATGGCTTGGATAAGAAATAATTGCTTGATACATCATGGAACAAATGGACATTTATGCATTAAAAGATGAATAAAAAAATATCAAACTTCTTTCCATCCTAAATTTAATTTTTTAATTCTAAGAGCATTATTGATATTACTGAAATTGACATAATAGATATAATTGTTTATATAAATCTATCTCCATTATCTGAAGTAGTCTAGATATAAGGTTTATATAGCTGAGTTGATGGCATTGAGGGTATGAGTTGATGGTGTTGAGGGTGCAAAACTTGGAGAGGGACCAATAGTATTTTCAATTCTTGAGCTATTAGTTGGACCAGATGATTACCCAGGTTGCTTTTATTTTCTTCCATTCTGACATTTAGAGCTAGCCTTTCACAATCACAAAAAAATAGAAATAAGATTTCTCAACCAAATTCTATTTAAGACTCACTTAAAGGTTTCTAGCTCAGGTGCATGGGCTTTACATTTTTAGATTTCTCTAAGAACAACTTGTTCTATTTCATAGGTCCTATAACTGTGTCAATATTCACAGTTTCACAAGAAACAAAGATATATTTTGTAATTGGAAAAACTTTCTAAAACACAATATGCTGGGTATTAAAGAACATAATTGCTCAAATTTAAGACACAACATTTAACCATTTTATTTATCTACATCTAGAATGTTCAATGCAAGCTATAGGATCACTATAATTACAACAAATACCTGATCATGTTTCCACAAAGTGAATTTCACATACTCCCATTAATAGTTACAACAACAACGCCAATTTTCTCCTACTGCTGTTGTTGATGGTTAGCAACTTGGGATTTCTAACTTGACAAAGATTTTTGTTGAAGCTATTGTTGGCTATTGTTTTTCTATTGTTGTTGTTGTTGCCATTTCTTTTGTAGTTTCTTTTGTTGTTGCTGATGTTGTTGTTGTTGCTGGAGTTGGGCTATCTTCATCTAGAAATAAATAAATTCCAAAGCATAAGAAGATGAATAAAAAGCTATGATAAACAACATTCTATTTAATAAAAGAACAAATATAATAGTACTAAGATCAAGGTATACCAAAGGCAATAGACTAAAGGCAACCACTCAGGTAAGAAAATAGATTACATGTTTGTAATATGAAAGTCTATCCTCTTAAAACTCAACTGTAAATAGGTGTACAAAATAACACATTGAGCTTCAGACATATTTGAACTAGTTATGCAAAGGTATTATTAGTTTCACATTCAAAAGACACTCAACCAATAACGTGGAAATTTTTGATCATGCACAAAATTTGAACTTGTTCTTGAAGGGTTTGGGTTTGAGCTATTGTTGGAGATTAATTAAAAATGTACTACTCACTGTAGTTATATCAAATTCATTGTACATTGATATTAATACTTTACTTAATATGCATAGTAGCTAATTCAATTCAAAAACCTCAAAAAAATTTCACCAAAAGCCTATTTTCATAGTTAATTGTATGGTCTAGCATACTGTAGATTTATTTGAAATTTTCCTAGGTATCCCTGGAGTTACGAGTATTCATACACAGAGGTAAGAGTAAAGTAATTACCATCACACTACAGGCTAGTCAAAACTTAAACTATGACTAGTAAAATATAAATCCAAGATAGCCAAGAAACAATTCTTTAAGTCCTACAGGTCCATCACACAAGCAAAGGACGTTAAGCTTCATCACTAACTCACCTTGGATCTTCCTAAAATTATCAGCCATGTACATGGCATCTTCTCTCTCATTTGTGTTATCTTCCCATTAAACCCATGCACTTGTTTGAGAATAAAACTAAAATCATCCACCACCTAATTCTAATGATAATGGAACATCAAATATGTAGATACCAAAATACTTAGAAATGGGTCACTATTTTTATACTATGTTGTCCTATCTAGATCATATGAGGAGAAAGGTAAAGTCTTCTAGGTTAATGTCAAATGAAAACCCCTTATATCTAGGTTAGTGTCAAATGAGAACCCCTTATAGAAGAAAACATAACAAGTTTTTCTTAGAGAAATCTGAAAATGTAAAGCAAACCCTCTTCCTCATACCGAGCAAATAACTGAGGAAAGACTAGGGAGTGCAGAGTGGAACAAATTTTCATGTCAATCAAGGAGATGAGTTTACAGTGGAGTTGGTGAGGTTGACTGATGAGACCTCTGATTTGATACCACCTATAGATTGGAATGGTATGGGGTAGCATACTGACAGTAGAAACTATTGATGCTTACTACAATATGATGCATTGAAAAGTGTATACTTTGTATATCCGTATATAATTTAAAAAGTAGATATTGGATAGATTATAGTATGTTTTTAGGAAATCATCTTTAGCATTAGTAGTATGATCATATGACCTAGTGTGATTTGCCCTTAAAAAACTTGATATATGATGCATCTTTTTGTAAATCATATCTAATACATAAAAGAAATATCAAAAATTACTTTAAACATCTTAAATATGTTGTTTAATATTTTTACAATTGGCTATGTCAAGTTTTATTGATTTTGTTAACTAATTTTCTTTATATATTTCTTGTTGAAAAACCCTCTTCCTCTTTATTAGCAAGGTATGACCTATAGTAACTTGAACTTTATAGACAAATGTATTGTTAGTCCTTAGATAGTTTTGACATTTGAGTGTCAACACACTTAATCACTTTTTGTATTGAAGCCGAGTACACTATGTATCATGAGCCACATTGTGTGCCCAATTAGTATTTCAATAGGTGCCAAGTGACTTTAGGTGCCAAGCAGTATATAAGTGCCAAGTGACATACAGGTGTCGAGTCACAGTTGATGCTAAGAAAGTCAGAATGCAATATATTCTGAGTAATCCAGAATCATATAAGTGTTGAACACCAGTAGTCTAGTATGTGCTGAGTAACATAGAATCAACATATGAGTTTGTGCCCTCACAAAATCAGATGTAAACCATTTTTGGAACCCACATAGAGGGATTTCAAAAAGGAAAAAGGATAAGGATGAATCATTTACATTTCCCATGTAATCCGCATGTAGCCAATTAAAAAAATTGAGGAGGCATGCAACCAATGAGAAAAACCCAAGGTATGAGCAAAAATTTGAGATTCAATATGGATTGTAGATCCATACCTAACCCTAAGTCTTCGCAATATTTAAAAGGAGGTCAAAAAACCATTTCATATGTGGATGAGAACAGTATATGGGGAGATTATAGTGAAATTATAGTGAGAAGTGAGAAAGACTTAGAGGAACAAAGCAACAATTTCATATCTAGTTGATCAGAATAGCACAAGGGACAACCAACATGATAAGATATTAGATCTCAGAGGATCAAGGTCAGAAGGATCATAACAAGTGCCTAAAGTCAGCAATTGAAGATTGTATGCAATTAGGTCAAAGATTCCTAATACTTTCTTGTCATTGTATTAGATGCTGAAATCCTATATTGATAGGTTAGCTTAACAACTAGGTAGGAGAACCTTTGGAGAAGGTGATTGAAAATCCTATGTATTAGGTGAGTTTAATAGCCTATTGTAAATACTTTAACAGGGTGACACTTCATGTAAAGTGTTTGTAAATCCTTTAACCAGGTCACTATTGACACAGTGTAAAGCCTTTAACAAGGCAGACCATCATAAGTGCTTTAACACTTATTGTTGTAGTAATTTTTGTGTGTATCATCCCCACCCCAATTTTACCTTCTTATTCTTGAAGGGTTTCTGGGTTACCGAATTTGGTGTTATGTGTTATTGCATGTGATTTACTTCATGTTCATTTAAATGTTTACTTGCATGCAATTTTCTTTTTTAGTTATATATTTAAAGGATTAAAATGGTTAAAAGTGTTGTACTTCTAATTCCCCCCCCCCCATCTCAGAAATACTCTTCCCATCTTTGAACATTGCAACAATTGGTGTCAAAGCATAGGTTCTCACAAGGAGAAGCCTAACAGCTTAGAGAAAAGGTTTGAGGATGGAAGTCTTCGAACCTGGGAAGATCATAGACAATCAGGTGATTGATGTGAACCTAGCTCTACACAAACTAGAAGAAGCCAGAGAAGAATTAAGAAAGTCCTTAAAAAGAAGGAAGGAGATAGCTGAAAAAGACATACACTACAAGGAGATTGATACAACACAAGTGTTTTCCAATGGAGATTCTAAGGAATTTGATGCAGCAATAACAAACCTAATGGAGAAAAATAGAGCATAAGCTGAAGAAATTAGATTGCTCAAGCTTGAACAAGAATCACAAGCCATCACTAATACATTAGGGGTCAATTTGCGATGACAAGAAAATGTAATGTGTTTTTAGTTTTTTTTTTTTTTTTCCAATTTTAGCTCGATGCCATCACAATTGCGACGGACAACGTCGCAATTGCGACACCACCGAGATATAAGAGAAAAAAAATCGAAAAACCTCATTTGAAAGAAATCGACACAAGGTTCTTCGGAAAGGAAAGGTGCACAGGAGACTTCAGCAGCATTAAGAGGGGCATTGAGGCGTTAACTCGAGGCATTGAGAGGCACTAACTCGAGGCATCTGCTAACTGCTTGTTTGACCTACTATATTCTATGGGGATCTCTGTGGCGAAAGGTCCAAGGGAAACATTCAGAGGAGGATGATGGCAAGGTGCAAAACAAACAAACCCATTACTGTTAGAATCCTTTGTTCTCCAATCATTATTATTATTATATATATGAAGTAGAAAATGGGAGAAGACACAACCATACCAGATGTAAATTACCTCCTGGCCGCCAAAAATGCGGTGGGCTCAAGCTATTTGCAATTTACCTTCCCATGTCCCGTAGATGGTCATGCATTCTCATTATAACTGTTAATGTTTCTCATGAATGCCCTTTCATTTCTTGAACAAGACACTTATTTTTAAGTGTTTCCATTGCATGCTGAGAGCTCCATGCTAATGCCTCCCATACTTCCATGGCAGTGTGCTTGGATTTTTCAACAAAAAGACATGCAAAATCCATGAAAATTTGTTGTTCCTCATAGTCCAATGCATCAAAGCTTATTTTATTTTGCATAGCCTTGGGTGGTAAGATCTCACTCCCCAAGCCCATTATGGTAGGATGGTAGCAATAGATTTATGACTATATATTAAAAATTTGGGATACAAGTTGGAAAATTGTTACAAGTATCCCATTACATGAGATCAAGATTCAAGTTTAAACATTCATATAATGAATAAAATTCAAAAATCCTTGCTCAATATTCATTAATTCAAGTATAAAAGTAATAATAGAAAATTATTTTCATTGGAAATGAAAGGCCCTAAGTCCACAAAATGGCCAGTAATAAAAAGTACATTTGGTTGCATGTATCTTACACAGAAATGCAGTGGTATTATATATCTGGCATAGTTATGAAAGTATGGCCTTCACAATTCAGACATGTCCTTCACAATTACATAATCATGAACGTTGGCAATTAGTGATTAATCAAAAAATCACATTTTTTGGCTTCATCAACACATTCCTCGCAACATCATATGAAGTTCCTTACACAGTTGGCAAATGTGAGCTTAGAAAAAAATTTGGTAAATTAAAAATTGCTTAAGTTTATTTAAAAACAACTTTTTGTTATACATAACAATTTTTCTACTATCCGAGATTTTACTTGATGTTTTTTCTAGAAGAGATTGTATATGTTTTTCGAATCACAATGTTTCAGATCTCACTCTATGATCTATCATCTAGATGTTAGAGAGTAGAAGGGATAGAAAAATATATTTTTTACAAAATTAAATGATAAAATATATCTAATGAGTCCAAAAATGAATACAAAAGTGTTTTCTTGTTGGAATATTCAAATATGGAAAGAGTACTTATGAGAGGGGGGGGGGGGGGGTGTGGGGGGTGAATCATAAGTATCATACTTTAGCCAATAAAACTTTTAACTGAAAGTAAATTGCATGCATGTAAGTATATCAAATAATCATGAAACCAGACACATGCATCAATAACACTTAACACTGGAATTTGGTAACCTAGAAACCCTCCAAGAATAAGAAGGTAAAACTGGGGTGGGGATGATACCCACAAAAATTACTGCAGCAATATTGTTCAACCAATTCTGATGGTTTGCCCTATTAAAGGCCTGCACTATTAAAGGCTTTACACTGTGTCAATAGTGACCTGGTTAGAGGCTTTTAAACACTTAACATGAAGTGTTACCCTGTTAAAGGATTTTATCACCTAGTTAAAGGATTTATCAAAATAGTTGTTAAGCTAACCTATCACCATAGGATTTTTATTCTAATACAATTGCTAGAAAGTATTAGGCACAATAAACCTGACTGATTATGATCCTTGATTGCTGATTGCAGGCACTTGTTCTGCTTTCTCTGATCTGGATCCTTTTGTGATCTGATAATCCTTACTCCTGAAAATAGAATTCCTTGTGAACCCTTTTATATCTTCTCATATCTCTTATCTCTCTTAAATTTTACAATGAAGTTTCATCTTCCTATATAGAAGTCTGATTTGCCTTTACTGCTCAATTCTCCCTCTTCAATTTTAGGGTTTCAAAATTGATTAGGTAGGATACAATGTATCTACCCCATATCTTGTTTTCTTCTTGAAACTTTGCCAGTTGTATCTTAAAAATGTTCTACATGGTGTTCTATGCCACCAACTCATCATTCTTATCTTCCTTTTAATTCACAGATTTCTAGATAACAACCTTGTCGGCTTAGATCTGGCGAATCTTCGATTTCCTAAATAATGGAACAACTCGGCATTATTGAGTTACTGGTGCTCGGCACCTCTGTATTACTCGGCACCTATACCAGCTCAACACTTGAACTTACTCGGCACTTGAACTTACTCGGCACCTAAACTTTACTCAGCACCTGAAGATCACTCGGCATCTGAACTTTACTCGGCACCTGAATACCTTCCTTACTCGGCTTATGTTGTGGCTCGGCTTACATGGTGTAGCATGTGATTAAGTGTGTTGGCACTCAAGTGTCAAAAATATTACGATGTTAACAATCTCCCCCTTTGACATGAGTGACAAAAAAACTTAACTGACCTTATAAGTACATTTACTAATCTGATTGGTATGTACATATTGAAAACTTTGATCAAAATTTATGTCTTACAATCTTACAATATATACCTCAAAAAAATTTCTAACTCCCCCTGAGTTGATTGTGCCTTATCTGTATATTATTTGTATATCAATGCTCCTCCTTTGTATCTGTTCTCCCCTTATTAATCTGTATAACTCCCCCTTTACAATCTATATCTCCCCCTTTTTGACACTTATGTCAAAGAGAGTTTAAGGGTTAAGACCATATTTGGCCAAGAATGTGCTATTTACCTCCATAATCATTCTGAGAGCTGCATCCCAATTATTCAAAGCAATTTCTAGTGACTTATGCTGGATGGCAGTCTCGGCAGCAAGATGAACAAGTCCATCTAATGTAGAAAGATTTGGATATTTCTTGTATATTTTCAGCATATACTTGCTCTTTATGGAGTATTTCTAAATGTGGGGTAATGGAGGACTGGAGTTGTATTACTTTGGCCTTGATATTGGCCTCATCTACTGTTAATACAACTATTTGTTTGTAAGTGTGAAGCGATTGAGCAAAATGCTTCTCACTTTGAGCTGGATCACTCGGTAGTTGCATGCTTGAAATGTTTAAATTTATTTCCAAGCTCAGTATCTTTTGGCTAGTTTCTTGTGTGAAATATGAAAAATCACACAAATTTTTGTATAGTGAGAATATATTCTCAAGTACCTTTTTCACCTTATCAATGAGCTTTGCCAATTCTACTTGTGAAAGTGCAATTTGTCTTGATATTTTCTCGTTCACTTTCCCTTGAAATTTCTTTTCTGACCATTCCATAAGTTTTGCACTGGTTTCTAGGTCTTCATTTGTCACCTAGTCAACAATATCTGTTAATTGCTCTGTGATATGCTTTGACTCATCCAGTGATTGCAAACTGAAGGCATCCATAAAGATGTCCTTGATCTCATAAAGTGTTTGCTTATTTTTATACTCTTTCCTGAGTATTTCCTACCTTTTCCTTCTATTTAGTGCATCCTGCACTTCATTGATTTGATCAATGGTTATTGATTTTGAGTCATAACTTGGTATGACTATCTCTTCATCTAATTCAGGGTCTCCATAATGAAGTAAACTTGCAATTTTGGTAGTGCTAGATGATGGTACAAAAATTTGTAATGGCTTGTGTGAAGGAGTCCTCGAGGTAGGAAAATTTATTAGTGTTTGTATTGCCACCTGTTCTTTAGGTGTTTTTACTATTTCCTCCTCTTTTAGTTTACCATGATCAATTATTGTTATCTGTGGAAGTGCACCTTGTATTTGTGTTGTAGGATCAGATGTAATGGTCTGTCTTGTTTGTTCCTTTCCTTGTTCTGCAGCTGCACTTTGCTTTTGTCTTGCAGCATCAATTATACTAGTTGGTATTTCAAATTGACTACTAGTAGTTGTAATAGAAGGTGGTTCTTGTGTATTCACCTTATCTTTAACTGTACTTTCTACTAGTTTCTATAACTCATCTATACTAACCAATACTAGTTCTGTACATAATATTGCTTGTTGTGTTGACTGGTCAAGAATTCTTTTCAGATCTTCTACAGTTAATGGATTGATATTCTGACCAAAAGTATCAGGAACATCAACAATAGTTACAGTGTCTGCAGGTGAGATCGATGCTTGAGGAGGGCTAGGGGGTGGCAATTGTGTGTCTTGCACACTCTGATCTAATTGCTGCTCTTGCTTAGCTGTTGGATTTCATCCTGTTTTTGTGTCTCTACCTCCTCTCCATCTTTCTTTTCTTCTTCCTTCTTCTCTTCTTCTTGCTTCTTTTTTCCTTCCACTTTCTTCTCTTCTTCTCCTTTTTCCACTACTATCTTCTCTTCTCTTCTCTTTCTCCTCTCTTCTACTGGAATAGAAGCTTCTTCCTTGTATTCTTCTTCAAGAAGATCTTCAACCTTTTTGTATAAATTCTTCCATGATTTTATTGTTCTTTCAACAATCTCTTCCATTTTGTTTTGAAGTATAAAGAATGCCCTGTATTTGGGTGTGAACCTGTTATTAGGCCTTTTGACTGCTTTGCTAATTTATTCTCTAGTCAAATCCGGCAATACATTGGCTAGGGTTGATTCCCTCATCTCCTTCTCCTTTTTAAAACAAAAATGCCATCTATCTTCTATAATTTTTGACAACTCCTTTGGCAATTGACCATCTAGTTCAAGTGGGGTGTACTTGAACTGCGCCATCATTCCATACATTGTTTCTTCTATCTTATTTTGTTCTTCTTTATTAAATTTACTAAAATCAACTTTATTTAAATTATTGAAGTCACCACTTGCAAAACTTTTACATAGGGTATCAACTGATGAATTGCTTACCTCTTCTATTTGCTCTTCGTCATCAGTGTCAGGTTGAGCCACATAATTTCTTCTTTTCCTCGGCTCTTCTTGAGATTACTTCACTTGTTTCTTCTTTGAAACCTCCTCTTTAGCCTTTTGAGTAGAGGCTCTTGTTGATGCTCGTGTTGTTGGCTTTTGAGGTGATGGAGTGGCAGCTTTCTTCATTCTGGGCTTGGCTGAAGTCTGTTCTGTTGCCTTTCTCTTCTTTGGCTCGGCTTCAGTTGGTGCTTCCTTGGCTTCTTCTTCCTTTGCACCTTCCTCCTTGTCTTCTCCAAGACCTTGGGTTAGTTCTATTAGCCCTTGTTCCTGCTCATCTTCATCCTCACTGTCATCTTCTTCTTCTTTTGCCTCAGCCTCAATTTATTTGCCAAACTTCTTCTTGATCTTCTTGACTAATTTATCTTTCTTCTTCAATGTAGAAGCAGTTTTTAATTCCATGTTTATTTTTGATCTTACCACATTATAAGTGCCAAAATGTGGTGCATTTTTATTAGCTTCTTCTGCAAGTAGAGCTATTATTGCTGCAGAGGCTTGATCAACATCAAGTTCATAACCTAGTGGCCTAAGCCATCTTATTCTAGGTATAAATGCTTGTATGTAAGTATAATATATGTCAACTAAGAAACATATGTCATTAGTATGCTTTTCTACTAATGAAGCTGGTATCCTTGACCTTTGCTTCATGGATTTCTTGAAATCCTCAAAATAGCTTGTCATCAAGGTATCAAAATTTTCTCCCATTTGCTCTATATATTCATTAATTTGTTCAACAATTGTTTTATCTATATTTCATTTTACTTTCCCTATAGAAGGAATTTTTTTCATCAGATAGAAGAACATACACATCAAAACTGATCCAAATTTGCATTGAGCTCCTTTGCTTTTCCTTATAGCTCCTAGATTTTCATTAATCTGTTGAAACATGAGCTCTACCAGATCTTAAGTGTAATCTCTTTTGATTATTTTGTATGCAACATCAACTGCTATACAAGGTACACTGTTCAACCTGCTTGATTGATAGAATTTGTGTGAAATAATTCTCACAGCAAAATCTAGTAGGGGATCTGTGATTGTGTTGATAGTCATTCCTCTATTGTTCCATTTGGCACCTATATTTTTCTCTATTATTTCCCTTTTGTCACTTCACAGGGTCTTTGGCCGATCTAGGGTTGGAATACCAGTAACCCTATGAACAATTTTCTTGGTAAATTTTACTGGCCTTGACTCTAACCAAAAAGCTCTGTCATGTATTCGGCTCAAAATTATCCATACCCATTCTGTTTTAAAAACAGTCAGAAATGCTAGGGTTTTGGTCAATCCTTTTCTTTCTACTATTGAAAACTCATTTTTCAGTACTTTATTTTCACACAATTTATCATATGCATTATGAATTTCTAAGTCTCCTATGGCACCAATTTTGCAATTGTAACATCTGCGAACATCTTGTACCATAACAACCTTTGGGGGAATGTGGGAGAGAGCTCTGGTTGGGTCATTTTTGTAGGCAACTTTGGGAATAGGGCGAAAATCAGGTTGCTTCACTTCATTTGAAACTAATTGGACTTCAAATGACTCTTTTTCTTGAGTTTTCTTTGAACTTGACGCCATTATTGCGAACTAGGGTTTATACAACAAATGAATATGAAACTACGTAGCTCAGCACAAATGAAAATACCTTTAAATTAATGAAAAATGTGTTGAATGAGTTTGCAATCTGCTTCAAATACTAGATTCTTGCTATGAAGTCGCTCAACTCTCTTTCTTCTCCTTTGCTTCTTGATCGCGATGCAAAAAATTGATTGAAATCGCGATAATATACCCCAATTTTATCACATTGAATGCTCAACTGCCAACTCAGCTTCTGAAGAAATTTTAACCTAACTCGGCATCCACTACATTTCCTCTTTACTCGGCTTCCATTAGAGTTATCCAACTCGGCATCAGTTATCAGCTCGGTCGCTGTTGGGAGCTCGACATCTGTTTGAGTTTAACACGGTATCCAAAGGCAGCTCGACATCAACATTTAGTTTTATCTTAACATCTTTTTTCATGTGAATTTATACTTTGCTTAACTTCCTTTTCTTGGGACTGATGTATGATATAGCTTTGTATATCAGTCATGTGTACTTCTTGTGCTTAGTTTGATGAAGTATGATCACTTAACCCATTGGGTGAGGTGATCCCTCCACTTGATGTGTTGCACCCTTCCTTCTTTTTCCAAGTCTTATTCATTTTCCCTCTTATCTTTTCAACATCAATTATTTGTTTCCCTTTGCAATCTTCAGTCTTGGGTGCCTTTGATCTTGTAGGACAGTTTTTGCTGATATGACCAGTTTTCAAACAACTAAAACATGTAGTTTGATTCAACCATCTTTTTTAGTTTCCTTTGAAATGTGTTCTTATACAGTTCTCTGGTATATGTCCATATTCTTGACAATAGTGACAACTGTACCTGGTGTTGTAATCCCAATGATAATGACTTTCATTTCCTTCTATTTTTGTTGGTTGATTTAATGTCCACATAGGTTTTGATCTGCATTCAAATGCCCTATGTCCATACTTTTTGCAATTATAACAATGTCCATCAAATCTTTGAGTCCTTGTGACATTGGATCTACAATTTTGTGTCATATGTCCTTGCATGTTGCACTTGTGACAGAAACTTTTGGGTATATTTGATTGATTGAATCTTCTTCTCTTGCACACATTAGCTGTATGCCCCTTCTTATTATAGTAATGACAAGTGGGTTTTGAATTCTTAACTTTATCACTTCTTTGTTCAGCATTCTTTGATGATTCTCCAACTTCAGTGCTCTTGTATCCTAGTCCTGATGTATCATGGGCAGATTTTGGTGATTTTAGCAACTGTTCAAAATACTTGATTGCTTCACTTGATTTGTTGAGATTCTCTGCTACCTCTTTTTCTCTATTCAATTCACTCTACATTTGTTCATTCTACATCTTCAAAGTAGAGATCTCAATATCTTTCACATTGAGTTCATGATGAAGGTTCATCATTTGAGCAAGTGTGTCCATTTGCATGTTTGAGATCCTTGTCAATTCAGTACATTTTTCTTCAAGTCTGTTTGCAAGATTTCTTTTGTCATTTTCCATCATGACTTTATCTTGAACTGCTGTTTTCTTTTGTTTAGTGATTTCACATATCATTATGGCCTGTGATTCATGTTCCATCTTGAAAGATCTTATCTCTTCTGCTTGAATTTTGTTTTTCTCCATCAGTTCTGCTATTGCTGCATCAAACTCTTTAGTGTCTCCACTGAAAAATATGTTGGTGGTATCAATCTCCTTGTAGTGTATATCATTTTCAGCTATGGCTAGATCCTTCCTCTTTTTTAATGAGTTTCTCAACTTGTTTCTGAATTCCTCCAGGCTATGCAAAACAAGTTGCACATCTATCACCTGATTTTCAATGATCTTTCCAAGTTTGAAAGCTTCCATCTTTAGATCTTTTCCTTCAAGCTATTAGGCTTTCCCTTGTGAGAACCTAGACGCTCTGATACCAATTGTTGGAATATTCAAATATGGAAAGAGTACTTATGAGAGGGGGGGGGGGGGTGGTGAATCATAAGTATCATACTTTAGCCAATAAAACTTTTAACTAAAAGTAAATTGCATGCATGTAAGTATATCAAATAATCATGAAACCAGACACATGCATCAATAACACTTAACACTGGAATTTGGTAACCCAAAAACCCTCCAAGAATAAGAAGGTAAAACTGGGGTGGGGATGATACCCACAAAAATTACTGCAGCAATATTGTTCAACCAATTCTGATGGTTTGCCCTGTTAAAGGCTTTACACTGTGTCAATAGTGACTTGGTTAGAGGCTTTTAAACACTTAACATGAAGTGTTACCCTATTAAAGGATTTTATCACCTAGTTAAAGGATTTATCGAAATAGCTGTTAAGCTAACCTAGCACCATAGGATTTTTATTCTAATACAATTGCTAGAAAGTATTAGGCACAATAAACCTGACTAATTACAATCCTTGATTTCTGATTGCAGGCACTTGTTCTGCTTTCTCTGATCTGGATCCTTTTGTGATATGATAATCCTTACTTCTGAAAATAGAATTCCTTGCGAACCCTTGTATATCTTCTCATACCTCTTATCTCTCTTACATTTTACAATGAAGTTTCGTCTTGCTATATAGAAGTCTGATTTGCCTTTACCACTCAATTCTCCCTCTTCAATTTTAGGGTTTCAAAATTGATTAGGTAGGATACAATGTATCTACCCCATATCTTGTTTTCTTCTTGAAACTTCACCAGTTGTATCTTAAAAATGTTCTACATGGTGTTCTGTGCTACCAACTCATCATTCTTATCTTCCTTTTAATTCACAGATTTCTAGATAACAACCTTGTCGGCTTAGATCTGGTGAATCTTCGATTTCCTAAATAATGTAGCAACTTGGCATTATTGAGTTACTGGTGCTCGGCACCTCTGTTTTACTCAGCACCTGAAGATCACTCGGCATTTGAACTTTACTCGGCACCTGAATACCTTCCTTACTCAGCTTATGTTGTGGCTCGGCTTACATGGTGTAGCATGTGATTAAGTGTGTTGGCACTCAAGTGTCAAAAAAATTATGATGTTAACATTTCTATCAAGGTTGACTCATTTGAATTTAATTGAGAAGACTAAATCCAAAAATGCATCAATGCATTCCTTGCAGCATCATACAAAGCTCCTTGCATGGTTGGCATACTTAGGACTCAACCAAAATTAGGATTGTCTTTACAGTGATTATCTTTAAAAATCATCATCATGATTCATAAACTGCATTACAACATTTTAAATCTTCATCTTCCCTAGTCTACTAAAAACTTGGGGAGAGGTTCTAATCCTTGCACTCTATGGCAGCTCCTCACTTCACATTAAAGGTTGTATTTTTGGCACTGAGTTGGCCAAATAATATGTGACAACAAATCATGTTGTTTTCTCTTTCTTGTTTAACTCAGTACCAAAAACATAATATAGAGCACTTGTGCTAATTTAGAAGCATTAGCAGTGATGGCAGTGAGTTGATTGGCATCCTTGTATTGAGTTGATATTGTCGTTATTAAACTAAGTATGAAAATATGAACAATCACATTATATCTATCTCTTGGATCGGGTAGTATATCCCTAATCAAGATGGATTGAATGACAATCATATGGGATCGAGTTATGATCCTCTATATTCATATTAGAGGCTTTGATGTTGAAATTGTCTTAGCAAATAATCATGACGATGACCATAGGGTCTCTTGATAATTTGTTTGGTGACTAATCATAATCGATAACCTTTGGATTTGTTGGCTAATTAAGTTTATGCCTATGTGTCTCCTCAAGGAGACATGTAGTTGAACAGTTACAACCGCCCCTCATATGCCTCTTGATTGCACTAAATAAGATGACCGATCACAAGAGATGGATTATCGAGATTCATAAATGATTCTATCTCTTCAGATTGGGAATTCTAATAAGTGATCTAATTATATATTCAGACCAGGCAATATATAATTTACATATTGATTATCAGTATTGAATTAATTCGTATCCATTCTATATTGATTATCACCTAGAGAGATCATTTACATTTACAAAGATCCTTCATTATTTAACATGGTATCAGAGCCAGGTTAATAAAGGTATCACTTTAAGAGAGGAAGGCTACCAGCTATGAAATCAATACCATATGCCTTTGCAATTTTGTGCCCAAGATTTTGAGAGATTTCAAGTCACCTCATTTTCGTCCTCTCTAATGTATGCAACAAAAGAGTAGCTGTAAATTTGTATGATGTTCTGCACAGATTTAGTTTTGATAACACTCATTGAGTAGCATTTGGCCATGAAAGAGAAGAGCCAAAAATCAAAAAAATAGTGTTTAGGTTGTTGTGCTTACTGGCACGTTTTCACATGAGGGAGCAAGTACCAAAGTGTTGGGCCTATCATTCTCGAAGAGGGTGCTCTTGAGCTTCCCATTTCTACAAATGGTGTAACACTTATTTAATTGCATGTTTAGTTTGGCATGTAGCTAAGCATGTGTAATATTTTTCTTGTAGATCTATTTATTTTTCTTGTAGGGAGACATAGCATAATAAAAGGAAATATGGTTAAAATTATTTGTTCAGAGCTCATTTTCAAATTGTTTGAAAGATCACTCAAGTCATTCTTTAAATGTATGGATTTGTGGTTTTTTCTGTCAATGAAAATCATGTTGTTGTTAGTAGGCTTAATTCCTTTTGATTACTATCTATGGCATTTTTTCATCTTCTTCACAGGGGTAGGAAAAGCCATACAAAAAGTTTCAAGTAGTCAACGTAGCTTCTGTTATTGCTCAACCAGTTAAAAATATACCAAACAAATGCATCATTTATCCATCTGTATATTTTTACTATTTTTCTTAAGTTGACAATGCTTCCTTTTGAATCTATTTATGTTAAAGAAGGATGTATCAGCATTGACTTTAGTAGAAAAACAAGTTACATAGATGAAAACTTGCATTGTTGCACTTGAAACTCACATTTGACACTTGGAGTTGATATGCACATTTCTTTGAGGTGGGTGATAACAAAGAGCTCATCAATTGTCACTGTGTTATCTTCTGGCTACATGTCTACACCATTCTTCACTATTTTTTATTTATACCTAATACAATTTTATTTTTCAAAATGTTTATCATTGCCACATTTTTTGACAATTGGCTTCTTTGTATTAACACCTATAAGGAGCCATTGGATATTGGAAGATAAAGGTTATAAATGTCAAGTAGTTTGTCTACGAGATTTCTTTTGGATTTGGCTGTGTTACATGAAATGCTGAAGTAAGATGCATATCAAAAATATAGTCGTGGCTTTTGTGTTATGTCCAACTCAGACATGGGCATTTCTGCCTGCAGTTATGATTCTATGCATGATGAGCTTGACTTCATTTTTTATGCCTAGCAATGGGAATTGTTGTATGTGCCTCATAGCCTAAATTTTTTTATCTGGTTTAGCAGTTTGACAAGAGAATTGTGCAAAATATTACAACTTTTGAGTCTGTTGTACTTTGCCTCGCTAAGGCTGATAAGCTTATGAGATCTAGGCCCTAGTGCCCCAAACTTCGGGTCCAAGATTCTGAATCATTTTCCAAACAGTAATACTAATTAGGGTTTTGTTGATGGATTTTTTGTAAAATATTTCAACGAAAACACGTAGAAATTTTCAGGTGGCTGGACACGAGCAATTAATTAATTCTTGTTTTATTGCATGTTTTCTCTCCTGCTAGTTGGGATTTGTTTCTCAATAGATAATATTGTATTTTTCAATTCATATTTGATATTACTCTTCATCTTTCTTCATATATCAATTTCTCACATAGTCTTTTTTAAGTTGTTGCTTGAATTCCTATTTATCTGTTCGTAAGTTGCCTTTGCCTTTCAATTATGTAACACTTTTTCTACCTTTTCATTTAGTTATAATAAACTGGAATGTCTCCTATGGACTTTATATTCAAGCCTCAATCAAATAACACATTAAAATAATTTTCATGCCACTGACATGACATATAAGTGACCTGAAACTAATTGTAATTTAAAACAAGAATCTGTGGTTGCCCTTCTCTTTTATGTACTCTCTAAGTTTTCCATTAGTAATAGTCATATTAAGTTCCTTGGGATCCTAGCAGGGTATCCTAAAAAATGACCCATATTTTCACAACAATATGCCAGCTAACTAATTCAATTATAAGTTCTAAGGAGAACAGGAGAAGAATATATAATCCGACAAGGAAAGCTTAAAGGAAACTAAAAACTTTGGCAAAAATAAAATAAAAAAATCATCTGAGTTCATCCAATTTCTAGATTTCTTGGGAATTTGGTAGAAGCTTGTCTACTGTCTTTAGTATTTCATGCCAAATTATGGGCTCTCTTGTTAAATGAGCATACATAGTTTAAATGGTATACTCTTACAAACTATTAGCTCTTTTGTTGCTCGCTTAGCTAATTTCCCTACATCTACAAGAAAAATTTAACAATAAATATTTGACATATTATCAGTGTTGATCTTCTTAAGTTGGGCACTAATTTCAACCCATTATGATTTATTTGTATAGATTCTTATAACTAGTTCCATATATTTAATTACATTTAGACACTATCTTTTAATGCTTTATTTCAGTGTGCTACATATTCTATTTCATATTTGTGATATATGATGAAAGTATTATAACATACAGAGGAACAGTCCATGAGTGGTGTGGCCAATTGAAATGGTTTTAGTTTCAATTTTACACCATTTGATATGAATAATCAGTTTACCAATTGAACCCTAGGTTCATTCCATTTGCAGTAAAATCTTCATTACATAGAAAATGTTCACAAAATCTATGTCAATGCTCACACATCTTCTTGGACTTACACAAATCTATGTCAATCCTCACACATTTTCTTGGACTTACGCAGGAACTAGGCTACCTTGCAGCTCTTGTTAAATATGTTATCAACTTGAATTTTCTATTAAAGGCTCTCATGCTGAATTGAAAGCCAGGTAAAGAAAAAGATATTATACACTATTTTGTTGGTACCCTATGCAACACAACAAACTTGTTCTTACTATAAGAAAATTTTCTTTTCTTTTGTTTCATTGTAGATCTTCTGCTTGCACAGAGGTCTCTCCCCATCATTGGACACACTTGATAACATTCAAGCTTTGGATCGCATATAGGAAGTGCATCTATACACATAAGTATAATGTTTTGTGCTACATAGATTTGAAAAGAAGATCACAACCGTAACATTCAGTTCTATGCATGATAGTGTCTTAGATTTGGTTCTATGTAGTGTTCTCTATTAGAAGAATTTTCTGTCCTGGTTACTAAATAGTTTCTATTTGAAAGTATTTTGGTTGTACTAGCTATGTAGTTTCCCGCCAAGGAACCCTTGGAACTAAGCGTAAAACATGCAGGGGATTTTGTTAAAGCAATTGCATCATTACAAACTTAAATTAGGACAACAATGCTAACAACATGAACAAAAATGAACAACAAATCACTATCACTTTGTGCTTGTGCACAAATAGTTGTAAACACCAATGTCTACATGTGAAAATCTGCGATCTCACTCGTTGCTTGTTAGAAGAGCCTCCTATACATTCACCATACCCTTGATGGTGTGTTAAATTTTGTGCAATGATGATCAAATCACTGGAAAAAACAAGCTAAAGCAGTGGCCTAGGGATGATATGTAAATCTTTGGGTCATGCAATAATAAATGTGGCATGGATGAGCATCAATTTTTCTTTGACTTCATGCCAACCACATAAAGGACACTTTTCTTGGAGCCTTCAAATTGAATCTAGTAGTTTTAGGGTCAAATCAAACTATCAATGAAGCTCTAAGTTGTTTAAGAGGATAGGTGGGACTTGTGGTGAAAAATGTCACAATTTTGGGTACATTGGTGCATTTGGGAACTTTCTGCATGCTGAAATGAAGACTTGAGGGATTTTGGAGTGCATTCAGACCTTTATGGGTGAACATAATACAGACATCAACACCAATCAATATAATCAAATGAAACTCAGATGCAATCGATAAATAATGTAGATGCTGAAGTTCTAAACCATCCAAATAGCCCTAATAATTGTTGGACCTGATTTATTGCCAACCACTATAGTGTTCAGCATTCAAGGTTTTATTCTTCACAAATAGCCATTCACATCAATGCATTTTAAAAAATATATCATCCCTCCAAGAGTCTACCTTCGATAAAATGTGACTAAAATGTTTCTCCAAATAATAGTATCTCCCATGTTGTCAGACATTGAATATAATTTTAGGCTACTAAAGTTATCAACTTGCATAAATGCCGAACATTGGAAGTATGGGGACAATATAATAGATCACACCTTAATTCCTTGCCCCATGCAGAAAAATCTAATAATGGACCCTTCTATCGTCTCTTGTCTCTTGTATTCTGAGTTCCATGGAAAATTAGTTTCATACATATCATTGAAGGAAAAGAGCTTCTAGAAGTATTTTCACTACCTACTTTAAGGAGCATGCTCAACATGTTGAACAGTCTCAAACTCTAAGAAGTCAACATCCCCTTTACCATTGTTAACATTTATGCCACCAATGATGAAAAGAACATTGTTGGAATCTCTTCAAGTATGCTAAAAGTGTCACATGCCTAAATAGTTCTAAAATTTTTTGGAAAAAAGGAAGTTGTCAAGTAAAGAATCTAAATGGTGAATCAGTGGCAGATATTATGGATTAATCTAAACATGGTTAAATCCCTCCTATCAAAGGAAAATATTCTTGGACTAGTAAAGCTCTGGCAAGCAATTCATTGCCAAAAGACTTGACAGATTTGTGCTTGCTGAAAATCTCACCTTCTTCCCAAACCTGTTCTCTAAAATAAAATACACGGCTCACCATTGTTGAAGATGCCGAACAAGCTTCGGTGATGATGAAAGAACAATATTGAGGAGACCGTAGAGCATGGATTGGAGAAAATATAATACAAGGATACAAATAAGAGATTAAGTCAGAAATAAACGATGGACCCCTAAATCGAGTTCATTACAATTGCTAAAGAAATTGCATCATTACACACTTAAATTAGGACAACAATGCTAACAACATGAACAAAAATGAACAAAAAATCACTATCGCTTTGTGCTTGTGCATTACAACCAAGGACCCCTAAATTGTTCCCACATTCCATAGTTTTGCCTGACAAAAATGGCCTGTTCTTAGACCAGTAGGGATGAAGGTGCCAATTACCAATTGGAGGCACTGATTAATGTATGTGTTGAAATATTGGTGGAGACATTAATATTGTTGAAATATTGAATTATTATGTGTACTATCCTCACAAGTCACCCATAGCCTAGAGAAACTACCCACGACATGCTTGTAGATTCAATCGTACAGCTACCCTCACAAGTCATCATAGCCTTATGAAAGTTGGCATACTTTTGAGATGGAAATAGAGACCCACTTCTTTTTCTGTGTCCCCTCCTACCATGAGATCAAAGGGAGATTTCATTGTCTTTTTAGACACTGTACATCCCTGCTGACCTTCTTTAGATACATCGATCAACATTGTCTAGCGCTTTACCTCCGAGAGACTACTCATCTTCGTGATCACATCTTATAGTTGCTCTAAATTTTGGCACTATTAGAGTCCCTTTTACCTTTAATTCATATGGGAGTTCAGTTTGTTATTTGACTTTAATTCAATCAATTCTAAAAATTCAAGTGGACATACATATAAAAGTGTGTAAAAGTCTTAGATGATACTCATCAATGGCAAGTTAAAGCAATGTAAAGTTCTTCTTTTCTTGCAACACATATAATAGCAATGTAAACTTATCTTGAAACTTCTTCTTTTCCTGCAACACATATAACAGCAATTTGAAGTGCTTGCAAGGTATATACTTATGAATAAATATTAAATCTTGATTTAAATGTATGAAAACAATTTTCATTCCTTTTAAGCTTCATTCATCTCGAGGTGCAATTCACAAACTCAAGAATAGTGGCTTTTGTTCTTCAGGATACCTTTAGGGGAAGAGTATGTGAATGCCCCCTTGTGTCTGGAGTCCAGTTTAGAGAGATGGCTATTTACACTGCTAAGGTTTGTTGAATCTAATTCTGAATAACATTGCTTACTATTGTTGAATCTAATCTAATGTATATTTTATCTAGACTTGTAGCTTATATGTTTTGAAATTGTTGTTAGGCCTTGTAGTTTGTATAATTTGATTGCTGGAGAGCTTTTACAACTAAGTAAGAAGGCCATTGCATGAGTTATAGCCACGCGCTCGGGTATGAAAATTGTATATTTTTTATTCTAATGTATATTTTAACTAGACTTTTAGCTTATATGTTTTGAAATTGCTGTAAGTCTATCCATCAACACCAGAATAAGAGATATTGATCTTCTATAGGATGAGATGCATGATGTAGAATTACATTTTTATACGTTTGCTAAACAATTATTTACTCAGATGCCAGGTTAATTTCATTTCTCAAGTTGAACTAACATATTTTTGTTTTTATAATTTCAATTTTATGCGTGTACTTATTAAAATTAGTAAAAGGCTATTGAAATATCCTAGAAATCACACTTTTTTTTTGAGAATTACAGGCTTATATTATTTGTCCATTCTTTTTTCATTATGCCAGGCTGACTCAATTCTGTATTACAATATTACATTTGTTATATGCCCAGCTAAATTTTTGAAGCAGTTGAATTTCATCTCTTTAGCCATTTTGTTTCTTAAATGATTAATCTGGATTGCTCTATATCCTAACATATTACATATGATAAGAGGAAGCTTTGTGAAAGCTTTATATACTAATAGAAGTCAAGTCATAGAGTTCACTGTATAGTCTAGTTCAACACTGGAAACAATTTTTATGATTGGTAACAATATTCACTTTGTTTTCACCAATCAGAATCATCCACAAATAGAATGACACACTACATGATAAAAAAAATAAAAAGATGTTAGAAAAAGATTGATTATGGTGTTCTTGTTCATGATGGCTGGAGCACACATTTTGGTCATTATTTCTGCTTTTTTGAGTCACTTAAACCTTTCAAAATTATTTTTATGCTGGGAACTCTAGGTTATAGTCTTAGAAAAGTATTTTATTCATTAACAATTGCTTCAACCTGGCTTCTAGGTGAAGTGCACACAATGCTCTTATTGCTCAAATAAATTTGATCCTTTCTTAGATTTGAGCCTAGAGATCATTCGAGCAAATTCCTTGTTGAAAGCATTATCCCATTACACGACAGTGGAGCAGTTAGATGAGGGTGTGAAAAGATATCAATGTGAATGATGCAAAGTAAAAGTGAATGCTCTACAAAAACTCAAAATTGATAAAGCACCACATGTTCTTGCAATTCATCTCAAGTGCTTCAGTGTAGTTGGATCTGGAGGAAAAATTGGCAAAAAAGTAGACTTTGGTTGTACGTTGGATCTCAAACCATTTGTTAGTAGTTCACATGTAAGTAGCCCTTACAATATTATTTTCCAGTGGATCACATTTTCGGTGGAATCTAATAATATATTTTTTGTAATATCTATTGGTTTTTTAATAAATTTTGCACATTTGAATGATATTCTAGTTTCTCTGTCTATTGATCAATCACAGGAGGGCAATTTTAAGAACACTCTTTATGGTGTTCTTGTTCATGATGGCTGGAGCACACATTCTGGTCATTATTTCTGCTTTATTCGTTCATCCACAGGCATCTAGCATGCTTTAGATGATAATTGGGTATACATTTGCTACAGTTGTGAAGACATGTTTAATTTTGTGGAGCAAGCTCATTATAATTTGTGTATAACAAAATACACAAAAGAACTACAATTTTATGTAGAACCTTTTCTTTATATGGTAACACTAATTATACTGAAGTTGCTTAGACTGATTGAAGTTATTCTTATGACATTTTGTAGTCTAGGTCTATTCAGTCAGTGAGAAAAGTGTGCTTTCCCAGAAAACTTACATGCTATTCTATATACGAGATAAGAAAACTAGCATTCAAACAACAGGTTGGTTTGAATCTCAGTATAATGGCTCTAAACTAAAGAAGAGGGTGTCATTGAACATTGGACATCCAAAGGAAAACCACTTGCAAGATTCATATGCCCCCCAGGTGACAGAAAACATGCATTCTTTCCAAATGACAACAATCTCTTTTAGTGTTGTAGGTGTAAACAAGATATCCCAACAAGTAGAAAATTTGTCAAATGTCAATTTCATTTCAGAAAGTCTAGAAAAGAACACAAGTTCTGGCAAGTCATGCAGTAAATCCAAATCATCAACAGATCATGATGCTACATTATAGATGGTGCCTCCAAGAACCAATGGTATTCAAACAAATAATGTCTTCTAGTCAAGTCATACCATAAATAATGGATGCACATCGAATGGGTCTAGTAATAATGTTAAGAAGCAGGAATCTAAAATAAAGGGAACTGATTCTATGGGTAATTTTAATATTATGGTTGCTAGACATTCTCGAAACTATGATGTGAGCAATGATAATGAGAACTATATTGGTAGAAATTATGAAGCTTATTCAAAAATTAATGCTAACAGATCATGAGAATGTCAAACATTTTACAAATGGTTTGATAGGTATTATTACTCGACATCATGCTACTAAACTTCCAAAAAATGATTCAAATGGTAAACTTGTAGCTGGTGAGCATCTAGAGAATGGTTGTGTGGTCCATAATTCTATAGATAATGAGAGTGAGGCTGCTAAGCTCCTATCTCTGGAAGATGGTTCCTTATTTTAGGTGCTTGTTTTTTGTATTAATGTTGCAGTGTATATGTTTATTTTTGAGAAAATTTCTTTTAGTCCTAATGAATCTTTATATGTTCCTTTTGGCAGGGAGGCAAAAATGGTACTTTGCTCTATAAGGGAAGGGAAATGAAAGGGTCATGTGTAAAAGCTATGCATCCACATAGGTTGTAGAAATATAGTCAAGAAACTAAATGTATTTCCAGCCAAAAGTACCAAAAACACCATGGCTGAAGGTGCAACAGGTTGAATATGCTTGCAGCAGGGTCGCTGTGGTGACAATGGCAGTTGGCATCGCCGCCACAGTGGCCCCACCCCAGTGCTAGCCATTCACGTCACAATTGCGACAACCAAAGAACCATTGCAATGAAAAGTGCATCATAGACATAGCGTCACCATCGCAATTCTTACATGGATGTCGCAATTGCAATGCCAGCAGAAGAATTGCGACAGCCAACGCGGCGACGCCACAACTACCGTGCTGTCGGGTGCCGTCGCGTCCTCGTCACAATTTGAAATGGACGACACACTTACGACATCCAGGGAAGTAATGGGAAGGCTACTACCACAGTGACCCCATGGCCAGATGCCAACGTGACCCCGTCACAATGCTTGGGGAGGACATCAAAATTGCGACAGTGGTCGCATGCATTGCAATGAGATCTGTACCGAAATAGAATGGTTAAATTGCGAAAAACTAGTGTCAAAATTATGACATCAGAGGATAAACGTCGTAATTTGCGACTAAAAAATAATGACGTCTATTTTTGTCACAGTGGCGACACATTTTCATCATAATTGTGACACTTAGTCGTCGTAAATCGATGCCAAATGTATTAGTGCATAACGCTTTGTGAAGTGACTGAACAAAAGAAGAGAACCATTGAAGATAAGGTCATGGTAGAAGATGACAAAAGAAATCTCACCAATAGACTGGAGGAGAAGACAATTGAGTTTGAAAAGATTTCAAACATGCAGCTAGACACCTTAAGCCAGATGCTGTTCAAATGTTCATCATGAGCTAAACATGAAGGACATTGAGATTTCCACCTTGAAGATGCAGAATGAACAATTGTAGAATGAATTGAAGAGAGAAAAAGAGATAGCAAAAAGCTATAACAAACCCAATGAGGCTATCAAGTATTTTGAGCAATTACTAAAAACACCAAGGGCTAGTAATGACACTTTAGGACCTGGCTACACCACCATTGAACAAGGAGAATCATCCAAGACTACAAAAGGAAAGAATAACAAAGGTAAGAATACTAAACCTACTTGTCATTTTTGGGGTAAAAAGGGACATATCTCTAATGTGTGCAGGAGGAAGAACAATCATCAGTATGATAAGTCTACAAATGTAAGCTTTTGTCATAAGTGCAAAAAGCAACGTCATCAAGCACATGAATGCATAACAAAGATTATGAGGACACCAAGATTTGAAGGTCACTACTACAACTACCAAAAATATGGACATAGAGCATTTGAATGTAGATTAAAGCCTATGTGGACACCTAATCAACCTACAAGGAGAAATAACTATGAACACCACTATAACTAGGATTACAACACCAAGTATAGCTATCACTATTGTCAGGAGTATGGAGACATCCCTGAGAATTGCATAAGAAAAAATTTTAAAGGAAGTTATAGCATATGGTTAAGCCAAACTACATGTTTCAGTTGCTTAAAGATTGGTCATATTAGCAGGAATTTCCCAACAAAGTCAAGAGCACCCAAGACAAAAGTCAACAAAGGAAAAGAGGAGGTCAAGTTGTCAAGTTGATAAGCTGAAGTCGAGTGAAGCAAAAGTCTAGTGGAAGCTAAGAAAATAAACTACAATGGAACCTGAGTCATATCAAATCCTTCAAGTGCTGAGTTTTATAGTTGTAAGCACGAAGCATTTAATGCTAGTTATTTGATAGGTATAAGGTCAATTTTTTTTCATTTTCACGTCATTCAAATGCAAAGAAAAGATGAGAAGAGCGAAGAGGTGATCAAGCAGCTACCTTATAGTCATTTGCATCAATTTCAATAGTGATTTAGCACAAACTCATCGATTCAAAGGTATTTATCAAGTGCCGAGCTATGTAGAGTTACAATTTTTAATACATTTAAAGCCCTAGTTTGGTAAAATGGACTCTAGCTCTAGAAACCCTAAGGCTAAGGAAGATCATGAGATTTAACTTTTTAGCAATGAAGTCAAATAGCCTGAAATTAGGACAATCCCCAAAGTTTCCTATAAAAATGACCTAGCTAGCACATTATCTATCATTCCACCCAAGGTTGTCATGGTCCAAGATGTAAGAAAGTGCTGCAATTGCAAAATTTTGGTGCCATAGGTGACTTAGAAATCTTCAATGCCTATGATAAGCTATCTGACAATAGGATATTGAAGAATGAGTTCCAAATTGTTCAGAAGAAGGGTCTGACCAAAACCCTAGTTTTTCCTACGATGTTCAAAACAGAATGGATTCACATTGTCTTGAGTCAAATTCATGATGGATATCTTTGGCTAGAGACAGGACCTATCAAGATTACAAAGAGGATTATACATAGGGTTACTGGTCTCCCAATCTTAGAACGGCCAAAGACTTTGAGAAGTGACATAAAGGAGATAATTAAGAAGAACACAGGTGCAAAATGGAACAATAGGGGAATGACTATTAACACTGTGACTAAACCCCTTTGACTTTGCTATGAGGATAATTTCACATAAATTATATCAATCCAATAGACTAAACAACGTACCCTGCATAGCTATTGATGTGGCATATAAGTTGGTGAAGAAAGATCATGCCTATGATTTGGCTAAACTCATGTTGCAGAAAATCAATGAGAACCTAGGAGCTATACGGAGATCAAAAGGTGCTCAATGCAAATTTGGTTAAATTTGGAAGGTGAACTAGAATTCTAACAAGTCTGCAGTCACCCAAGTCAATGAGTTCATTGATCAAATGGGAGACAATTTTGAAGCCCAGATGACTAACTATTTTGAAGACTTTAAGAAGTCTATGAAGCAAAGAATGAGAATACCAGTCTCATTAGTTGAGAAACATGTCAATGATATATCTTTCTTGGTTGATATTGATTTCACCTACATTCAAGCAGCAATACCAAGGGTAAGATGGCTAAGGCCATTAGGATATGAACTGGATGTAGAGGAAGCCTCAGCAACAATCACAACATTGCTAGCAAAAGAAATTGATAAGAAGGCTCCTCACTTTAGGACATATGACATTTTCAAGTCCAAAGTTGAGACTGAGTTGAAAACTACTTCAGTCATCAAGAAGAAAGATAAAATGGTAATGAAAATAAAGAAGACATTTGGAGCAAACATTGAAGGAGAAGCAGGAGAAGAAGAAGTAGAAGAAGTAGAAGGAGACAACGAGGAAGAAGAAGAGCAAGAGCAAGGGCCAGTTGAGCTGACACAAGGCCAAGGAGAAGACAAAGAGGAAGGTTCTGAGGAAGAAGAAGCTGAGGAAGCACCTACACTTGCCAAGCAGAAGAAGAGAAAGGCTAAAACTTAGCCTTCAGCTCAGCCTAAGCCTAAGAAGGTCACCAAACAAGCTCACCAATCCAACAAAAACAAGGGCCACTACAAGGGCAATCACTCAAAAGTCCAAAGATGCATTAAAGGAAAAGAAGAAAGCTACTGTATAGCTAGCTAAAGAGCCTAAGAAAAGAAGAAGGTATATGGCTCAACCAAACACAGATGATGAAGAGAGGACATAGTCAAAGGACATAAGCCAATTTAAAGTGGTAAGCCATCCTCCTAAATTTGCAATTGACAAACTTTGTAATAAGATTAAAAATGCAGATTTAAATGATTTAAAGTCTTTCAATTTTAATAAGCTCAGTAGGGAAGAATATAATAAAATAGAGGAATATGTGTATGCCATGATGGAAAAATTTAAAAACACACCTCTAGAGCTTGATAACACTATGCCAAAGGAACTATATGAGATAGTTGAGAATAAATGGCATTATTGTTTGAAGATGGAAAGGGAGATTAGAGAATCTACCCTAGCACAAGTGAAGCTTGATATGAAAAAGGCTCAAATAACCAAGGAAAACAAGAAACATAGTGGGAAATTTGCACCCAAATACTGAGCCTTTTGCACTCTTCAAAACAAAGTTGAGGATGTTGTAAATAAATCCACATAGATATGGAAAACAATATACAAGATAACTAATGATAAGGTGAAAGAAATAAATAAGGAAAAATCTAGTGCCAAAGAAAAGGTGGAAGGAAAAAAAGAAAAAGAACAAAAAGGAGAGGATAAAGAAAAGGAAGAAGAAAAGAAAGAGGAGGAAAAGAAAGGTGAGTAAGAAAAAGGGGAAGAGGAGAATAAGGAGAAAGAAGAGGAGGAGTCAGCAAAGGGAGAAGACACTATGGAAATAGCTGACCAGCAACAAGAAGATGAATACAGTGTGTAAGACACATAATTGCCACCTCCTAGTCCACCTCATGTAACCACTACACCTGCAAAGACAGTAATCATAAAGGATGTTACTAACAAGACAACTCAGAACATCAATCCACTTACTGCAGAGGATCTCTCAAAGATCCTTTACCAATCTTCTCTACAAGCATAGTTGTGTACAAGCCATGTATTGGTGAGTGTAGATGAACTACCAAAGGCAGTAGCAGCACCACAAGGGAAAAGGTGAAAACACAAGAACCACCTTTCACTTACAAAGCTACTAGGACTAAAATTTTGATGCTTCCACCACCACCTCCACCAAGTGCAACAAATGAAAATGATCAGATGCCGAGTGCAGAAGAGAGGAAATCAGATGAAAAAGAAGATGCAACAAAAGAAAAGGAGCAGGCCGCCATTTAGACATTGGTAGAATTACACAAGATTGACACTCCTACTAAGACCATTCAAAAGGAAAGCACTGATGTTATCCCCTTGAAATTTTCAACTCCAGGCTTGAGTTCAACAAGATTGGCCAGGGTACTTCACTATGGAGACCCTAAACTAGATGAAGAGATTGTGATACCCTCCTATGATTCCAAGACTATCACAATTGCACAAATGATTGAAATGAAAAATGCATTGGATAGAAGGATGAGGTAGAAAATATTGAGGAAAGAGTTTAAACATAAGCAAGCACTTCATGATATCAAGGATATCTTCATGGATGCCCTCAGCTTGTAGTCACTAGATGAAGGAAAGCCAATAATTGAGCAACTATCAGATATAGTTGACTAGGTAAAGAATGAAGACCAAGACACCAATGTTAAAGTCATGGAATGGTTAGAAATGAAATTTCAAGGAAAGGTGAATAAGAAGATATCAAGTGGAATTGCACTTGAATAGGTAGAGTTGGCCAAGACAATGGATAATGCAAAAATTGTCCGTGAAAACATTTTTTCATTATATAGGAAGTTGTGTGACTTTTCAAATTTCATACAAGAAACTAATCAAAGAATAATGAGCTTAGAAAGGAACTTGAAAATCTCTAGCACACAATTACCTAGAGATCCAACTCAGAGTTAAAAGCATTTTGCACAATCGCTTCACACACAAAGGGAGTTAGTTGTACTAACAACAAAGGAAGCCAATATCAAGGCAAAATTGATGCAAATCAAGTCCTTCATAACCCCTCATTTAGAAGTCCTCCACAAGGAACAAGTTTATGCTAAAATAATTTTAAAGAAAGATCCAAATCTTTCTACCCTTAATGGACTTGTACACTTTGCTATAGAGACTACCATCCAACACAAGTAACTTGAAATAGCTTTGGAGAATTGGGATGCAGCTCTAAAAATAATAATGGAGGTAAATAGTACTTTTTTAGCTAAGTATGGTATTACTCCTTAGAGCCCTTTGACATAAGTGTCAAAAAGGGGGAGATAATAACATAGGGGGAGAAATAATAATAAGAAAAAGGGGGAGATATATGTTTTGGGGGAGATACAAAATTTTGGCAATCATATGGAAAGTTGCTCTGATGCAAATGAAGAAATTTCAAAAGCTCTGATAAACCAAATATAGAGACGTAGTTACAGAATATAGGTACATAATAGAAGACAGAGAGCATCAGGTACATTCAACATAGAATTTTTATTTCAAGAATGACAAGGCACAATCAGCTCAGGGGGAGTTAAGGTATTCTGATATAATTTTGAACAATTTTTGAAACTTTTTGGATAAGGTACTCATAAGAATAGATTAGCAATGTTGAGTTAAGTGTTTTTGACACTCATGTCAAAGGGGGAGATTGTTAGTCCTTAGATAGTTTTTACATTTGAGTGTCAACACACTTAATCACTTTTTGTATTGAAGCCAAGTACACTATGTATGTCGAGCCACAGTGTGTGTTGAGTTAGTATTTCAACAAGTTCCGAGTGACTTCAGGTGCCGAGTAGTATATAAGTGTCGAGTGACATATAGGTACCGAGTCACAGTTGATGCCGAGCAAGTTAGAATGTAGTATATGTTGAGCAATCCAAAATTGTATGTGTTGAGCACCAGTATTCTAGTATGTGCTGAGTAACATAGAATTAGCATATGAGTTTGTGCCCTCACAAACTTAGATGTAAACCATTTTTGGAGCCGACATAGAGAGATTTCAAAAGGAAAAAGGATAAGGATGAATCATTTACATTCCATATGCAATCTGCATGTAGCCAATATAAAAAATGGAGGGGGCACACAACCAATGAGAAAAAACAAGGTATGAGTGAGAATTTGAATTTTAATATGGATTGTAGATCCATACCTAATCCTAAGTCTTCACAATCTTTAAAAGGAGGTCAAAAACCCACTGCATATGTAGATGAGAATAGTGTATGGGGAGATTATAGCGAAATTACAATGAGAAGTGAGTAAGACTTAGAGGAATAGAGCAACAATTTCATATCTAGTTGATCATAATAGCACAAGGGACAAGGAACATGATCAGATATCAAATCTCAGAGGATCAAGGTCAGAAGGAGCAAAACAAGTGCCTAAAATCAACAATTGAAGATTGTATGCAATTAGGTCAAAGATTCCTAATACTTTATTGTCATTGTATTAGATACTGGAATCCTATATTGATAGGTTAGCTTAACAGCTAGGTAGGAGAACCTTTGGAGAAGGTGATTGAAAATCCTATGTATTAGGTGGGTTTAACAGCCTATTGTAAATCCTTTAACAAGGTGACACTCCATGTAAAGTGTTTGTAAATCCTCTAACTAGGTCACTATTGACATAGTGTAAAGCCTTTAACAAGGTAGGCCTTTCACAGGGTAGACCATCATAAGTGGTTGAACACTTATTGCTACAGTAATTTTTGTGGGTATCACCCCCACCCCAGTTTTACCTTCTTATTCTTGGAGGGTTTCTGGGTTACCAAATTTGGTGTTATGTGTTATTGCATGTGATTTACTTCATGTTCATTTATATGTTTACTTGCATGCAATTTACTTTTCAGTTATATATTTACATGGTTAAAAAAGGGTTAAAAGTGTTGTACTTTTGATTCACCCCCCCTCTCAGAAGTATTCTTCCCATCTTTGAAAATTGCAACATGTATAATCTATTATTGGTTAAAAAAACCATCTTCTTCTTTGTTAGCAAGGTATAATCTAAAGTAACTTGAACTTTACAGTCAAATATAAAAAATCATTTGGGAGTTCAATATAATTTTCTTGTTTCTTTTTGTATGTGAACAATGAGATAATATGCCAAATTCATGAAATGTTCCTTATGAACACTAGGAAGGTGTATTCAAAATTACATGCTCTTCCATATTCATAAGTTGTACTGCAAATGACTAGAGGCCATGCATTTCCTCTGTGATAACTACAGTTGGTGCAAACACTCTGAAGAGAGACCCATCTTCATCACCATAAATCTAACATAAGCCATTTTCAGTGCAAATTCATTTGTCTAGCCAAAAAGGCACAAGATTACCTCTGTTGTTATCCCAATACATCAATAACACAAGAAAAATTAGTGTTGTGTAAATAGCAAGTTATTATTACCCTGACCAATCACTGGCACAAAATAAATAGTGTCGTGCAAATACTGGCCAATCAGTAATGGTCTACAAGGACAAGACAAGCTTCTAAAACTAGAATCACCACATTAACTTCACAAAAATGCCTCATCCAACCTACAATTGTCTAGGTATGCATGTCAATGATTCCAAATAATTTGAACCACAAAGAACATGCCCCACTTGATGTCATAATTAATTCGTACCAAAATCCAACTCTTACCCAAATTCCAAATCCAATTCTTTTACCAAAACCACAGGTATTTCATTCCCCAATTTCATACAATTCTATAACTAGAATGAAAAGTACTACCATGTCCCCATTCTGGTACATCCCTAAAACTATCAAAAAAAAAAGAAGATAATATGATATTCTGGGAAATTGGTCCATATGTAGAGTCTTACAACAAAACTCTGTGAGAAATCCCAATTGTTATGGTATGAAAATGGGTAGACATATGCAAGTTAAAAAATAATGATTGGTTATATAATTGCTAGTAGAATGACATTGATTAGTACCATTATGAAGATAAACTATCAAACAAGTAAGAGTTAGCAAAAAATAATCAAGATCTAAGACAATACTAATAATCAAAACCATACCAATCAGCAATTAGGGCAAATAGTGATTAAAGCAAAATGGACAATAATATAGTTGTTAACCTAAATGAAGGGGTGTGAACAGAAATTGATAATAAAGTTATAAGGAACATGTCTCCTCTCAAGGGACACTACTGGTCAAAGGAATAATTAAGTATAAATAGAGAAGGGTTGTGATGGAAAAGGAGGGGGACAAAAAATATACAAACAATAGTTATATTCAACAATCTGGAACATACAACTGCATCTCATGAATAACATAAAGGATATACATAGTAACAACATTGAATAAGAGCATGATAAAATCTAAATACAAATTAATATTGTATCTACAATGAACCATAAGTATATACTAGTGTCAAAAAGATCAAACTATTAGTACTCCCCAACACCAACACAGAGAAACATCTGGACATTGACAACATTCAGCAAGAGACTATATTACAAAACTTCACAAACTAATTAGTGCATTTATGCTGATGATTCATCAATATTATTAAATACAATTTTTATATATCAACATACATAATGCTTAACGCTTCAACTATGTGATTATTATTAAGAATAGCTTAATAGCTTATTATGATGATCATGTGAATGTATGCAACTACTTGAATCCCATCTTGAATCCTAGAATGGACCAAAGGGTCTTTATGTTGGATTTCCAAGGAACCCACTTAAAACCTCCTCCCAACTACACAAGATGGTGTGTGTTTTTCAGGAAGATGAAGCAAATGTGAAAAGCATAGTGAGATACATCATCAAAGTTAAATCTTTATTTCGCTTAAATTTTTCATATAGACATTGTTATTAGATCGTAAAATCTTAGCTGTGTGTCCAATACAAGAAAACATTATAAATTAGAAATTTAAAGGTACACATATTTAAAAATAGACAACATGTCAATGGATTATTAGAGCTAACCAAAGTTATCAAAAAGGGATGAGGCCAATATTGGGTAGTTAAACAGGTTTAGTAGAAGACCTTTACAACAATCACAAGCTTTTGATAAGAGAAGAAGCTTTTTGAAGATTGATGCTTTAGTTAAATCACCAAACATGCAAGATTTTGTGTGGTTATCATATTCAATTTTGAAATTTTTTTAATTTTCTAATTGCGTTGATTTATCTTCAATATAGATGTTGAGCTTCTCCATAAAACAAATAAATTGTTGTTATAAGTAGTGAGGCTTAGTTTCTTCATAAAAAAAATAAACTATATATATGTAATGAGTTCAATAAAACCAATTTATCAACTTTTTACTCTTCTTAAAATAGGGCATTGTTTGTCCTCTATATAGAGTTCCATTTTCTATTTCAATTGTATTGTTTGTTTCGCAAAATTCTTCTTCGTTTGGCTACTGTTGTCTATAGATAAGAGAAGAAAAACCTTATCAAGTTGTAATAGATGAATGAAAAAACTTCATAATTGTTGTTATAAAAAGTGAGGTTTAGTTTCTTCATAATACAAATAACAATGAGGCTAAGTTTCTTGCACTGCTTAGGTCTCTTATGAATTTGCATAAATCAGAGCAGTTACTGTTTGAATAACAGTGAAGCTGAATTTCTTTATAAAACAAATAAACCATATATATGTAATGAGTTCAAATTATCAATTCTTTACTCTACTCAAACCAAAGCATTCTCTATCCTCTATATAGAGTTCCATTTTTTGTTTGAAATATATTGATTGTTTGAAAAAAATCTTATTTGTTTGGCTATTGTTGCATTTCTACACTTTTCACTACTCATAAGAGAAGAAAAGTGTTATCGAGTTGCTGCAGATAAACTTTTCCATAATGATGAGCACCTTGGATTTCTCTATTTGAATTAAAGATAACTTCATAATTGCATCAACTTCTTAATTGAATGTCCTTCCATGCTTTGTTGGATGGTCTCTATAAGAAAACTTCGGATGCTCTCACTGATTCCTCATTGTTTATACTTTCATGCACTATGATCAATTAGAATTTGTGTACAACAAAACATTCATTTCTTGGTCTATTAATACTTTTCCACAACCAAAATAACTTGAGGAGAAATGATGCCAAAATAAACAAATTGAACTCGTCAACCACCACCAAGTATGGAAAGGGTGATTGTTCATTTGAATAGTTCAAATTTCAAAGCCCTAAATCAAGACAACTATTTTCCCAAACTAACCAAGGTGTTGCCTAATGCCACATTTGCATTAGTAATATAGATCACTAAGAGCATATATATAGAAACTAGTTGCAATTTTGTGAGGCTAGTTTTACAATATACTCTCATCTTGTGTTGAATAGAAGAATACAAAAAAATGTAAGGGAAGCAAAACGAGGCTACAATCAATATAAGATACACACCTAGATAGAATATAAATCCAGCTTCAAATCAAAAATATTAAATCTTAAAACTACAAAGGATTCTCTACATTTAAGGTTATTACCTTATATGTCATTAAAACTTTGTGCAATCTTGACCTCATAACCATGCTTGATAGTAAACTCAAACTCAACTTGCAAATACACCTACACCTAGAGGACATAAAAGAAAATTGTTGGACATCATTGAATAGTTTGGGATGTTGTTGTCTTAAAAAACAAGAAGCCCACACTTGAACAAAAGCAGTATAAAAAATTTTAAAGAGTGTTTTATAATTTAGAGTTCATATCCACCAGGCCTCTTACTATCAAAGCTACAACATTTGGATTCTTTGCCATCTCTTTTGAATATGTTGTTGGATCTTCCAACTGATAGAATACTATTTCATTCCTCTCATGCCCAATTGCATGTTTATTAAATTATTTAAAGTAGAAGAACTTCCTAATAGAGCCACAACATGCTAGAAGAGTGATTCCTGGTTATGATATTTATTCAAAAATCAAGTTAATTTGCATTGTAAGATTCAAAAGAGTAAAAAAAAGAAAGAAATATTCTAAGCAGACCTAATGATGCACAAGCAATTTAGGTTGAGGATGAAATCCAAGGTACGATTCAAGCAGATGAAGAAATTGAATTAGAAAGCAAAGGCAAAAATGATGATAGTGAGGCTGAAAAAGAAGATGAATCATAAAGACAATAGCCAATAATGCATAAGAAAATCATAGAATAATATTATATTAAGCTCTTAGAAAAAAAATCACAAACATACTGGGAAGTAAAAATTTAAGATATTAAAGATAGACCAGGACCAAAAATAGGTACATAAAGAAATTAGCCAGTAATGCACAAGAAAATTTATATAATAATATTATATTAAGCTCTCAAAAACAAAACCACAAACATATTGGGAAGTACAAATTAAATACATGAAGATACATCATGACCAAAAATAGGCAAGAATAAGAACAACAAAACATGATGCAAGTCATAAAAGAGGGAATTTCTAAGAGGAAACTAAGAGAAAAAATGCATAAGTTGAGCAGAGGGATAATCTTGAGCTTAAACTTTGTTATAATCAGGGCAGCCTATAAAAGATGCATCTTTTAATTGTCATCAAACTCATTGTTCGTGATGAAGAAGAAGCTCAGAATCAATTCAATGCCTACATAGAGAGTGCATATCCAGATGGTTTAAATTATCATGTTTCAATTTTAGTCATTTTAAACCACGTGAAAAAACAAAAAAAATTCAAAAGCTTAATTTGCTACAATCTCTATCTCAAAAATGTCTTTGGGTTATGTACAACCTTCACAAACCCAAGCTCCTAAAGGAATAATCCTTGGTCCAGGAAAGATATCCATAAATGGCCTTTTGTTCTTCAAAGGATGTTGCCTACATGGATATTCCTAAACAAAAAGATGTTTGATACTCTAATATCATCTTGTATCTTGAATCTACAGAGAGAATCTTCCATTCTTATAGTCATTGGGTACTCTCTTCATCTCTCCTCACTAAGGTGAGATCATTAAATGTTTCAAAAAAAAGGGAACATTATTAGCAACACATTAAGACCTCTTTCCCTTTCTCTTTCGCTTCTTAGCACCAATCAGGATGATTGTGGTTAGTTCTTTTAGGTTGATGGTAGAACCTTCACAATTTACAGTTATCTCCAAAAAAAATGGTAGAATGGACCAAGGATTTCCCTTGATCAAATGAGATTTTGTCCTAGCTAGTTAGGAGTTAAGACATACCAACTTATCCCACAAGGAAATTGAGTTTCTCATATATTTTTTCTCCATACACTAAATATTATTGAAGACCAAAAACTAGTACTTTAAAATGCCTTGTCTACCATGAGATCCAACACACATATAATTATTTATACTAAGTCTCAAGAACCTCCCTAGCCATCTCCTTGCTCTGATAAGTCTTGTTGTATTTATAGATAAAGATACCTTATATAAAAGGAGTAATCTTTGCTTCATAACAAAAAAATTTAAAATTTCTTATAAGAAAACCATCTATAGTGATCTTGAAATGTTATGTTTACCAACTTTGATCAAAATAGAGTTATTTCTAGCATAAAGATCATTTCTTAAATCATCTTCTTTCACATCTCAAGAATTTAAACTTTAGAATTTTACAGACAAATTTTTATTTCATAATGCTGCAATTTCAGTCCAGATTTATCTAGCTCATAATAGTGGGCATCAAAGAGACAATTTCACATGCTTGCGAATTGATATAGATATATCAATAATAGTTTATAGGGCATAAACTTTTCATTCAACTACTACTATACAGCTGACTAGAGGAGATAAAATGGAAAAGTCTATGATGTGCACTATTATCATCCACATCTAACACCAATTAGCACTAGAGGTGGGAAGCACAATAACCTATACTACCTGAAGAAGTCCAACATGTATAAATAAGATGCCACAACCACATATCACTAGTATTGAGCACATATGAGATGTTGTAACCAGTTGGGAATCATCTTTTATATGAATATTTGTGATACATGTAGGGCCCATTTTCCGTTGCACCAAAAGCCATGACTGTTAGTGAACATGGAACACCACATAATTAACCACCTGTGGGCAGGGGAGCACGTCGCATCACCCAACAATCTCCCCCTCGACGTGCATACCAGGTGCTTACGCGGGTCGGGAAGGCACCGGGGAGATTTGAACCCATGACCAGGCCAAAACCAGGCTCTGATACCAATTGTAGGGCCCATTTTTCGTTGCACCAAAAGCCATGACTGTTAGTGAACATGGAACACCACATTGCACCAAAAGCCATGACTGTTAGTGAACATGGAACACCACATAATTAACCACCTGTGGGCAGGGGAGCACGTCGCATCACCCAACAATCTCCCCCTCGACGCGCATACCAGGTGCTTACGCGGGTCGGGAAGGCACCGGGGAGATTTGAACCCATGACCAGGCCAAAACTAGGCTTTGATACCAATTGTTGGGCCCATTTGCCATTGCACCAAAAGCCATGACTGTTAGTGAACATGGAACACCACATAATTAACCACCTGTGGGAAGGGGAGCACGTCGCATCACCCAACAATACCTATTTCTAGTGCTATTATTATGCTATCCAAGCGAGATCATGCCTCCATAATATTATTAGAACCATCTGGTAGATAAGAATAAAGCATTCTTAAGATCTTACTTGAATAATCCCAAAAAACACAGTCTACCCATGATTTTCCTAGGTTTCATCAAAGTTGGTTTTAACATATGATCTCAAAGGGCACTCCCATTAAGCCTACTTCCCATGCTCCTTCTTATCACTCTTCCTAGTAAAAATGCCTTAAATTTTGATACTAATCCATTTCTATCTATTCAAGACTTTGAAGTAAAATAAAGTGAATGCAAAGGATAAGTTCTTTGTCCTAGTGGTATAGGAATTAACACATTCTAACATGGATCACTTCAAAGATTCCCAAACCTTTTCTATCTCCAAAGTATTCTTCCTAAAGATTAACTTGTTTCTCTCACACCAGATCCCCCAAACAACAAGTGTTAGAATCACTCTCCAAATTAAAGAAAAGAATGAAGTTTTTTGCAATAATGTCTAGCAACTTAACCATTGATGTAGGGATAAAGGTACCAAACCAAACTAGCCAAGTCTCTTCATTACCTCTCTTTAAAATAAACCCTAAACAAAATCAAAATCAATACACATATACAAGTCTATCATTATAAAACTAAAGATTGAACAACTCTAATAAGCTGTATATAATGTGTATGAGTTTTATATTGCAAGAGAAAATCTAGGTTTCCATCAAGCTACATGTGAGGAAGAGGAGGCTTGAAAGCTTGCCTCACAAAAAGTTTATGAAGATGTTTTCTATTGCATTCCCACTACCAAATTCATGACAAATATCTCAGATTGATATCTTTAAGATAATTAAAACATCTCAAACATTATTCAATTCATTTCTTCCTACATATTCCTTAAAGACAACTTGGAATTAGAAATTTATTAATCTTTTTGTGCACATTGTTCATTGGCTAACTTGAAATTTGAATATGCTTTTCCTCTCAAACTTTTTAATACTACTATTGTTTACAATAGTTGCATGAACATCTTTAAAAATTGAAACAATGATTTTCCTATCTCTTCCAAGTGACCTGGAGCAAGCAAAGAAACCTTTTACCTCAACCAGTTAATGAGGTCCAGGCATAGATGATCGAGAAGAATCATGTTGCTAGATTCAGAGCTAGATGTGAGAGATGGAGAGTCCAGTGTTCCAGGTGATGAGCCAATGATGGAAAAGAAAGTGACATTGGCATGGGTGGACCCAAGGTTATTTCTACTTGGCAATTGTAGGTGTTTTGATAGAGTTAGATTTAAATGCATGTTGTTAAGAACTCATTTCATTTATCTATCCTATCTATGTGCCTAGCAGTTGCAGATTCTTCAACTAGTTGTAAGTAGGGGGCATATTCCTGATGATAGGAAATATGTAACATTAGTGTTAAAGAGCCATTCCTTATTTGAATTTTAAAATGTTTAATATAGATACTTCAGCCTATTTTTTTGAGGTGTTATAAGTTGATGTATTATGGAGTCAAATTAGCAGGATAAGGAAGCTATGTTATTTGGTGTCAATACAAAAAAATGTATATAATGGTGTGAATCTACTTTTTGGCACTGAACTATGTGTGGATTTTCAAAACTCTATTCATGGGTCTTTAACTTTATATACTCGCAAAGCTTCACATGAGTTGTTACTTACATTACTATTGAAGCTTAACTTTGAGACTGAATGCCTTCCATTATTGAAGAATAATGTGTTGCTACTATGTATTTCACATTAAGGGTGTTCTGTAATTCTTTCATTATGCTTTAAGTGTTGTGTGTGCTCTAAGAAGTTTTATTGAGTTTTGCAATTGAGTTGGTGCTTTAACTGAATGGAGTTAGTACTTCATGGAGGGTTGGTGCTCTCAATCAATTGGTGCATATATAATTTGGGTTGGTACCCATGAAAGGTATTGGTGTGCCATGGTATTTTACTTGAAAGGGTTTTCCACATAAAATTTGGTCTTCTCAATGTTGATGTTTTCTCTCTCTATTCTATTCTTTTTGACATTGGTTTCATGTGTTTAAAAGTTGAAGATATTGATTGCTCTTCAAATACCATGTTAAACATGGAAGATTACTCAATCCATTAGAGAACCCATCCTTTCTCACACTAAAAATCTCAAAGAATCAAGATAGCAATTTAGTAAACTACTATGATCCATTACATGTAAAGGATAGATTAATTGATACCTCTAGAACTTGTAGAGGATCCAATAATTCTCCATGACAATGTAGCGGGCGTACAATAGCCTTGTACATTGCTCTTTTCCTTCTCCAGGTTCTAGATGCATATCAAGCAACCTATCAGAAAGTTTTCTTATTGTTATTAGATTTCACCTATGCTAGATTAATATGTCACCAAGAACCATGTGATGCCTTAAACAAAATATTTATTTTATATAAGCCTCAAGTCTTCCCAGCTCTTCACAACATTGTTCTGCTGCATTACTATCCTCCAACTTTCTAAAGATAGAAACCAACTTATGATATAAATTTTGAACAAGATAATAATAGAAGAGATAAAATTCAACAAAGCACTTTTTGAAGCTCCTACAATACACTAAAATAGCCATACATTTATTTTTTCCTAGGCACATATTTGTAGTTTCAATCTAAAGTAAAGACAAGCTCTTTATCCATTAATCGTATGCCTAAATTTATAGTCCAAATCTCTTTTAAGCCTAATAGCATAATGAATTTTCTTACTTAGAGGGCTAGAATTTGAAGCACAGATGTTTCTTCTCCCATTCTTTTGTACAATATTGCTTGTTGGATTAAAAAAGTAAAAATGTTAAACAATTAATCAATAGATGTACACAATTATCATGAAGCACAAACAAGAAGAGTGTAATGAGAAAGGTAAAAAATAGGCTCAAGGAAAGGGGTAATAATTTTACTTAGAAAAAATACAATATATAATAATGATTATCATAATTCCTATGAATATTTGTAACATAGTGGCCTTCATCTATAATGTCCCATTTTGTCCAAGCGATCACCTAGAGGAAATCATTAGCCAACTATTCCCTTAAATAAATCCAAGTAGCCTGCAACTAATAATTTCCTCTAGGTTATAATTAAATTATTCTCTTAAATAAATCCAATTAGCCTACGACTAATAATTTCCTCTAGGTTATAACCAAATTATTCTCTTAAATAAATCCAATTAGCCAATGGCTAACAATTTCTTCTAGGGGATAAGTAAATTATTACCTTACTTTCTTCTAGGTGATTACTTGGACAAGAGTGGGCATAAAATCATAAAGGAAGGATGTGCAACCCACACAAAATCAAATTCTATCAATTATCAAAGCAAATCAATGGGACTAAGTATAAGTTAAAGTTGCAAAATTGTAGTGTTTAAAATACCCCACCAATGAAATATGTAATATATACAGCTAAAACTAGATTTTATGTCTAGAAAGCAAAATAAATTAAAAAGGGATAACCCACATATAAACCCTAGGGCCTAGACATACTAGTACATAAAAAGCCACATAATTTAAAACACTTTTGTGAAAAGAAGTTATCATGACAAAAAGAGAGCTATTAATAGACACGAGAGAAGAGATCTGATAGAATACAAGACTCAGGACTGTATCAGAATTAGAAAATTTACGTTATAATTTTTAGGTAAACAAATAAAAGAGGCATTGAAGCAACCACTATAAAAAAAAATTGCTCGAGGGCAAAAATGGTATGCATGGAAAAACAAAAACAAGAAGTTCAGAAATTACTAGCATTATCATTTGGGATATTGACTTTAGGAATATTGATTTGAGGAATGACTAGATGCTTTAGATCCACGGATCGACCCAGTGCATATCCATAACCTTCCTTCCAAGCCTGCACTGCATCATGATACTTGTCCAAAGCAGTCAATGCATGACTTGAAGAAGCTAATTGTTATAAAATAGTAGCTTGCAAATGAATCCCAATTTTTCTGCTGCTCGTGCTCATACCCACAAATGAATGAAATTTTTTCTATTTTACTTGTGAATGAATGAAATTTTTTCTTTATTCTTATAACATTGAGTTGGTCAAAATTCAACTTGGGAAAACATAGGTTGGTCAAAATTTTGATCAAATTGGGCATAGAATTTTTTTTTTTGACCAACATAGGAATGAAAACAAAAAAAGAAGAAGGAATCATAGCTTTGGTCGAAAATTTTTGCAGAAAAACAAGTGTAAATGTACTAGTGATTTTGAGGCATTCTCTTTCTTGAGGAAAATTCTCTTTCTTCTTTCCATTTCTTTCCACCTCTTTCAAAATTCTATCTTCCATTTTCTTTCATCCCACTTCTTTTCTTCTAATTCAACTATAGGGCATAATCTTTCATGCTTGATGATCTACCTTGGTTCTATGATCCTTATATTTTTCATCTTACATCAAGAACCTTATCTTTAGTTCGATTTGATCAAATTTATCAATTTGCTATTTCTCCTCTATTTCATTTCGATTTCGATCATGAGAGGGCAAGACCTATCAAACTTCAATCCTTGATTTAGCTTTATCAATCTTTGTTTTGCTTGGGAAAGCCTTGTCTTTGTCAAGACAAAATTGTTATAAATTTTCTTTATTCTTTGTCCCGATGTGTTGCTAATTTGACCAAACATCTGTGTTGTTTTGTGATCCCAAATCAACCTTACACTTCAACTACATTCTTTGACTACATGTGCACCTGAAATGATCACACATTAGTCAAAGACTGGAAAATGTATGCACTCTAAAATGGTCACCTAGACTATGGGCCCCAATTCTTCAATGTATCAATTTCCTAAATCAATGCATCGCAATATTTTATTGAATCAATTCAAATCATTTTCCTTGATCAAATTGCAATTAATTTAATTATTTCAATATTTCCTAAGGTTTGATCATTTCATCAATAATCTTATTTAATTAAAAAAAAATCTCTCTTTTAATTAAATAGTTTTATCTTATTTAATTAAAATCTTTCTTTTTATTAAATAATCTTATCTTATTTAATTAAAAGAAAATATACTTTTTAATTAAACAATTTTATCTTTCTAAATTAAAATCTCTCTTTTTATTAAATTTATTCTTATCTTATTTAATTAAAAGAAAACATCATTTTAAATAAATAAAATAATCTTATTTAATTAAAATCTCCTTTTTAATTAAATAATCTTATCATATTTAATTTTTAAAAAATCTCTCTTTTAATTAAATAAATCCCCACTTGGAGCCTTTATTTTTATGAAAAAAGGAAATAAATCAAATAAATCAAATAGAATCTTATAAGATTCATTTTTTTGCACATATCTCTAAGTGGTGGGATTTTTCCTCTTACTTGCCTTTTTAGGGATTTATCCCACATTTCTCTTGAGGATGCATTCCTCTCCATAGTTTCCTTTATAAAGAGATTCTCCTTCTCATTTAGATAGATGTTAGTTGCTATAGTATTGTTATGCTGCAAGTTTGGAGAGCGATTTTGGAGAATGAGTTTGAGCCTTAAAGTTTGGACATTGGAGCTTCATTGTAGCTTTTCTCTTCTTGACTTCTTCTCTTATGCATCCATGGTTTCCATCATCATGCTTCATCCTTGCATTTTCATATTAGCTTAGAGTCATATTTGCTTCATAGGTTAATCTTGCATTGCTATTTCCTTGCATAGATTATATTTTCTTTCTTGCATTTCTTTGCATTGTTATCATTTAGATTAACTTGCATATTCATTTGCATGCATATTTTGATATTTGAATCTCTCATTTTATGGTGTATTTTCATGGGCACAAACTAGGTCAAACTGAAGGCCTCCATTACAACCCCTTGCATTCCATGAATACAGAGCACAAGTCATCATTTGAGATCTCATTCTTGAGCAATCTTGGATATAATTACTCATAGAAGTGTGGTAACATTTCAGCATACAAAATCTAGCTATCTTATTGAAACATAAAAACTATCTCGGGTTGTGGGTTATCCTAAAATGAGAGATGAATCTTCAGATCCGATTGGCTCATAAATAGTGATCACCTAAAAACATAATTGTATGTAGGAAAAGGGATGATAAGTGAATGAAAATAATGAATACTAAACCTAAATGAGGTGATACACCGATGATTTGTATGTAACTTTAATTGAATCAACACAAATTACCCACAATATGAATGATTCACAATACCCAAACAAGCTTGCAATTACAAAAGTGTTTCTATGTAAGGACCCAGAATCTTTTCTTTGAAAGGAAAACCTCTGCCTTACCATTTTTCTACAAAAAATAATAAAGACACAAACAAAGACCTGCAATTACAAGTATCAAGTTTCTAACATGCAATAAGGAATATAGCTTGAATGAAGGATGACCACAACATAAAAGAAAAGAACCCACAATATTGCAAATAAGAATCAATGAGAAGGAACCATTGAATCTTTATAATCAATGTTGAAAAAATCTTTTCTACAAAATGCTTCTACAATCAACTTAGAAATTTACAAAGTGTTAATTTCTGAGCAAGTAAGAAGAGACCTCATAATGAGGTAAAAATACAATAAGTAGAGCTCTCAAACCCTAATTCAAATATCACAAATGTGTATAAAAAAAAAAGTGTCAAAGCTCCTCCAAAGTGTGAAGAAACCCATCAACTCTGCTCTCAAGTACATGTCCAACTGATAGCCAACTGAAATCTTCCTCTATCTCCTCAAAAAGCTTGCAAAAACCCAAGGTTAGATATGATAATCAAGCCAAAAATATCACATGTCAAATTGCTCATCTCGACGTAAAATGTGACTAAAAAGGCCTTCCAAAGTGAAGTACATGTATAATTGTCCCTAACTACTCAATTAATCACTAAAAATAGCACTTAAGTGCTCAATAACTACATGAGAAAGTCAAACTTTCCCTTAACTAAAAAAAAGTCCATGTAGCATGTAGTTGACTAAAAAGTTCTTCCTTTGCTGAAAATGGAACTCTATGTTGAATTCCAAGTCAGTTTAAGTATTCTTTATTATTGTTGCATTCAAAACTCAACATTAACAAATTGATCCATAATTCATTAATATTGATCACATATTGTATGCAAATAATAATAAATCTATTCCTTTTGAATAAATATTTGTTCATTTTAAAATTTATTATTATTATTTGACTTATAGAATATCAACTAAAATAATATTAACAAAAAAATGCCATGCAACAAATATCCGATAAAAGTAATTACATGTTTATTAATATAATAGTATTGTTGGAATTCTTTAGAATAACTAAGAGGTGGAGTGAAATAGTTATCCAAGGTCTAGATGTACAAATAAAATTTTCAATGCTTAGTAGATTCATATCCATAAAACTTCAATATGCATGCATACATTAGATCATACAATACTTAAACTTTGTAGGTTACTATCCTAGGTCAAAACAACTTTGCAAAAATGTAAACATGAAATAATATAAGAACATTCACTCAATTTGACACATGGATTTTATGTGGAAACCCAATTTGTGAAAAACCACCAATAACATGCTACTAATTCTCACTATTCTAAAGTGATGCCCTGTGAAAAGCCAACCCTGTTAAAGGTTAAAGGATTTCAATCACCTTAGGATTGAGCCTTATTAGAGGACTTTAGACCATTCCATTAGAATGTCACCTAGTTAAAGGATTTAAAAATGATTGTTACGTCAACCTTAATCCAAAGGATTTTCCCTAGACTGCTAAAATGATAAGAAAAGTAACTGTAGCTTGATCTGATAACAAATTACAACTCACTTGTAGATTACATATCATTGTTTTAGTCCTCCATTTTGCTTGTCTTTCATATATTTCAGCTCTGATAGCTTGTTCAACCTTCAAGCATTCATACTCTTAAGCCTTCTTGCTTTGCATGCCAACTACAGTCACCTCTCTTCGACCACTAAATGAAGCAATAACCTAGACTCATTGTCTTCCTTAGGTTCTCGCACATGGAAACCTTTTCTTTTGACCAACTATCTCTATAAATAGAGAATTTACTTCTTTTTCCACTTAACCACAATTGTCCATTTTAGGCTTAGGTAGGATACAATGAATCTATCCACTTTCTCATTTGGTTCCTCTAGAAACTTCTACTACAATCTTTTTTGAATTCACCTCAAACTGGTTTACCTTGAATCCTCTGCCACCATCTCATCATAGTTATCTTTCACATGATTCACACAATTCAAGAAAACAAAATAGTCGGGTCATATTTGTCAAAACTTTAATTTAACATTGTTTGTTGTCACTCGATATCTATACTATTTTGGTACTCAGCCAAAACTAGTTCACTTAGAAAACACTAAAGTTTATTGATGCTTGGAACCAACTAAATTTTACCTCAAAATCACTCGGCTTGCACTGATTTTCATCTTTGCTCAACACCCCTTGATTTTCACTCGGCTTGCAGTGACTGCTTGGCAAGGCTTGACATACACTTTTCTTACTTAATCTTCTTTTAGTCTTAACTTGAGTAATATTTCATTTTAGACTTTAATTAGATAAACAATACATTATAGTATCAATGTATTACTTGGTCTTAGTGCTTCTTTTACATACCAAATAAATCAAGCTTTTTTTAGGTGTTATTGTTATCTCCTCTTCTCAAATCCTCTTTATCAATCAACTAAATGATAGCTTTTAGACCAAAAAGAAATTGTCTCACTAGTAGGTGGTGGGTTTGACATCATTGAAAAAATAATGATTATTCCATTACAGTTTCTTCTCATCAAAATAATCTTATATCAACAAGTATGTGAATTATATATTAATATAAATTCATATATTATTACATTAATAAACATATAATTCTTTTAATCTCAAAAGGTCGGACCCAAAAAGGCATTTCAAATTGTTTTAGGAGTAGATTAAAGCTCAAAAAATGAGAATCATTTGGTCATCTACAAAGCATGAGAGTTAGGAAGAATAAACATTGAATAAGGGTTTGGAAACCCTAGCCGTAATATTGAGACTTACTAGTTCCATGGGACTATTTTTTGACATTTTCAACATGAGTTATGGATATGTTCTTCATTTGAATTGGAGACTTTTACTCATGTAATGACTCTTCTTTCTATGTTGTATGTGATGGTTTGAAATGATGTTATTTTTGTCACCATGAAGGAGCTAAATCGTGGGCTTTCCTTGCATTCATCTCGATTGTTGATAAATCCATGACTTGAAGATCTTTCTTATAGTTGTGAGTTGATTTTGATGCTTTTAGAACTTTTCTTTTCTTTCCTTGTGAGATTTTGATGTAATGAGTATGAGGATTCTTTCACTTATTTCTCATTGTTGTGTACCTCTGCTTAAAAATCATTACATCTATTTTTCACCTATAGTTGGTCATTCTGAGATATATGCTTATTTTTCACAATTTATATCTTAGCTATAATGAAAAAATAAGGTAATGTTGCACTCAAAAAACAACTAAAAAAAATATTCACCCCTTGATCTTGTGATGATTATGCTTGCGTTGTTGCCTAACTCACTCTATTTTGGATGAAACCTAGAAAACGTTTTTCATAATTTTTGTTTGGTTGCCCAAAAAATGCTTTGGAATATGACTGCACTTTTTTCTTACTGATTTTCTTATTTTAAATAAATACATGTTATGTTATTTCTTGTCATAGTATTTCAATCATCTTGTCATGAGGGTTTTGAAGTTCCTTCTATTGCTATAAATCATAAAATTTGAAAGTCTATTTCATGATTTGTTCTAACTGGACAACTCTAGGTATGCTTTTGGAGACTCAAGCCTACACCCATAATGATAATGATGAATGAAATGTTATCTGAACAAAAAATTGGAAATTTTATATTCCTACATCATCTCTCAGATATGAGATCTTCTTTTTAGAATGTTGTTCTTGACTAGAACCAAACAAATACTCTCACTTTTGGTGATGAACTTGTATTTCTTGAGAAATGTTCATTGAAAACACACGTATTTTCATACGATATTGATGGCCTTTTTGTACACATATATCACCACCTTTATTTATCTTGATGTATTACTTTGTATAGCCTAAAATATTGTTCTTTAAATGCTCTTTGATCATTTAATTATGCTCTTGAATCTAAATTATTTCACTAAATCATGAACACTTTCTGATTAAGCAATAGATAAAGATTCATATGTCATATGGAGAAATATTTTGTGTAAGAAAGGTTTAGTGTTATTCTTTTTCCTGTAAATATAAAGTTGAAACTCGTTCCTTACTTTTGTAGCTTTCACATAGTCATGTAGATCCATATTTGCTCCTACTATCCACATTATTGCTTTGTAGATTATACTTTGTTAAGGCTCTCTTTTTGTTTTACATTTACAACTATATCATTCTTTGATGTTTGGAAGATGTTGAATTTTTTTATATTTGAAACAAACTCCTTTCATGACTATATTTTCCTTAAATATGCCATTTTCTTCTACAAGTTGTTGGGACTTGTTTGAAAGATGTCATGTCTGTAATAAACTTGATATACCTATGATTTCTCCTCCGTTATCTATGAACTGCCATTATGATTCAATCTTTTTCTTGTAATTGTACCATTTTCTAAAATTTTCTTCCCTCTTACTATTCTTTCTAGCAAGTACAAGTTGAAAATAGTCCTTTAATTCATGTTCAAGTATATAATGAAATATTTGAACTGTCTACTTGCAACACTCTTCTTGTATCATATTGCTTATTTTGTGGCAATGAAAACTTCCTATAGTAATAATTTTTTTTATGTAGTTTTATAAATTAACTCATAAGGTTTCATGACAAATTGTCATTTCCCTTCAATAGGTAGTCTTTGACAACTCCATTAATTAAACTGGAAGGTCCCATACCTAGAGTGTTTGCATGCCCCCTCTATAGCCTCATCAATCAATATTTGCCTCTACATGACTTCAGTTGGGAAGTTTCACACTTGTATGTATGTATATCCCTTTAAAAACCTACTTGGTATTCATACTTGAATCTGCACATGAAGCGAACAACATTAGAATGAAATCAAATTTCTTTATTTTTTCTTCCTTCTCCTTTGCAACTTTTAATGCATTTATTTGGATGAGCATATTGTAGGAACAACTAGTATTGTAGAGATTTGTGGAATGGTTTCCATTACTTAGTTATTATGAATTGAAAGTTGAAGATCCAGGCCCAAATCTTCTTCAAATTTAAGATTAATGACCTTCCATTTAGGAAATGGAGGCTTTTCCCTTTATCTATCTAGTGCTTTTATTTTTATGCAATGTATTTATTCAAATAGTGTATTAAGAGCTGCCACAACTTATGTGGTATTTGAATGCATTGTATCAAGTAATGTTTAAAATTTGAACATTTGTACCTTATAAAACAATTCTAAAACTTATTTCAATAAAAGTAAATTTCTTTGTACCTATACATAAATTTGAATAAAAATTGCTCAAACTTATTCTTGTTTTATGCATTATGTACTTTACATTCTACATTCAAGTCATTTTAAAATATGTATAGACAACAACTCAAAACATATAACTCAATATTTAGGCAAGTTCAACATAGCAATTTAGGTAGTAGGCTAAATTGGTAACAATAACATGCAGAATTACGTGTCTATTACCTAGAAAATATCTTTTTTTATACCTTGGGTAGTAATATTTCTCATGTAATAATCATCTATAGTTTACTTCTTAAGTGAGATATTTTCTTATTTAGACTTGGGTATCTTATGATGCTTCTTTCTATAATCATCTATGGTGTTTCATTATTATATAATACTTCTTGTTTGATATGGCATGTTTGCATTTTGTGCACAACTATCAGTTTTTGCTTATGATTCATCTTTATATCTTTCAATATTTTTCTATATAATCTTACCACATACTTTCTTTCTTGTCTCATGCTTGGGAGAAAGTTCTTTTGTCCATTCTTTGTCTAAGGATTTCGTTCCTTACTACAATGGTATTTATTTATATTATGTGACATTCTTTTCCTATGAGAAATTGTGTCTTGATCATGACTCTTTCCTATACAAAAGGTGCATGTCCTTGATCATCACATCTTCTTTATTTGAAAAGCTATGTCCATTATAATAATTTTTCCTTACCATGTACTTTGAAGTTTTTCATCCTTCTTTCAAGGATACCTATTCCACCTATACATAAGGGGTTAAACAGGTGCATTCTTGTTCCTTTTCTTCATTTTCTTGAAGTTGTATATTTGTACACAATATCTATTCCTTTCAAGGGTCTCTTCTCATTTGTGACATATCCTTTCATAATTTATTTATTTACTTAGATGATAAAAGTTGGTTCTTTTTGCTAATTTTATATTATAAATTATTGATAAAGGATATCTCCTTCTTGATATAAGTAGTTATCCTTGATTCTCTTCCTTAAGATGCCTAAGGCTACATAGTCATCCTAAGGAGGGGGCATATATACCCCCTCTTTGTACATAGTTTCCATGAAGCAAAAACACAAATTCTAAGTATGACTTGGAGTGTTTCAGCCTTAATAATTTGGTATGATTTCTAGGTCACCCTCAAATGTATGCATTGTGGCTTCATGTCTCTTTTTCACATACAATCACATATGCTAATCTCATACATATGGTAATGTATGACATTTGATAAATCCTCTATAGGTATTAGTGATACTTCTGCATCCTTAGGACACATTGTTTTAATTTTTTAATTTTTTATATTGAAATCATTTAAAAATTTGTGATCATTCAAGAAACAACATGAGAATTACAAGATTATTCAGGCTCCTTTCTAGAAACCACACTAGAAACAACATTTGGAATACCAATAGTCACAACTTAGAATCCACATTTTACAATGAGACAAATATAACCAATAGAAGCCCAAGAGTCGCAAATTAGAATTTCTCAAAGATGTCCCTCTTGGGATTTGAACTAGGGTCTCCACAATGAGAACTCATTGCTTTAACCAACTAAGCTAAACCCCTTGGACTTATTGTTTTTTGTTGGTAAATCTCTCCTAGGGAAATGCACACACATTTAAACTATGTGGTGACACTAGGAAATTAATCCATGGGTGTACACACATCAAACATACATACACATGCATGCATAAGTCATAACAAGTGCACAAGATTGACAACTACGTGCAAAAACCCGCTAGACCATTTGATCTTGGTTTCTATCTTTAGGATTGACTATCTAGCACACAAACCTATTAGACCATTAAATCCTTCCTCATTTTGATTCATAGTAAGGTACATAAACCTTACTGGAATAGAATATCACTCTCTTTTTATGCTTTTATAGTTGTGGGACATAGTCATGAGGGACATAGTCCTTTGTGATGCTCTTGCATTTCCTATATGGTCTCTTACATTTTTTAATAGCCTTCCAAATATGATACTAGTGAGTAAGAGATTTTATTAGATAAGGTCTCCTTTACACATTTACTTGGGCTTTGGTACTAACCCTTTTTTGTGTCCTTTTGGCTTTGTTTTCCTTTTGCTTTCTTTGGATTTCTTTTTCCTTTGTTTTCATGCTCTTGTGCATGGGAATGGAATTAGGATCCTAGGTTTGGGGCTTATTTCCTTAAGCTGAATTATTTTCTACCTTGATGTGATATTTTCTCTCTTCTCTCCTTCTTTTATTGAGAGTATGACTTGCCTCATACTCCCACTAAAGTGGGGCCTACATGTACCATCTTTAAATGTACACACTTCATTTTAAGACCTTTTAGCCCTCCTTAGTGTGATATTGGTCTCTTGTTCCCCTCTCCTCTTCTATTTCCTACATCTTCATCATCTCTTTCTTTCTAACATGGTCTTTTGGGTGTCATTTTGATACCCTTTTGACCATATCTTATGTTCAACTCACCATCTTCTAGTTTCACCTACACTAGCTCCTAACACTTTCTGTAGCACCAGACACTGAACCTCTAAGACAAGGAAAAATTACTTTGAATTAGTCTAGACTAGGATAACCCAGGTCAACTTATGAGAAGAGATAGGAATTGAAGGATATAAAGGCTCATATTGTGTGTAATGAAACATTCCCTCCTCCAAAACTCAAGGCATATCCAAAGATTGTGATGATTGGAGACTCATCTGGAGCATTGTCAATTCCACCTTGTGTTATTATGGTGCATGATGTAAGGTCTTGTTGCATTTAAAAATTTGGAGAAATTGGTGATTTCAAATTAAGGAATGCATATGAAAACCAATGCAAGAATGGAATGTTGAAGGAGGAAAATAGAGTCATTGCTAAGAAAGGGTTAACTCATGCCCTAGATTTCGCAAGGTATTCAAGATAGAATGGATCAAGATTATTTTGAGAAGGTTGCACAATATGAAGTTATAGTTGGAGAAGAAGAAAGATAAAATTAAAAAAATTGATCACACATCAAGTAATTGGTTACCCTACCCTTGACCAAGTGAAGATTGTTCACTATCGGGCAAGGAATATAATTGAAGATCCTACAAAGTTAAAGTGGAATGGTTAAGGAATGTCATACAATTGAAGATCCAATAATTGAGTTTATAATTTGGGTGATTGCACATAAGTTTTATCATTCAAGCTAATTCAACAATGTGCCTTGTGTAGTGGTAGACTAGGGATAAAAAATAGTCAAGAAGGACCATAGTTATAACTTGGCCAAGCTACAATTGATTGAGGTCACAAAAATCTTGGAGCCATCAAAAAAGCCAAAACTACCTAATGAAAGTTTGGCTCACTTATATTATGTAAATTATTTAATGTTCAGAACTCCTTTCCCATGATTGGAAATGTATGGGATATGGATAGATTTGTGACAAAGAAGATCAATAAAATATTTAACAATTAGGTGAAAAATTCAAAACAATTTCAGATGGGTATTTTGAAGAGTTCAAAAGAAAAATGAAGAACAGGTTAATATTACCTAAGTCAATGGTTAATCAATATTATGATCGCATATGTTTTATGGTTGATGTCAACTATAGATATGCTCAAGCAGTTATACCAAGAGTGACATTGCTAAGGCTAATGCAATATGAAGTTAACGTTGATGAAGTGTTTGTTGCAGTTTCAACACTATTAGAAGAAGCAATTGACAATAAAACTGAGCCATTTGGTACACATGAGAGTGCACAAATCAAAATGATGATGCAGACAAAGGTCCCTAAGATGGAAAAAAAGATAAAGAAAATGATCCAAGACCCAGAGGGTAAACTTGGAAAATCACTACTGAGAATCAATGAAGGTAAAGGGGAAGATTATCATAGTGATGGTGATGATGATGAATATAAATCTAAAGGTAAAGAATTTTTGGCTTCCAAGCCCTAGACACCAAAAAGTAAAAAGATTGTAATTCTTAATCTTCAGATAAAAAGAAGACTAAAGAAAGTGGTTACACCACCCACCTCAACACAAATAAGAGTAACTAGACAAGGATCCAAGGCAATAAGCCTTGTAGTTATTGAGCCAAAGACAGGGAAAGTGAAGATAATAAGACTAGAAAAGGGAAAGAAGAGTACATTATAGGCCAAGGAGACTGAGAAAGGTTTGTAGAAGAAAAAGATGATGAGAAAACATATTATTAAGCTTGATGAAGAGGAGGATGGTGAAGTGGATAGGACTGAATCAGACCTGAGAAAGTTTCAGATAGTACCAAGGATAGCTCCTAAGGACATTGAAAATGTATGTGAGAATATTAGAAGTTCAGTAGGGTTAACAGGATTTAAACATGTAAATTATGATACTTTAGATATAAGTGATAAAAAAATAGAAATGACTATTTTGGACATGATGGTGAATTTTAAATACACACCAATATAACTAGGTAAGAAATTGCTTAAGGAATTTTATAATTAAATTGATGCTAAGTGGAAATGGGAATTTACCAATAAAAGACAAATAAGGGAAACTAATTTGGCCCAAACTATGCCTGATTTAGGAAAAACTCATATGTCTATAGCCTTGAGAGACTTTGTGAAGAAATTTGTGCCTAAGACAAGGGCTTATAAAAATTTGAGAAACATGATTGAAGATATTGTTCAAGAAAGAAAAATTCTTTGGGAGAAAGATTTTAGGTTGATGTCAACACCAGTGGAAGAGGAAGAAAAGAGAAATATTTTAGGTTGATGTCAATACCAGTAGAAGAAGAAGAAAAGGAAGATGAAAGAGTGTAATTAGAAAACACTAAAGATATGTATAATGATGTTGAATAGTTAGTGGAAACTGCAAAGAAAATGGCTCAATAAAAGGCACAACAAAGATAGACAAACATCATTGAGGATGAAACTTCTGCCACTACTTTTGCCAATGTGACTATAGCTATCAAAGATCTAGATAAGATATTGTCTATTGAGTTAGAGAAAGAGGAGCAAGCTCCTAAATCTATTAAAGACACTGTAATGGATACCACCAATCTAGTTATTAAACAAATTTAAAAATATGCAAAGATTGGGAAGACAAATTTGGACCAACAAGTAATTATGAAAATAATAGAAACATGTATAACTACTGCTGATTACAATGTACAAATACAGTAGAAGAATTTTTTTATAAATTTTGATAAACAAAGTATGTCACCTATTGAAGAGAAAATATATGGGGAGCTTGCTAAGGAAGACTAGACCACAGAGGGTCACGCTAATGTGTTGAATGATTAAGTAGAGAAATCTACTATAGATGAAATAAGACCACAAGTCTCAAGACCTCTTTCCAAGGGAAAAAATGAGATAGATCCACCTATTTATGCAAGGACCAAGGGAAAAAATTATAGTAGAAGGAGGCAAAGACAAATACAAGATTGAGTGTGGAAGTTTCTTCACACTCTCTACAATTAGCATTACCAACTAGCAACACCCTTGAGTCTAAAAAGAAGAAACTTATCAAGAAGAAGGATAGATCGCCTCAGAAGCCAGTAATGTTGGATGAAGTTATAGTGATTCCCAAATATGATATTTATCACTTAACTTATGGGAGTCTACAAATTTTGCAAGATCTATTGGCCAAGAAGACCAAGCAACAAGAATTGAGAAGGGAGCATCAACCAAAAAAGGTACTACAAGAGATAAACGACATCTTTGTTGATGCTTAATATCAAAGATGTTTATAGAAAATCCTCAATAATGGACCAATTAGTTCATATTGGGGAAAAGGTAAATAATGATGACATTGATGCAAATGAAAAGTTAATGCAATGGTCCAAAAAAAACTATGAGAAGAATTTTTTGGAGAAAGAGCCAATTGAAATTGTCATCGGGCAAGTTGAAATTTCAAACCTTATAAATAATGGAGAAGGAGTAGTGAAGAATATTCAAATTTTTTATAAAATATTATGTGATGTACCAAGATTAAGAAGTTACAATTAGATTTTAAATGTATAGGACATTCTTTGAAGATGGATGCAAGTTCAAGTTCCATTAATCAAAATGGATCAATATTTTCCCAAGGAAGATTGGTTGAATTGCAAGACATAGATGGCATGATGTGACAAAAATTTATTTCCATTTAGTTAATTTTGATACTTCACTTAGAGGTTATGAAGATAGAGTTGTCATTAGAAAAGGAGATAATTAAAAGAGATTCATCAAAATGGATCAATATTTTCCCAAGGAAGATTGGTTGAATTGCAAGCCACAGATGGCATGATGTGAGAAAAACTTATTTCCATTTAGTCAATTTTGATACTTCACTTAGAGGTTATGAAGATAGAGTTGTCATTAGAAAAGGAGATAATTAAAAGAGATTCACATCTCTATGTTGTAGAAAGTCTGGATGACATAGCTACTTAGCTAGAATTAAAAATTAAAGTTTTGGAATCTATCAGATCGAGTTGGGATAATGCACTGGCAGTGGTTATATAGATTCACAAACCATTTTTGGACAAATATGGTTTAACCCCATCACCCAGTAGCCATGAGTGACAAAAATAAGGGGAAAGTCCCAATGGAAATGGACATGAAAGGTGTGATTCTTTGAAAAAAAATTAATGAATATTTTTTGAAGTCAGAGTATGTCAGAACTCATGTATTTATGTCAAAGTATGTTAGAAGGGTTTAAGGTGAAGTTTTCAAATTTGATATTTGTTTCAAAGGGTAAAAAGTATTATAGATCCTAATCACCTCCTCCCTCTATTTCTAACTTTCTCAATAGACTTCCAGAAAAAATAACTTAGGCTAATTGGGTAATGGTCACAAATTAATTAGACCCTTGAGGCCTTTCAGGCCCTGAGCTTCAGAACTATCAGGGATTAGGTCAATTTGGGTCAACCTAGTCCAAGACTAGGTTGACTTTAGAGGACTAGGTTTACCTAAGTTGATTTGGTCCTAGAGGTTAGTTTTGGGTGCCACAAAAAGTGTTAGGTGTTGATGTAGGAGAAATTGGAAGATGGTGATATGAACATGAGATATGGTCAAACAGGTATCAAAACAACACCTAAAAGACCATTTTAGAAAGAAAGAGATGATGAAGAAGCATGGAATGGAAGAGGAGAGGAAAAAAAAGATACTAGAACCACACTGATGAGGGCTAAAAGGTCTCAAAATGAAGTGCATCCATTTAAAGATAGAACAGATATATAATTCACTAGCGACATTACTAGCTCAACATGATGAAGAAAAGAAAGAAGAATCTATTTATTACATCAATAAGATGTTGGTTTCTTATGAGATCAACTACAATAATGTCAAGAAATCATACGTAGAGGTCATGTTTTCTTCCCAAAAGTTGCAACACTACATGCTTGAACACAAAATGCAACTAGTGACTAAGATTGATCCTCTGAAGTATCTACTAAACAATGTAACCTTGACTAGTTGACTTTCAAAATAGTGCATGATTAAATATTTTATTTTAACATTAATTATGTTGACTATAAACTTATCAAGGGACAAACCATTATAGATCATTGAGATGATTTTCTACTATAAAATGGTTTTGCAATGCAAATTAAGTTTCTTCACTCATCTATCATGTATGTTATAAAACGCACCTAGAAGCTTTGATGTATATTATACATATCACATGGATTAGGTGTAGGTTCTTTTTGTATCACACCTCAGTGCTATATAATTCCAAAAGTGAACAAGTTAGTATTCCCTTGTACTAACAACATTGTTGAATATGATGCCCTTCCAAATGGAATAAAATGGCTATAGAGTGGAAAATTGTAGAGCTCCATGTCTATGGTGATTCACAACTCATCATCAATTAGATGAATAATGAATACAAAATGAAAGATAAAAGATAAATCCTGACAAGAAAGTGGTAGCTAATGAGAAGAAGTATTTTGCCTTTGTCACATTATTGTAAATTCCAAGAAACATGAACAAGGATGTTGATGTGATGGATACCTTAGCATATGTTCTACAGCTATAAGAACATGAGTCCCACTATGATTTCTTGGTGGAAGAAATGTACTATCATGTATATGATTCCCCATATTTCCATATCATATACACTATAATTGGCCACGATATCTAGCTATGTCAACATCTATTCTTACCTCCATGACCAAGTAGTTCCTGATAACATGTCCAAGAATGAAAAGTGTCAACTACTTTCTAATGCCTCATGATATACCATTATATTTAGTGACTTGTTTAGTAGAGTTTTATATGGTACTTTTTAAGGTTTCTAGAATGAGAGGAGTCTGAGCATGCATTAGCTGAACTTCATGAAGGGGTCTATGGGGTCCACTCAAATAATCTCACGCTCACTCAAAAACTACTTATAGATGGTTACTACTAGCTTCCCATGAAAATAGTTGTTGTTCAATGTGCCAAAACATGTACAAATATTGTCAAATGCATGAAAATCTAAGACATGCTCCAGCCAAGGAGCTTATTCCTTTTATAACCCATGAGCTCTTTTAGCATTAGCATTTACCATGGTAGGTGAATTTTTTCCTAACTCATCTAGAGGATACAAGTTTATCATCATAGTTATATAGTACTTTACAAAGTAGGTCAAAATTTTCCCACTCTCTGAAGTAACTAGAAACTAAGTGTCTATATTCATCTTGAACTATATATCATCTATCACTATGGTGTACCCTCTTCCATCATTATTGACAATGGAGAAAAATTCAAAATGAGGACTTGAATAATCTATGTAAGTTCTTTAAATTCAAGCAACATTAGTCATCTACCTACTACCCCCAAGGTAATGGACAAGCCAAATATTCTAGCAAGGTTGTCCTAAAGATACTACACAAAATATTTAGAGTCTAGTAGAGGTTGAAATCTTTGTTAGATTGTGGTGACTAATTAGGAAAGTACTATACATACTTCATAAATTCTTTGGGGCTGAAAAAATAATTTTGGGCCCTATTTTATCAAGATTTTGGGCCGACATGTAATTATTAATTATAACCCTAAAGCGATAAAAATACTTGTATAAAAGAGCTTAGGGTTAGGGATTGTTTCATAGTTGTGATGCAAAATTGGTTCTTGCGGAAGTATTGAGTTGTAAGGGATTATAGATTGTAATCAGGTTATTATCACTGGATCGTAATAATATTGGACTTGTTGTTTGGTGGACGTAGCTCAGGGATCGATAAACCATTTTAAATCTTGGTGTCTTGTGTTCTTTTCTTTGTGATCTTTTATTTTTTGTTATTGGTTATATTTGCATGTAATTGTTATTTCTATCCATGGTTTAATCCTAACAAGTAGTATCAAAGCCTAGTTTTTTTTTTAGTTATCCTCTGTAGGAAAGTCTCACGATTGAGTGGGAGTCTCACAATTGAGTGGGAGTGATGGCAGATAAGGGTAAGTTGAGGGTTGACAGGTTTAATGGGCATAACTTCTAGTTATGTAAGATGCAAATGGAAGACTATCTTTATCAGAAGGATTTATGGAAGCCATTGGAAAGCAAAGCCAAGAATCAGGGATCTATGTCAAATAATGAATGGGATCTTTTGGATAGAAAGGCATTTGGAAGCATTCGATTATGTCTGGCACCATTCATGGCATTTAATATTGCAAAAGAGAAGACAACAAAAGAGTTGATGAAAACCCTAGCGACACTGTATGAAAAGCCCTCTGCTTCAAATAAGGTATTTCTCATGAAGCATTTATTTAATATGAAAATGGCAAAAAGTGGATCTATTGCAAATCATTTAAACGAGTTTAATATTATTACTAGTCAGTTATCTTCTATGGATATCAATTTTGAGGAGGAAATTAGGGCTCTCTTGATTTTGTGTTCTTTGTTTGAAATTTGGAATGGCTTAGTAATGGCTATGAGTAATTCTGTTCCTAAATCTAGTACCCTAAAATATGATGATGTGATCGGTGTTATTTTGAGTGAGGAAACTCATAGGAAATCCTTAGGTGGATCTATTTTAGGAAGTGCTTTGAATGCACAAAGCAAGGGCAGAATGACTAAGAGAGGAAGTAATTTTGAAAATTGTGAGAAATCAAAAGGAAAGTCAAAGGGGAGGAGGTCTCAATTGAGAAGACCGAATGACTGTTGGTACTGTGGGAAACTAGTTCATAAAAAAAAAGATTACTGGAATTGAAAGAAAAATGAAGGAGATATACCAAATGGAGACAAGGAAGAAAATGTGGCAAGTAACAAATCCGAAGAGGATGCTTTGCTTCTATCTTTAGAAAGTGTTGATGATTCATGGGTTTTAGATTTCGGTGCTTCATTTCATGCTACACCTCATAGAAGTTATTTCATTGATTATGTCCAAGGGGATTTTGGGCTTGTTTATTTGGGGGATAATGAACCCTATCAGATTGTTGGAAAGGAAAAAATTTAGATTAAGTTGCAGAATGAGAATCATTGGCTACTACATGACGTAAGACATGTTCCAAGGTTGAGTAGGAATTTAATTTCAGTAGGGCAACTCGGTGATGAGGGTTCGGTAGTTACTTTTAATGATAAAAAATGGAAGGTTTCAAAAGGTTCCCTTGTAGTAGAAAAAGGTGTGAAAATAGGCACCTTATATCTTTGCAGTCATATTGTTCCTTCTACTTTAACTGTTTCAGAGAAAAATGAATGTTCAGCAACAATTGCTATAGTTGAGCAGGGAGAACAAATAGTTATTGTAGATTTTGATACAACACTGTGGCACATGAGTGAGAAAGGTATGAAATTATTTCATTCAAAGAAAGTTTTACTAGGTCTAAAAGGTGTTAATATGGATTTTTGTGAAAGTTGTGTGTATGGAAAACAAAAAAGAGTGAGTTGTGTAAAGATTGCGAAGGAAAACAAAAAGGAGAAATTAGAGCTTGTGCATGTAGATGTATGGGGACTAGTTTAGGTATTTTCCCTTGGTGGTTCTCATTATTATGTTATGTTTATTGATGACGCAATGAGAAAAGTATGGGTTTATTTCCTTAGACAGAAATCTGATGTATTTCAAACTTTTAAGAAATGGAAATGCTTGGTTGAAAATGAGACTAGTAAATAATTAAAATATCTTAGATCTAATAATGGTGGTGAGTATTGCAGTCATGAATTTGAAGATTATTGCTCCACTAATTGTATGCATAGATAGAAAACTATTCCAAGGATTCCATAGGAAAATGGAGTGGTTGAATGCATGAACAAGACTATAATGGAATGCGCAAGGAGCATGAGGTTGCATGTTGGGTTGCCCTCACACATGTGGGTGGAGGCTATCAATACTATTGTATATTTGATTAATAGAGATCCCTCTACTCCTTTGGGTTGTGGTATTCTAGAGGAAGCATGGACTGGTAAGAAGATGAGTTATTCTTTTCTCAAAACCTTCGGCTGTGAAGCATTTTCTCACATAGATTCTAAAAGTAGAACCAAGATGGAAGCTAAATCAAAGAAATGTGTATTTTTTGGATATGGAATTAATGAATTTGGTTATAGGCTATGGTATTTTGAAAATCATAAAATTTTAAGAAGCAGGGATGTCATATTCAATGAGAAAGTGTTGTACAAAAATCTATTTCAGCAACATGAGAAGAAAGAAGATGATTATGTAGTGTTGGATGATACTCCACAAGCTGATGTTCTAGCCATTCCTCATGATGTGAAACAACCACAACAAAAAATACCACACACATCAGTGAATGTTAGATCATCAACAAGGCAAATTACACCTCCAAAAAGATTCTCTCCCTCTTTGTATTCAATTTTACTTACTGATGTTGTTGAACCTGAATGTTATGATGAAGCTGTGCAAGTGGATAATAAGATTTAGTGGGAGTCTACAATGAAAGACGAAATAGACTCTTTGTTGAAGAATAAGACATGAGATTTATGCAAGTTGTCTATAGGTAAAAAAGTTTTACAGAATAAGTGGGTTTATAGGTTGAAAGAAGAAGGAGGTAAGAAAAGATTTAAAGCTAGGTTAGTTGTGAAAGGATTTACCTGGAAAAAGGGCATTGATTTTGATGAGATATTTTCTCCTATTTTTAAGATGACTTCTATCCGTACTATTTTAAGTCTTGTGGCTACTGAAGATTTGCATTTAGAGTAACCTTATGTTAAAAAAACCTTCCTTCATGGTGATTTGGATGAAGAGATATATATGGCTCAACCACAGGATTTGCAGTCAAAGGTAAGGACAACTTTTTGTGCAAATTGAAGAAAAGTTTATATGGCTTTAACTAAGCACCTTGACAATGGTATCTAAAATTTGATAGTTTTATGCATGAGAATGGATACAATAGGTTTCATTCAAATCATTGTGTTTATTTTAAGAGGTTGGATAATGACAGTTACATTATTTTATGTTTATATGTTGATGATATGCTTGTAGCTGGGTCTAACATGGATCACATTAAGGGGCTGAAATGCCAATTAGCACATGCATTTTTTATGAAGGATTTGGGGGTAGCAAAAAAAATCCTTGGTGTGAAGATTTGTAGAGATAGGAAGAACATAACATTGACACTATCTTAGGCTGATTATGTGGAGAAGGTGTTGCAACATTTCTCTATGAAGAATGCTAAAGTTGTTAGCACACCTTTACCTAGTCATTTGAAGTTGACTAAGGAGATGTGTCCTAAGACACATGAATAGGAGGATAAGATGTCCAAGGTACCCTATGCTTTAACTGTAAGAAGCTTGATGTATGCTATGGTATGTACTAGACCAGATATTGCACATGCAATGGGATTTGTTAGCAGGTATATGAGTCATCCATGAATTGAGCATTGGAATGCTGTCAAATGGATTCTTAGATATTTGAGAGGAACATCTAAGAATTTTTTACACTTTGGGGGCTCTACTACTAATTTACAGGGCTATGTTGACTCAAATTTGGTAGGGGATATTGATACCAGGTAGAGTACTATAGGTTATGTCTTTACTGTTGGTGGGACAACTGTGAGCTAGGTTTCTAGGTTACAATAGGTTAATGTTTTATCCACTACAAAGGCAGAGTATGTAGCTGCTACAAAGGTAGCCAAGGAGATGATATGGCTTCAGTTCTTTTTGGAAGAAATGGGACATCCTCAGAAATATAATTATTTGTTTACAGATAGTCAAAGTGTCATTCATCTAGCAAAGAATTCAGCTCTGCATTCAAAGATCAAACACATTTAGTTGTTGTATCATTTCATTTAGTTAGTTTTGGAGGATGGATAGTTAAAGCTAGAGAAGATACATACAAATGAAAATCCAACAGATATGTTGACAAAGGTAGTAACAAAGGAGAAGTTGAACTCCTCTTCAACTTCAGTTGGTCTTCTAGACTGAACATGAATAAAAGAATAGAAGAGTCTAGGGTGGTTTGATCCAGTGGGAGCCTCATGGAGTAGCAGCATAGCTACAAGATTAGTCTCCAAGTGGGAGATTGTTGTTTAGTGTGGAGCCTTATTAGTCCCCAAGTGGGAGATTGTTAGATTGTGGTGACTGATTAGGAAACTATTATACACACTTCATAAATTCTTTGGGGCTCAAAAAAAAAATTGGGCCCTATATTATTGGGATTTTGGGCTGACGTGTAATTATTAATTATAAACCTAATGTGGTAAAATACTTGTATAAAAGAGCTTAGGGTTATGGATTGTTTCATAGTTGTGATGCAAAATTGGTTCTTGCGGTAGTATTGAGCTGTAATGGATTATAGATTGTAATCAGGTTATAATCATTGGATCGTAATAATATCGAACTTGCTATTTGGTGGATGTAGCCTAAGGATTGGGTGAACTATGTTAAATCTTGGTGTCTTGTGTTCTTTTCTGTGTTATATATTATTTTCTATTATTGGTTATATTTGCATGTAATTGTTGTTTCTGTCCGTGGTTTAATCCTACCAATCTCTACCTTAACCCTTCATATAAGCTTACAAAACTAACATCAAAACACCTATGAGGGATACTCCATTCACCCTTGTCTATGTGGTTGAGTCAGTCTTTCTCATTGAGGTAGAAATACCTTTCCTCATATTCTCCTTGAAAGCGGTTGTGATGGATGAATATCATCACATATATCATATCCAATCCTAGAACTACTAGATGAATGTAGATAAGCCACATTTGAACACCTATAGGTCTATCAAAAAATAATTTGAAAAAGATAAAACAATAAAGTATGTCATAGATTATTTGAGATTAGTGATATGATACTATGAGAGAATCCCAATATCAAACAAAATTGTGCACAAAACGAGAAGTTTTAACAAAACAAGATGGGTTCCCATGTCATCACAAATTCATTTGGCTTAGGAGTCTATCATCTCTCAACATCATAGGGAGAACAACTCTTGGAACCCATTAACACCATCCACCTCAAGAAATTGTACACATGATATTTTTCATCTAAGGTTCTTGTATGATATATCTATTCTAAACAAATTTTAAAAAAATCATAAAAAACTTGAAAATGATCATCGTAGTGAAAACCTAAAAAATAGGCACTTTGATGTATCCCATTTTTTGTACATATATATATATATATATATATAACAATAAAATAACATTGTCAAACAATTGGTAGAAAAAATAGTTGTTCTGCCAAGTGGTGAAAACCTAGTAAACATGTGACACTTGTAAAAATATGCACAAAATCTATCATGTCATAGTTTTGACTATAAAAAATTTAAATTTCAAAATATTCACATGGTTTGGAATTATCCTTTGTCTAGGTCTTAATAGGGGGTAATTCCATATCACATTTATCTCCAAACAAAACAAGTGTTTCTCAACACCACCCAACTAGTGATTCTCATTACTCACCTTGGAACATCTATGTTTATCAACACTTATCAAATGAACTATCATGAACAACCATATCGATGAAAATTAAGTGTGTCCCTTGAAACTACCTATTTACATACTCTCTCACACAAGTACAAGTTTTGAAACAGTAATGATATTAATAGGGGGTAATTCCATATCACATTTATCTCCAAACAAAACAAGTGTTTCTCAACACCACCCAACTAGTGTTTCTCATTACTCACCTTGGAACATCTATGTTTATAAAAAATTATCAAATGAACATTCTTGAACAATCATATTGATGAAAATTAAGTGTGTCTCCTGAAACTATCTATTTACATACTCCCACTCACAAGTACGAGTTTTGAAACACTAATGATGACTTCAAAATAATGCTCAAATTGAAATGAATGTGCTATGAATTATTATATCTCATTCACAAGATGATGGATTATGATTTTTCTTTGTGCATTTTCTAATATTTTTTATTTTTTATTAAGTTCCCTCTTTGTTTTCTTCGAGATGTCATTTTACAAGATGATTAGGAGCATGGGGGTGATATTTTCATGGAATTCTTCTTGTGTGTGTGGCTTTGATGGACATATAAGTTTCATGCATCCAATGACTCTATAGAAAGATATTCTATAATGATTGTGATGCCACATATACCTTGACCTAGTTCATCTAAACACTTAGGTGAGTTTGGAGCTTTCTCCTTGACTATTATCAATGTGCTTATCAACACAAGATTGCGCTCATGGCTATATCGACACTTATACCTCAATATTGGTGCAATCTTGCAATATATATTAGAAACTTAAAGGTCATCTCAACATCTATGCCTCAATGCATACATTATTTTCCTACATTTTATCTATTAAAGATCATATTCATACCCTCATGGTCATAGTGGCACTAGTGATAGTTGTATGATCCAATGATGTCCCAATAAAAATATTGATGATAATTCTAAACAAAAATTAGAAAAGTCCTTGAGTCTGCATTTGCATGTTCACCCTACGCTTTCATTCTAGTTCTTACATCTTACATGAACTAAGGTATGCCTCCATCTCAATATAATCATATGAATGTGATTATCATTACTTCATGGAAATTAATTGCATGCATAATTTCTATTAAAATCTTTCAACATATCTTCAAGCTCAATTTCCTTAATCCTACAATCAAAATTCTAATAATAATTATCACATTTATCTACTCAAATGTTAAGTTTTCCATTCGATTGAACAACATAAAAATGTATCTCATTAAATACTAAAAGTACAATAATGAGAACCAAGTATACATTACATAGTACTAGACAATAAAAATAGCTATATATATAATAATCACATGCACAACAATGGAAAGTACAAAAATTAAAATAAAATCCATGATATACGTCAAGAAAAGAAGGTACATAGAGACACAAAGATAGTCATAAATCCAACTATATCTCATATATATGTATAATCAAGTACATCATGTGAAATGAGTTCCCAAAATATAGATCGATGAAGAAAACCAAATGTATCAAAATATTTATACATCATGAGTACATCCACAAAAATGAGACATCAAGGTCTCATGTCTAGCTACCACCCTCTTGGTGACCAAGTGGAGAAGGAGGTGGTACATCTTTTTGAGTAGGTATTAGAGGCTCACTACCCTCTAACTTCAAAACTACTTGCATACAAGAAGGTAATCTAGCCCCTTGTAACACTTCTCTAATATATAATCCATAATAATAATTTTCCTTACACATGTGATATATAGAAGCATGTTGCACCTCATCATGTTGGGTCTCCAAGGTCTAGATCCTCACATATTGCTCTACTACTTGCATATAAGAAGGTACTCTAGCCCCTTGTAACACTTATCTAATATATAATCCATAATAATAAATTTCCTTACACATGTGATATATAGAAGCTTGTTGCACCTCATCATGTTGGGTCTCCAAGGTCTAGATCCTCACATATTGCTTTGCCACCTATATCTAGGTGACTACCAACTATGTGCTCACTAATGCAAGCTTAGTTTGTAACTCTTGTAGACAAAATGAGAGACTCATATGTGATCTCTCTATTGAGTTTGATATAGTTCCTCCTCTATAGATGGTACCTCCTTCAAAGGGGGTATATCATCCTTTATAGGAGCCTATCCATGAGGTGAACTTGATGATTTCTACAATCGAGCCACCCTTGGTCCACCCTCTAACATACCATACACTCACCCTCCTCAATATCATCCTCTTCACCCCTCATCTAAGTGATAATAGTAAGTCATATCCTACCCAGAGTTCCTATCTTTCCTTGGTATCTCTATTGTGGAAACACTCTTCTAGTAGAAGGGGCACTATATCCTCCCCTCTAGTGTCATCCACCTCTTCCACCTCACCCTCAACCTCCTCTAAGGGCTCCATCCATATCATCATTAGGTCTTGGGACTCACTTTTTTATATTGACAAAATTAGGAAATGGGTGTCAATCATATATTGTCAAAATGTTGCAATAACCCTGGCATGTTGAACATCTAGTAATTAATTCCAAGATCCTCCTTGAAGGCCTTGTAACTCCTACACTACTAGTTGAAAGTCATTCATTGGGCCTCATCCCTTTTTAATCTCATCAAGATATTGGTCATATGTAATTTACTCTACGATAATATCCTATCTCCTACCAAACTACCTCCATGCCCATGTGATACATAATCACTCTATGCTAGTGTTTGGTGGTGAAATAGAAGTACTTTAATAGGATGTAGGCCTCCACTTTACTTGCTAAAGCATTCATAATATAAGTGTGTATGGAAAGGGATAATCTCCAATTATGATTCCTTCTTGAATCCAAATTATATTAACAAGACCTAAATGAAGGAAGAGATGTCAATAATGAACCTTATTTCTAGAAAGGAATGCAGTACAAGGAAAAACTCTCTTTAACTTGTGTGTGATAATGTGTGTACAGAATTGAACTAATTGACTAAGTACTATAAATCTAGATATCAAGTATATACAATCGACCAAAATAAGATACATAATTATAATAAAATTGTGAATAAAATAAAGGATAGAAGACTCACCTTGAATTGTGTATAGGAAGTTGTACTTTTTCTTTGAAAATTATGGATCTAGGCATGTGAATGAAAAACATATAAAAAACCTAGATGTGACTTTTCGGCCAGGGCTTTGAGAATAGGTCAACTTGATAGAAATCCTTCAAGAAGGATTTTCATAGAGTCACCATCTTCTCTATTGGATATTAAAATATGGAAAGAATACTTATGAGAGGGGGGGGGGGGGGGGGGGGGTGAATCAGAAGTCTCACACTTTAACCAATACAACTTTTAACTGAAAGTGAATTGCATGCATGTAAACACATCAAATAAACATGAAACTAATACATGCATCAACAACACATAACACTGGAATTTGATAACCCAAAAACCCTCCAAAAATAAGAAGGTAAAAATGGGGTGGGGATGATACCCACAAAATCACTGTAGCAATATTGTTCAACCACTTCTAATGGTCTGCCCTATTAAAGGCTTTACACTGTGTCAATAGTGACCTGGTTAAAGGATTTTCAAACACTTTACATGAAGTGTTACCCTGTTAAAGGATTTAATCACCTTTTGATAAGGATCTACAAATAGCTGTTAAGCCAACCTATCTACATAGGGTTTCCTTTCTAATACAATGGTAAGAGAGTATTAGGTATTATAAACCTGATAGTTTGCAATCTTTGATTGCTAAATGCAGGCACTTGTTCTGGCTCTCTCTCTGATTTTGATCCTCTGAGATCTGATTTTTGTTCATCTCCTTTGCTTTGTTCTTATCAACTGAATATCGAATTGCTGCTCTTACCCTCTATGTCTCCTTTTTCTGAATTCCACTATGTTTTCCCCTTAACATTGTTCTTCCTTTCTCTCTTCTTTTTTTTAACAGTGAGAATTTTGTCTTCCTTAAAAAGACTTTAAAGACTTAGAGTTAGGTATGGATCTACGATCCACATTCAATCTCAATTTCCCGCTCAATACTTGCCTTTTACTGATTGGTTGCATGCCTTTCCAATTTTCCAATTGGCTGCATGCAGATTGCATAGGAAATGTAAAAGATTCGTTCTTATCTCTAGATCTTTCGAGATTTACCTTGTTTCAGCTACAAAAATGGTTTACATCATAGTTTGTGCAATTACAAACTCTTATGCTGATATTCTGAGTTACTCATATCATGAAGCATTACTGATGCTCGGCACATGCTGTTTCCTGGATAGCTCGACACCTAAACAAAAATGTATCACTCAATACCTGATCACTCTGGATCACTCGACACTTGATAAACTTTGTATCACTTGACACTTGATATCACTCGGCACTTGATATCACTCGACACTTGATGAAACTGGATTGCTCGACACATGACTATGAAAAATGGTTAAGTGTATTAACACTCAGCTGTCAAAATTATTCTTTAAACCAACACTTCTCAAGGCACTATAACAAGGTTGACCCAAATTCAATATAAATATTTTGGGGAGATATTTCCAAATGTACAAGAAGAATTCACTATCTTGCTCCTATACACAATGATTTGGGGTTCTTATTGTTGGGTGGATGAGGGGTTTCCTTGGTCAAACCCTGGATTGAGGACTCAACCTTTAATTGAGAATGTAAATGTATGTAAATGAAATAATATAAATGTAAGTATTTACCTTAATTTAAAAAACTCTAGTAAGTAAGGATTTTTCCTTATTTTATATTGTAGATGTTGAATTTGGTATATAAATGTAGGGTATCTCTACAAGTTGCATTGGATCTACCATAACAACATCATGGATCCATGAGTTTAAATATGCATCAATGAATAAGATGATGAATGTCTCAATGTAGATCTCCTCCCTTGATGGAAAAATATATGCTACACCTTAAAGAGGAAATACTCACAAAGAATCATTCAAAGCTTGATGAAAATTCCTTTTCTTGAATGCCTTGAATGAAAAGTATAAGTGTAGCATGTAAGTTGAGTATTTGATAATGATTAAAAAATTAAGCCACCAAGCCTCCTTACATACTAGTTTTTAGATGGGAAAATAATACAAACCAACCCAAAAGTGGGAGTTAAATATTTAGAACCTCGAGACACTTTGGGCCTCATGCCTTTTAATCACCAGGGAAGAGGTAAACTTGATTTGACCTCTTCAATAATAAGTCAACCTGGGGTAGACCTCTTGAAGAATAGGTCAACCTAGTTCATCTTATTCCTAGGCAAGGGAAGCAAAAAGCCTCTAGAAATATCAGAGGGGGTGCACATAGAATCACAAAAGGTGGAAGAAAATAAGAGAAAGAGCACATCGAGGAAAAATCCATCCATGGTCTAGGAAGTCATTATGAGACGTGTATTAAAAGGTCTTAAAATATGGGTGTGTCCATTTGAAGATAGTGCATTTATCCCCCACTTTAGCAAGAGTATGAGTTTCCTCAAACTTGAATGGTAAAGTAGATCAAAAGCAAAGAGTTGATCTTATCATGAATTAGGAGACAAAGAAATCATAAAGCCCCATAGGGACTTCAATCTTCATCATATCCAAAATTACAATAAGAGATATATAACTACAAAAGTGGTGTAGTTACTCACAAAATAAGGTTTGTGTGCCTTATTGTGAACTAAACAAGAAAAAAAAAAAAAAAAAAGGTACACTATTAAAGGAGATGGTATTGAATGGTCTAACAAGTGTGTGTAGTATTCTAGTCAACTCATTGAAGATGAATTGAATTGTATAGCAAGAGTGTGAGGCATTATACTCAATCCATCAAACGATCCAGCTTCAAAGGAACTTCATGTCCCAAAATGAAGAATACAAGAGTAAAGCAGGCATAAGGATGTGTCTTTCCTTAAGGGGTCAAAAAGAGGATCAAGCTTCTAGGACTGTCAATAGTCTAAAGAATGATTGAAAGAAAGGATTAGGCCTCCCAAACTCTCTGTAGTTTAGAGAGAGAGAGAGATCAAAAGAGACTAAGCCCACAATAACTATTATTAATCCAAAGGAAACTAATAGTGCACAAAAGGAGAGAGTGAAAGAGATGAAGCAAAAAATGCATGGATTTGAAGATAACTCAAAAATTATACCAAGAATACAAGGCTAATGTAATCTAATCCATACACAAAATTTGGATTTATTACTCCATGATAATAATAAAAAACAGAGTAGAGTGTATGCCTCCATGTTAAAGCAATTGCAAAATTATTAATGGGAGCAATAGCTTTAGTAAAAGAATACATGCATCCACTAAAAATGTTTCCACTATGAGATGTCCCAAGAGAAAGAACATACCAAGGAAATTAACACATGATAAAGAGAGATAGCACAAAGGGATCTACCAAGTTTGGGGGTAGTGTGATCATATGATATTATGTAATATTATATCAAGTATGAAATGTCATCGATACTCAAAGAAAGTAGAACTACAATACAATGGAGTTAAAAGATATGTAAAGGTTAAAAAGAAGAGTCTATTTGCGCTAACAACATGGAGACAAAAAAGAACCGGTGCTACCATATCATAATCAACCAATAAGAATATACAAACAAGTGTGAATAATAAAAAATGTACAATATATAAAAGAAAAGAGATACAAATAGAAGAATGTATACCATAGGTTCAACTACTTTATCCTCTTGAACCAACACAGAAACAAAGATCATCTACAACTATGTGCATAAAACATATAATAGAGAGAACAATATGGGGGAAACACAACACTAAAATAGAAAGACTACCATCCTATTGGAAATTAACTTTAGGCTTTCCAAATGTCCCACCAATCTCAATCTAAAATTCTATGGGAAGGATGATGACTCGTGAGGGGAACGATCCATAGTAGGAATCATAGCCAGATCCAAGAAAGGACTCTACTAGGAGTCACTATGCTAGTCACTAGAAGTGATTGTAATCCATGTAGAAAGCATGCTAGGAAAATTATAATCCATATCAATATATTCATCATCACTACTAATATGTTCATCATCAAGAGTGAACTTCTATATAAGATTAAGAGATTGTAAAATAAGAACATAATCATCATGTTTATCCATTTCCATACTGCTACCTTGATTAAATTCTTACAAAGGACCAAGCATGGGTTGATCAAAGGAAAGTGAAGGTGTCATGCAGGAAGAAAAAGTGCGATCATTAACCTTAGTTTGATGATTCTTGTAATGTTGACGTGAATATTAATTACAAATGGTTTTGCAAGATAAACTAGAAGGATTCTGATAAACTTCCATATACTCAAAAAAGGGAACAACTATGGGTTTAGAGATGGGGGTTGAAGGGATAGATGAAGTATGTAAGATAAGTAGAGGAGGATCACCCTTAGGAAGGACAAGGTTAAGAATCTTAGATAACTTCTATTGTTTATAGGAGTGAAAAAGATGATTAGGGAGATTAGATGGTCTTTTAGGGGGAGATGGCCAATAAAAATCAATGTCATCACAATCTTGAGGAAATGAAGGTTAATAAAGCAAGTGGTTAACAGTGACAATTTCATTAAAGAGAAATTTAATGCACTTATAAATGGAAAAAGATACAACTTGCAAGGAAGAAAGTCATTGGACACCAAGCTTAACTTGAAATTGATCACAAGTAGGATAGAAAACCAAGATAGTATAGACAAATCTATTAAAAAGAGTGACATAACCTTGAGGATGATAAAAAAAACCATTACAAATTTGAATCCATACACTAAAAGGGTCATAGGTATCTTTATGAAACCTTTGTTATAAAGATGTTCTTTAGTGACCACATTCACATTAGAATCGGGATTAGTCAAAACACTATGAGAAAGAATTTGAGCAACACTAGCAGTAATGTAAAGAGGACCATTAGCTGCCTTAAACATATCAAACTACCTAAAGGTGATAGGAGGTGATTGTTTAGGTTCAGGTGAAGGTGAAATTGGAGGTTGAGGTTGAGACTCAACATGATGAACCACATGACAAGATTCTTCTATCTTATCATCATAGCTAATATTATCGTCAAAAGAATAAGGTTGATTAATGATATTATTGAATGTGAAGGAAAATTATTAGTGTAGATTTGCAAATTTTGTTTAGGAGGTGCAATAGATTTATCCATACTTGTATTATTGATAGATATAGCATTAGAATCAATAAGGTCTTGAATAGAATTCCTCAAAGCATAATAGATTTGAGTATCATGACCTAGTTGATGATGGTATTGACAAAAAGCATTTGAATCTAATAACATAGAATTGGTTTTCAAATGTCAATAAGATGAATAGGATAAATTTTAAGAATTTTAGCATGAATCAATTTAGTCACCATATCATTTAAAGGTTGAAATAGTTGACTGTATAATTGTAAGAAAAAATCATAAAAAGAGAGATCTAACCAAACAAAAAATAAACCTAAATACAACTCTAAGATCAAATAAGTAATGCAAGGGTTCACCCAAACAAGGTAAACACCCAAAATTAAGAGATTGACTCCAAAAAGAAAGGGGGGCAACTAATGTTCACCAAAATGTGTAGTGGTGAAATGGAAGTGCTTCCACTTTGCTTTGCTAAAGCATACAAAGTATATGTGTGTAGGGAAAAGGAGAATCTCCAAATATGATTCCTTGTTGAATCCAAATTATATTAACAAGACTCAAATGATGGAACGGATGGCAATACTAATTCTAAAAGGTGGAAAGGAATGCAATACAAGGAAAAACTCTTTTTAGCTCATGTGTGATAATGTGTATGAAAAATTGAACTAATTAACTAAGTAATGTAAATCTAGATATCAAGTGTATATAATCAACCCAATTAAGATACACAACTATGCTAAAATTATGAAATGAAATGAAAGATAGAAGACTTGCCTTGAAATATGTAGAGGAAGTTGTATTTTTTCATTAAAAAGTGTGGATCTAGACCTAAACATTATACAATGTATGAAAAAATGTTTGTGCGCACAAGTATATGTTATATACAAAAAAATATTGCATATGAGTTGGCCAACTCTAACCTTTTTTTAATTTAATTATTTTTACCTTCATAAAAATTCCAACTAACATTCTAGCAAAAACCATGATCATCATAATTTTTATGAACATGATGAAAGCCAAGAATTTTGTATTAAAAAGTAACATTTCACCTTTTAAAATCTAATAAAACCAAAATAAATCTATATTTTTTAACAAAATGCCCCCAAATGAGTTGGTGTATCTTTCATCTCCAATTCTTGTACTTTGTCCTATAATTTTTTTCTTATATTTCATTTTCTTAGTCCTTGTTCCTTAACAAGTTCTGAATGTTAGTCATGCATTAAAGTAACCCATTCTTTTCAATCTTTTCCTTTTTGTCAAACTGTTATATTTCTTAAGGCATCTTTGAGAGAAGTCTAATTTTTTTACAACTATCATTCCTTTGATTGATATCATTTATCAAGGTGGTCCTTTTCCTCATTCAAATTTGATAGGGAGTTCCCCAAATGGGCATGAATTTACACTATTTTTTACTTTCCTAATTATAGAGTTGCAAATCATTCCGAGTTTTATCTTCCTTAGGTGAACACATTTCATCTTATAATCTACCTATCTTGAGAATGGATTCTATCAATTGTGAATTTTGCATCCTACAATTTTGTTTTTCTCCTCCAATTTATGAATAAATTTCAAGTAGTCATAAGTAAACACATTATGGGATTCCTCCATTAGTCCCTCTATCTATTTTGCACCAATTGGACATTAATCCTGATAGAGAAGGTATCATAATCCTCAAGGAGAAAGTATCCCTAGAAATTGTCTATTACACTAGGGATTCTAGAGACCATCATAAACTAGTAAACCTTAAGCATTGATTCAAGTGCAAATTAAGTCAATGATAGTAAAATAAATTGTGAATTCTTTCAATAATTAATCAATATAGTTGATGAGCTAATGGTCATTGAGTACATTGGATAATATGACTTACATGTATGATTATGGAATTCTAATTGATAAATTTTTTTCTATTTCAAGAGATTTGTGAGCTCCAAAAAAAAAAGCTCAAACATAAGAGAGAAGTATGCCAATTTCCCACCATTAAACATTAGGAGTTTTTACTCTTGGAGGAAATGTTATACATTGCTAAAATATTATGCAAGATTAGCTAACAAAATTTTGTCAAAGATTATTGTCAATTAATACTAATAAATGATACTTTTATTTTAATATTTAGACCAAAATGGGCACTTCTAATTGTGGACTATTAAAAAAAATACAACTCAAAGAATAGAAATGTTTGTCGACATCGATCAAAGAATAAATTGGTACAAATATTCACCTTCCATAGGTGACGCATTTTAGAAGAATGAGAGCTTTAGTTTAGAGCAAGATGGCATATTTTGTAAGCTACACAAAATATTAATATATGAAAGCCAAGAAATAACTTGTGTGGATATTTTTGACATGGCCAGTGCTGGGAAAACACTACTTTTGAAAATGTACTTAAATTTGAATAGTTGCATAATAGATTTTAGCAGGCTCTGGTGCTTTAGGATGTGATGAAATATAAAAAAACTAAAGCTAAGGATTTAAGTTTCTCCTTAGTGACAATAAGGATGATCTTCATAGTCCATCCATCGCAGCACATATGCAGTGAAATTATGAAGAACATTTCCTTGTCCAAAAATGTTTCATATCTTAGGCATGTGAATGGAATCAAATTGAAAATTTATAGCGGAAGCCATACATAAACTTGAAATTACCTTATCAAGAGAAATGATGAAGTCAATGCAATAAATGTTTATAGAGTCAATATTTGGTGCTCATTAAGTTATTTTGTTGAAAACATGCACATACAAAAGTATATGTGGATGCATACATAAGAATATCTAAATGGAAAAAATCATAGATAAATTCTTGAGCCAGAGTGCCATTACATGAAAATGCAACAAAGATTTCTCAAATGCCAAGGATTGCGATCGGTAGCAAAACAAGATATTGGGAGATGTATGCAACTGAGTTAAGTCCCATGTTAGGAGATATATATGATGAACTTGATGTGCATACCTCGGGGAAGTTTCTATGAAGTAAAGAGACATGAACCAAACACAAATAGAACAAAGAAATCCATGAGTTGCATCACGTAGCTTTTATATGGAACATGTCGACAATCAAGTTTTCTAACATACAATACTAATGCAACCTTATGTACTGAGTAGCGATAGTAGAGAAATAATAATATGAAATAATTAAATAATATGTATTGAGTGGAAATAGTAGAGAAATAATTAAATAATCAGAATAATCAGAAATAATTAAATAATAAGAATAAAGGAGAAGGTCTTAAATTTTTTTGGACCATTTCTCGATTTATGTGTGTCATCTTTGCGCAGGGGCCATGTTAATCTTCTCTGTATTGTTCTAATTTTATCGGATGTCTCCAAAGAGACAGTGTAGAGTGTGTAGGATAGCATATAAGGAGTGGTTGTGTAATGAATGTGTTATGAATGTAGGAGCAAGGACCTTCCATGCAGTTTGTTCTTGAAATTAAGTTAATAAAGAATGTGTAAGAAATACTTTTCTCAACAATTAGCATTCTCTTTGGTAATTTTAGTATCAAGGATTAACCTTAGGTAGACAACTAGTTTACCTAAGTAAAGCTTATACCAAATGCTTAGGGTTTCAATGATTGAATAGCTTTTAATATATGATTTGGACTTGATATTGTGCTGACACGCGTGTCCGTGCTTCCATTGCCTCGGGAGTGATGAAAGTGAGAAACGTCAAAAGACAAAAGACAGAGACACACTTCATCCCAGCGCAGCGTGGCTGGAAAACAAACAAGACTAGAGTGAGCTAAATAGAGAGGCCATTCTGAACATGAACAGGAAACCCCATTACGAAACCTGCATCAAGAGTTCGAATCTCACTCTAATTGAGCACGTCAGGGATGTAGCTCAGATTCTTGCATGCGAGAGGTACGGGGTTGGATACCCCGCATCTCCATTTGCATTTCATTTTTCTCTTCCAGTCTTCCGCTTTCTCAAAATTATTATCTTTTCAAAATTAGGTAGCATAATATATTATTTGCGTTCTTAGATCCACCTTTTGTTTGTATTTACTTTGCTAGCTCATTTCTAGTTTACAATATTCATAAGTTTTGAGATAGTTAAAATTCTTGATTTGAGACCAATTTTTATACTATTTTACCATTATTCACACAATGCAAATGTCTCTAAGTGTTTAACATGAGATTAACCCTTTAAAAATCTAATAAGACAACTAAATAGTTTATGAAAGAGTTTGGCAAATGTTTCTCAATATCTACAAAATTTATAACCCTCCTTAAAGAAGGAAAATTGATGCTCAAGTCTGTTGCACATGAAATTTTAAATGAATTGGGGCGGGGGCCCTAGCTCGTTTGGCTAAATCTTTCCTGTTGCAAAGGGTTGGTCACGGGTTCTAGTCTCCCCCGTCCTTGTGGTACCGGTGGGCGTGTTGCGCCAGCGCTACCAGTGACGTTAAAAAGTTTATCAAGTGCACTGCAATTTATAAGAAAGCCGTGTTGCACCGATTCCTTTAATCTAAAATTAAATTAAATTAAATTAAATGAACTAAAAATATGTTCATCTATTATAATTTTGTTTAATTACCTCCCTTGTGTTGAATATATATAGTAGTATAGATATAATTAAATAGTGAGAAAGAGGGAGAAGGTATTAAAAAAATTAGGACCATTTCTCGATTTATGCGTGTCATCCTTGCGCAGGGGCCATGCTAATCTTCTCTGTATCGTTCCAATTTTATCGGATGTCTCCGAAGAGACAGTAGTAGCTCCGTACAACGGCGTATATGTGGTAGGCAGCGTATTAATGCGTGATGAATGTGGGAGCAACTCCAGCCACGCGTGTTCCTCCTTCCATCGCCTCGGGAGAGGCGAAAAATGTTTCGGACAACTCCCGCATCGCCTTCCAAGTAAAAGGAAAAGATAAGAGATGAAAAATACATTCAAACCGAGCATAGCAGGCAAACAAACCGCCGTTGGCTTTCAGTTTACAAGAATGAGCTACACAAGCCATTGTGAGCATTAACAATAAACCCCATGCTGTCCAATGACACATCTCCATTCGCATGTCATCTTACTCTTCTAGTCTTCCGCTTTCTCATTTCTATTCATATGTGCTTGCCAAGGCTCTTCCCTCCATCTCCGCACTAGTGGTCTAGTGGTAGAATAGTACCCTGCCACGATACGGACGCAGGTTCGATTCTCGGCTGGTGCACCAACTAATCATTTTGTGCTCAATAAACAGCGCCCTAGAAGGCAAAATATATTTTAAAATCTTAAAGATGTATTAAGTGTGACCATTCAATAAACAGCGCCCTGGAAGGTAAAATGTATTTTACAATCTTAAAGAAGTATTAAGTGTGACCATTAAATAAAGCTAGTTCCATCTTAATAAAAGAAGTCATTTGAACGAAAAAAGATAAATATGTGACCATTCAATAAACAGCGCCCTGGAAGGCAAAATGTATTTTAAAATCTTAAAGAAGTATTAAGTGTGACCATTAAATAAAGCTAGTTCCATCTTAATAAAAGAAGTCATTTGAACGAGAAAAAGATAAATATGTATTATTTTAATTGAATAATAGAAGAATATTTTTATATTTATATAAAGTCTAAATAAAATATAATACATAAATATCTAAAATATTTTATTAGCAATTGTTAAATTTAAATAATAGAAGTTGTATGTCAAAATTTAGATAGAAATTAGAAAATGGTGCTCTGATCGAACTTACCTACAAAAAAGTAGGGCATAATTAACCTGACAATGAAAAAGTAGAATGGAAATAACACCCCATTAGCCCCTGACCCTAAATCAATAAATTGTAATTGAAACCCTTAATAAACAAGAGCTATCTTTCAAACACGAGTCCCTTCCTACCATGCAATATGTAATGCCTACATGGAATCAAAATAACACAAACCTTACATAAATGCACATACATCCAACCAAATGAAATTCATTTTCTTCATGTCATTGTGTATGGCTTCTACTGTTGGAGTGTGGCAAAGGGGAAGAATTGGTTCAAATATTTGATGGCTTTTGATAATAAAATAATAATTATAAAGTGTTATGCTCACAAAATAGTAGAGTATAGAGTTCAAAAGTCATTTTAAATAATAAACAAATAAGATGAATAAATATATTTTAAAATGTTAAATAGATATTAAGTGTGACTTGTAAATAAAGCTAGTCCATTTTAATAAAAGAAGTCATTTTAATAAAGAAAAGATAAATATGTATTATTTCAATTGAATAATAAACAAATATTTTTATATTTATATAAAGTATAAATAAAATGTAATAAATAAATATCTATAATATTTTATTAGTAGTTGTTAAATTGATTATGTAAAAGGAAGATTTTTGGACAAACAACTTTTAGACAATCACTTGAAGATTATAAAAGGTTGAACAAGATGCGTTGTTTAGAATTTTTGATATGTATTAGACAATTGTTGTTTCCTGATTGGTGAAAGGTCAAAGCCCTATAAATTATATTATATTAAATTTAAAAAATAAATAAATTTACAAAGCCTCTATTCAAATGGGCACTAGTAGGAAAGAATGAAGAAGGAAACCTCCAGTCTTGCCTGGGACAAAGTCTTATACAAGAATACAAGTTCATCAGAGGGGCATACACTAGTTCTTAAAATCTTGATGGGTAGTAAACTATCCATCTTGAAAAGCTTAAGATTAGATTCAAGGGCCCCTGTCATAACTAGGGTCTTAGGGAGGTATTCCTTCCATTATATTTTGTTTGAATGATAATATGTTTCCTTTTACATAGGTTGAGTCATGAGCCTAATTTTGCGCCTCTCTTTGCTTCGAGCAACTAATGTTTATTGATAATCAGGAGAGAGACCTCCGTAAATCTCTGCAAGAATGATCAAAACTTCTAGCGCACAAGAAACAGTAGTCGAAAAACTAATCAATCATATACAATTCTTGTTGCATTTTAGATAATCCAATTTCTTTTTACTAGTAGCTATTTGTTTAATCGAGAAGTCTTGTTAATTTTTTTCTATAATTTAAGCTTGATTGAATTTGAAAGTTCTCATTGTGTGTTATTTGCTAATGTGTTCATTTAGACCATTCCAAGAGATTTTAGACTTTGGAATTACTAAACTAAATCATCCACTTATTAGTGAATATAGCTTGTTTTCTTCCTTACGACAACTACAAAATTTTAATTTTATTTCAATCTTTTTCTATTTTCTCATAAGATTCTCAAAGTAGATTTCCTAATTTAATTATTTTTAAATTTATGTAAGAGTTTTTTAGTTCTCTTTTAATAAATAATTCTTCTCCATCTACACCTAGGTTCCCTAAAGTGTCTACTTCTTTGTTTCCTTCTGTATAAATATAATGGATTTTGACTTCTTTTAGTTTGTCTATTAATAATAAAGCATATTCAAGTTTCGAACCAAGCTTCCTATTAGGAGTCTCTCATTTTCTTATGGCATTTAGAGTGATTTGTGAATCACCTTCATTGATTAAGTTCTTAATTTCTAGATCTAAACTCATAATCAAACTTTACATTAGAGCTTCTAACTCTGCAATATTATTTGAGACTTCCCCTATATATTTAGCTTGTTTAGCTATTCATTCCCCTTTTTTTGTAGAGCGGATGGAGAAGATATCCTTGACAAACATTTTGAACACAATTCATAAACACATAATATACTTAAATGTAGGAAAAAAGGAAAGAGTGACAATCCTAGGTAATTATCAACACCACATATCCTTATTCAAATCACGAAACCACAAATTAGGAAATCAAGATAAATTTAGCCTAAGGAAAATTGAAAGTTAAGCATGAGTACATATGAATACTCGATCAAAAGATCAACATATAGGTTGTGTTTACACATCACCTTCCATATAAAGTCTTGATTAGGGGTAACTATGAAAGTTATTTTTTATTATCCTTAAATACCTTAATACTCCTTCAACTCCTCTAGAAAACATAGAGAGATGACCAAGTAAAGCGTAATGCCCCACCAGGAAACTCAAAAGAAATTAACCTAAAGTTTCACTAAGCTTGCCAAACATTTTTATTTTATTTTAATAATTTTATGAAATAGATCTAATAGGGAAAACACAAACAACCAATCAAATTTTTCATATCAAATTTTGATTTCTTCTCCAAACCCCCATTCTGATTTTAACAATCCAATACAAATCCCCAAATTCATCAAACAAGGTTTCCAATCTCAAATTTGTTTACAAACATTTTTGAAACGAAAAACAATAATTACACAAACAAGGATTTCAAATCAAATTAAATTCTAAATATAGATCCACAAACATAGAGAAGACAAATATTTCAACAAATGAAACTACTATGCAAAACCCACAAGATCCTACCTATATCTAATGCTAAACAATTGAGTGCATGGAACTCACAAAAAATTTCCTTTTCTTTCGAAACCCTCTTCTCAGAAATTGGCTCCTCCAAACCATTGTATGGACAAATGAGCTCTAATTCCCTAATAAAGAGCTTTCTCTAATGAGGGCTTCAATTTTGCAATCATGCAAAACCTTTTTCTTAATTATTTTATTATATTTTAATTTTCATGTGCAAGCTTTTTGTAATTTAATTAAAATAACTTTATTAAATCAATTGTTTTCTCTCTTTTATTAAATTTTGAGACGTTTTTAATAAAATATTTATTAATTTAACTAATAATAATATTTAGAGTTTGTTATAAAAATGAACCTCCTAAAAATATTATTATTAAATTAAATAAATATGATTACACCAAAATTAGAACTTTAATTAAATCTTTAAATTTAAATCTTTTATTTATTTAATTTCTTAATTAATTAAATATTTAATTTCTTAATTAATTAAATATTTAATTTTCTTTCTAAAATTTTCATTAAATTAAATCATCAAATTATCTTTTAATTTGATTTAAATATAACTGAAAAACACAACAGACCCACAAGACTAAATACGAAAACCCAATCTAATGTACATAAAACTATATCAAATTCAAGGGTCAAAATCATGAATTCACGTTACTTGATGAATTCAGAAGGGCAAATAACTTAGATACTTTTCCTACTTTCTGAGACAATTGGCTTAGGGTTAGAATTTGGACTCAAGAATTGTCTCCCCTCTTTTACCATTTAGATATTATGATAGGGCACGCTCATCCTAGCAATTCAAGGAAGTCGATGCCTGATACCTACAATATGCATAAAATTCAAGCATGTACACACACATATAATCTAAACTAAACAGACAGTGGTGGGAAGTGGTGCATCATGTAGATCTTGACTAGCAGGTGAATACGACTCCGTCCCTCAACCACATCATAAACATCAATCATAAACTAAAACATAAAAGTACACCATATACATGCAAATATGGGGTAACCATAGAAACTACATATAAATCATCTATCTAGCTATTGTCATCAGATAACTAAAAATCACTAAATGAACTGAACATACATATATCATCATTGAAAGGATAGACATAAATACCTAAGATGACCATGTATCAAGTAGCTCATCAAGTATATCAATTGAGTATGAAATAGCATCCAAACAAATAAGGTAACCAAGTACCGCTAATCATAAAACATAATGATAAAATATTATGAAGGAGGTTATGGAGATGAAGTTGCAGAAGTATAGTGGAGTGTTCGGACATCTACTTCAGCTACAAAATAGATTGAGGAGATATGGGACAATCGTGTGGGAAAACACATAAGCAACAGAACATATGAAGAGTAACTGGTCAAATGGAAATGAAGGACAGTGAAGGATTCATCATGGCTAGCACAGGAGGAGGTTGATCATCTTGGTTTTCCTTTGACAACTTGAGACATGACATGGTCACTTCTCAAATTACTTTGGGTGTCTAATGCATGAGCATCTTGGGTGTTAGGGCAGTCTTGTATCACCCAAAAATATTTCTATTTCTAATTTTTCAGTTTCTGTGTTTTAAATAAGGGTTATTCCTCTATAAAGTTTCTATTTGTGGGAGTTTGCTAATTTAGTAAGTTGATATTATATGCTCAGATTGTTCTAATCTCATATGTGCAGGTTCATCTTTGACCTATCAACCTGTTGGATGAGTTTTATTTTCATATCATATGTATTGATGTAGTTAGTGCATATTTTTGGTATGGATTTTGGCTATCCAAACTTCAGATCCAGCGATGAACACCTGAATGACTATTGGTGTAAATATGTACTTACTATTTACACTTACCTAAGTTTACTTAGGTTAATGCATTATTTTATTATTTATTTTATGAGACACTTAGGAGTTTGTGTACTTTCTTGAGTTGTCATGTTGACAACATAGAAGTAAGAAACTCTAATTCAACACATGGTGTTTACAATGCTGGAGTTTGCATTATTAACTAAGTTGTCATGTAGACAACATAGTTATTCACACTCCTCATTTAGCACATGGTGTCTACAACATAAATTTGCATGCTACACCATTGTAGACTTATCCTCTCATCATCACACTTACTTCCATGCTTAATGGAAGACAACCCACACCTGGTGGACATGTGCCTAGTTGTATGACTTATCATGATGTTGATTCCTAGGCATTCTAGATGCATCTCAGAGGCCTTTATATATAGGCACTCCTAGTGTACTTTCATTACATTGAATCAAATATATATCGATATTCTAATCATACTCTTTCTGGTCTATAGTTGTGCTTGTGTTTGAGTTCTATCTTCTTGGGTGAATTTTTTTCTAAGGCAAATTCTTACATGGTATCAGAGCTCTTAGAGAATTTCTCTTCATATAACCATTCCAGACCATTTTCTTGCTTTAGCACCTAGGCCCAAATCTAGAGTATCACGATCATTGGGAGCATCTAAAGCTAGATCTGACCTTGCCATTGCATCTAGAACGTCGATTCGGTAAAACTCGACTATAAATTTAGCTACCGTAGGCCAAAGTCAAACGTGAGGCAAAATTTTTTTGCAAATCGGCACCCGGAGCCCCCGATTTGCAAGTTTGGGTATGATCTATTAGATCTGCAAATTAATTTAATTCAGATCTACATTTTAATTTTCTCTATATTTTTTAGCAATTTTTGCAATTTTTGGAAGCATTTTTTGAAATTTTTTTAGCCCAATTGGGCATGCAGAGAAAATTTCTTTTGCACAGGTATCGGGCAGTCACACCCCAACCCTACGCAAAATATTTTGAGAATATTCCTCTTTTTTGGGCAGCCACATTCAAATTTTAGTGAGCACATAACTCTGGCTGAGCACATTTTTGACGTGGGCCTAATATCATCGATGGCCAATATAACACTGGAAATCGGTGAACTTGCCTCTAACCACCGACAATGACTTATTTGTTTATCTCTTTGCGATAATATTCTTTTAACCACCAACAGAATCATTGTTTTTGCTAATGTGGGACTAAATTGTCCCCACCCACTAGCAATTTGGACATCTTCCGACTTTTCTAGCATTGAACCCATTTCCAGCATGGAGAATCTCCAATGCTTTGCACTTTTTGGCATCGTAGCACTAACCACCATAACATTCATGAAAATCCTTCTGTGGTTGACACGTGTCTAGCATGCTTGCACAGACCTCGACACTAGCTCACTTGTTGATAGGGCTTCCATGTAGGCGAACACATGTTAGTGCCCATGTGGCATTGCCACCTCTGTAGGTTTTGACGCTCCACGTCAATGTTGACTCATCAGATTGTATGACAGCTAGCTTGAATTTCATACTGCACATGTGTCTAATTCCATATGCCCAGTCAGCAATTCATACTACCACGTCACCGAGCCAGCTATTTTTTTGCTGATGTCATCCAGACATAGGATTAAATTTGATTGACGTTTGACTATCATTTCTAGGCAATTTATAACTGTTGTGACAGACGTTTGACTATCAAATTTAAGCTAGCAGTTTCTTGCCCAAACCCCTCTTCAGATGCATTTTTTATTTGGCAGCCTAACTTTGAGAGGCCATAATTTGATCATCCAGACTCCAAATCAAGTGTGATTTTAAAAAAAAATTTAGGTAGAATTTCTTGAACTTTTCACTGGTGGTGTTCTTTTCTGGTTTTGGTGCAAGGGTTTATTAGAAATTGCATTTTTTGGCAACTATATCTGTTCAATTCTGTATTTTGCAACTTCAAACACTCTATACGGGCTTATCTGGACACATTTTCAGGTCCCATTTTTTTGAAAGTGCATTATTTTTTGTCTACTTTCTAGATCTAAAGTCAGATTATAGGGTTGTGTGGACAAAAATCTCACTTTCAGAATTAGAGCTTTTTCTATATTGTATTACTTTGATTACTTTTCAAAATTGTTGTACATTTGGGCTATAGTCCTTAGTGATAGATTTGGGCCTAAAAAGGTAGTTTTAAATAGCAAAATTAGAAGTCCACTTTGTACATTTTGACAAGTGGCCTATTGTACACGCACTACATATAAAGTGCCAAAAGAATCATTTTTGGGGGGGTCTTTTGATTGAGTGAAAGGGGGGGGGGGGGGGGGGAGATGGTGTGTATTGTGTTCTTGTGTCTCTCTTTTGTGCTCTTTTACTTTTTTGCATCATGGGTTCACCTAAAGCTCCACTTCTAACTTCACGCAATTATTCTACATGGAAAGATATTGTATGGAGTAGATTAATGGAAAAAGGTCTAAATCTTTATGTTGATGGTAAAATTCCAAAATCCACTGATGCATAGGAACTCATTGATTGGAAAATTATAGACAATTAGGCTTTAGGAATTATCAAGAGTTATGTACATAGAGATCTCTTCTTTCACATTGCTAGTTTCAAGGAAGCCAAACCTGCATGGGACAAACTTAAATCATTGTATGGTAAGGTGGATGAGCAAAAGGGTTTTTAGATTGAGGATGATCTACTTCTATTAGATCCAAAGAACTTTGACACAATTTATGATTACATCAACAAAGTCAATGAGTATAGGGCACTACCTAAAGATTGTGGAAATTTCATGAAGGATGAAAAGTTGATAGAACTGTTCGATGCTCTGTTATGGATTTCTTCATTTTTAAATAATTTTTTTAACCATTTCTTTATTAAAGAAGAAAAATCATTTGAAAATTCTTGTATGTACGAACTTCATGATCACTCTTATAATAAAGACTTATCAATGATCACTCTGTCAATATGTAAAATTAGCATACATATTTGAATGAAAGATAGATTCTTTTAATCTAAATATATTAACATCTAAATTGTTATTTTAAATTCATCACGGAGATAAACTCTTGTTCTCATCATAGTCCTGCTAATAAGAATGAAATTGTTGAAGAACACCTTACAGGATCAATGTCATAGAGACGGGTCAGATTTGAATAGTCATCATAATGCAAGCAATACGTCTAACAATTGACCATGTTTTTCTTTGCTCAACAAATCAGGGAAAGGTACTATAAGTAAAGCATAGATTTGTTCTTCTTCAGCAGAGAAAGCCGCAGTCAAGATTGAACTTGAAGGAGAAGCAGCTAGAAATGGGCTTTTGGGAGCATCAGCTAACTTTTATTTAGCTTGTATATGGAACATGTCGACAATCAAGTTTCCTAACATACAATACTATAGTAATCTTATGTACTGAGTAGAAATACTAGAGAAATAATAATCATAAATAATTAAATAATAAGGGGGAGGGTATTAAAAAAACTTGGACCATTTCTCGATTTATGCGTGTGATGAAAGTGAGAAACGTCAAAAGACAAAAGACAGAGACACACTTCATCCGAGCGCAGCGTAGCTGGAAAACAAACAAGACTAGTGTGAGATAAATAGAGAGGCCATTCTGAACATGGACGGGAAACCCCATTACGAAACCTGCATCAGGAGTTGGAATCTCACTCTAGTTTGAGCTACATGCGAGAGGTACGGGGTTCGATACCCTGCATCTCCATTTGCATTTCATTTTTCTCTTTCAGTCTTCCGCTTTCTCATTTACAGACATCTCTCCCTTGTCAATGATGATCCCTCCATCCCCGCACCAGTGGTCTAGTGGTAGAATAGTACCCTGCCACGGTACAGACCCGGGTTCGATTCCCGGCTGGTGCACCGTCTTCCAATTTTGTGCTCAATAAACAGGGCCCTTGAACTTTTTAATTCGAGGCAAAATTTAGTACCAGACATCCCCTTTCCTTCTGGCTGCTTCCCTTTCCACTGTTACGTAGAGGTCATTTTCAGATTCTCATTTCTATATTAATCTTTTATGCTCTTTTTATTGGGGTGATATCAATTTCTGGCTTCTTCACTGTCAGCCATGTATGCAAAATGCCCAGGCTTCCACAAGGCACGCCAGCTATTTGACGGAATGGCTCCAAATTTTATTTAACCCAGTGTCACTATTTCGAATATAAGCGAAATGTTGAATGAAACATACGCAAGACAGTGAACTGTTTGCCAGAATGCCTCTGAGAAAGATACAAATAGGATGTCTTGTTGGTTTCATCGCGTAGCCAATTTCTCTTATGACCATTACTGATCCGTCCAATTCTTTCATAAATTTCACACTCAAAAGAAATCAAAATTTCACAATCTATCGTATTACATTGATTTTCTTTTAGATTCGATTATGGTAAGATTTATATCATCAATATTTCAAATCAGACTATATCATCTATCACCAGAACAAGAGATGCAAAACAAAGTCTACACAGTTAGTCCGGTGGGTTTCTTGCTTTCATATCTACCAATTCGTTCATAAATATCACACTTTAAAGATCAAATTTCCACAATCTATTGTATTACATTGAATTGTTTCTGGATTCGATTGTGTTAAGATTTTTACCATCAAAGTTTCGAAACACACTACATGATCCATCATCAGAACAAGAGATGCAAAACAAAGTTGACACTATTAGGCCACACTAAGTTGGACTAATTTAAGTTTTACTCTCTTGCTCTTTGTGTTACACGTGTTTTTTTCCCTTTTCATAATATGATTTTAAGTAGAACTTATGCATTATAAAGGGAAGTATAGATTTGCTTACAAGTATTTCAATATTAATTTAGTTCTAATTTAATTTTGAACAATGAGTATTATTGCAGTGATATTATGGTTTTGTTTATCTTATCCATTTCAAAGAAATGTCATCTTTACCAAAAAAAATATCTATCTTAATTTTTATTTTTATTTTGTTATATAATTTAAATTTCTTTCTAATTTGACATGATACTATTATTGTATTGAGTATATTAATCTTTTATTTAAATTGAAATTTTATTAAATATTTTTATATATAGGGATAGTATAAGTCTTGGAAATCCACTTCTAAGACTCTAAATATATGAACCAATGATGTTAAAGTAATCAAGCACAAGTGAAAATAAAATATTAATCACTAATCAAACACAAGTGATTGCAATAGTATTAGCCTATGACAAAAACAAGAATATATAGTTTGTAGTTTTATTAACATTTCAATTAATTTTATCATGCTTTTCTAAATAAATGATTCGTGCAATTTTGTTCAGTTTTATAGAGGTGCATGATAGTGTGGTTGTTTTGCTATCAATTACTAAATACTCTTTGAGAATTTAGAAAAGGGAGCACTATAGATGGTTCTCTTGATTGCAAGAGGATTTTATAGATAGTCTCATTATGTTCACAAATTAGAGTTTATAGATAGTCAAATTTAATTATAGTGACTTATAAATTGTAGATGTTCTAAAACAATTTCTTAGTGTGATATATATATATATATATATATATATATTCAATACAACCTTGGTTGATACAATTCATTTTTTACTTTATACAAATCGTTATCTATATGCAAATTTGTGCGTCATCTTTTAACTCACATTATTCTTTTCATTGGATTAGTGCTTGGTAAGAGAGAATGTTTCTTTTTTCTTTTTTTCAGTTTCAACTTTATTTGATGTTTCTTAAATTTGAATTTAAATTCTTTTCTTATATTCAAATATAATTTATCAATTCAAATGTTTGTCTTATTAAGACGGGTTTCTTCTTATAGTAAATCATTCAATGTACAATTATTGATTTATCTTTTTTTATTTCTTAACATAAACTATGTTTGTGGTATCATATTTAACATTATGGACTAAAAAGTCTAATTGGAAGCAAGTGCATTTCCAAAAAAGATATTATTAAAAAAGGTTTCAATAATTTGGATTTGGATTTCAATTGTTTTCTTATATTCAAACATTGTTTACTTACTCAAATTCTTGTCTTAACATTTTCAATGCATCATAATCTTTGTGACCAATAAACACTAACTCTTTTTTATCTCTATGTGTGATCTCGTTGTGTCAAATTTTCCCTTTCCCTATCTAGCACTCCTATGAGGCATCAATATTTTACCATCAAGTTCCAAAAATGTGCTTGATCATTTTAAAAATGTATACATGAGTTAGCCTTATTGTGGAGAACTTGTATTGTTGAAAGAGATGTTACAAGTTAAAATCCTATAGGGAGTAGCTATGTACAAGACATATTTGAACATATTAGGAGTATGGAGAATTCCATGTGTTTTAATTCATATTAGACCCAAAAATTAATCACCTTGAATACAAAAATGTAAAACCAAACTTGTTAAAAATGTGTGCTAGATCACTTTTTTTGAAATTTCCAACTTGCATGTCCGCAAAAATTGTTTTCATTCATCTTAATATTTTAATTTATCTTAATCTTTGTGTGCAATTAACATTGACTCATTTTCATCCTCTAACTTTATATTTTCTTGGGTCAAAATTACTCTTACCCCAATGCCCTTATATTGGTCTTCCTAAAAGTCCAAATATAAAATTTCCTGCATTAACTGTCTCACTATTTTTAATTTATCACAATGCTTATCAAAAAAAAATGTTGATTTGTTTTTATCCTCTAAATCATTGTTGGGTCAATTGTAACCAATGTCCACAAATCAAACAACATGAATGTCCACACATGTTATGAGAAAATGTTAAATTTCTCCCACGGTATTCTAAAGGTCTACTAGATCACTTTAAGAATGCTTATAATTCTCTACTCACATGCCACACAACTTTGTTAACTATTGTGTTTACACTATTTGCATTATGTAATTTGTAATGATTACATCATACACTTAAACTCATACATTGTGCATTCTATTTATTTAAATAAATGAGAGAATCATTTTTTACACTTATTTATATAAAATAATCATAATTTTAATTGTAAAATCAAGCAAAAGAAACCATCGCATGTTGTCTTTTATTTATTTTAAAAGATTAATAAAAGATTTACATTTTATTAAAATAAAAAATATTTTAACCACAAAAATCCTTAGATCAAGCAAAAGTAAACTTAATGCACCGTAACTTTTATGTATCTTAAAGAAATAAAACAATCAAACACAATTTTACACTTAATCATAAAAATAAAAGTCATCATATTAACCATGTAACCAAGCAAAAGTTACAATTGGATGTGTTGGGTAGTTTATTTATTTTCGAAAATCAAAGAATCAAATACCAATTTAACGCTATCATTTTAACCACAAAAAATGTCCACAAGTAAAAGTCTCAATCAATCACACAACCCAAATCAAGAAATCAACACACACACTCTGAGGTCAAGCTTTTTGGAAAGGCAATGATTCACAATTGACAAAAGTTACACTCAAGATTTATAAGAGAAAACCCAAAATATATAAAGACTTAAAAATTAGACACATATAAGATCAATGCTTGATTTAATGGAGGTTCAGTCAAGTGAGCCAGGTTACCCAACAACACAAGAGACTCCAAGCAAACCAACACAATGAGGGGGGCCATCAACCGTGAAGAACTTTGATACCATGGAGCACAACCCTATAAGTTGAAACTTCCTCCAAACTTTTTAGAGAAGACCCAACATAAGTCTCAAACAACAACACAATGCAAATCAAGGAATCAAACACGGGTCAAGGAAGTCCACCTTTTCCAAGAGACAAGGCTTCACAAAACGTAAAGTTTCTTAATCAAGATTCATAACAAAATAACAAACATGTGAAAATTTCAAAACAACCACACTTGAAGACCACCTTTTTTTTTTATGAATAGTCCTTTTCAATTAATAAAATTTACTAAGATTGCAATTCACAAAAAAAGGACCGGAGAATACCACCTTTTTGAGAACCCAATGAACCACAACCCAAACCAAGAATCAAAGCACAAGTCACGAGATCCACGTCTTGAAAATAACAAGATTTCAAGAATCGAAAGTGTCATACTCAAAATTCATAACACTTACTCAAAATTCATAACACGACGACCACCATGTAAAAAATTTAAAAGCCAACACAATTGAAATCAACCTTTTCAAAATCCAAAACTTTCACAACAACGAATTTACTACACGAAATTTCTTAGTCAAGAATCATAACAAGAAGAATGAATGAAAACCTTTCAATACGAGGCCCCTAGACTCCTTACACAGCTGAATCTAAGAAACACCATTAAAACTCCTTCCTTTTCACTCAATAGAAAAGCTCGATGTTGAAGAAGAGTCGCATATAAGTAGCATTAGAGGCACCGGCGTCCGTCCGAACGGTAGCCACACCGGTAGCAAATGCAAAATCGCCGGTGCCGCTGACAACGGGCATCTTCATCTTCTCCCTTCCCTGCTGCATTCCACCCGCCGCTCCCACCAATGTCAGACTCCCGTTCAAACTTGGGCTCTGGACAAATGCCGTAAAAGCAAACCAGGCAACGAAGAAATCGCCCAAATGGTCATAACTAGCCGTGTACACGCCCTGCGCTCTTCCCACCACAGTCGAATTCAGAGTTGGCCCAACCGTTAGGGGGTCGTCGAACACAACGGTGTTTCCGTAGCCGTTACTCCCCATCATGGGCACCTTGTTTGCATTGGTCTCGTCCATATTGTTGTGGTAGTAGAATTTTACTGTCGATGGGCTTTTTGATCTCATGCCTTTGCCCCTTCGGCACCTGCACAAGGCATTGGAACCGCCGGAATGTGACAGAATTGCTAGCAGAATAGTTAAAGATGCGATCTTGGTGATGAACATTTTGGCTTATCTTCTTCCTCTGGTGTTTGGATTGTAATGGGAGAAAGGATTTTATATGGTGCGTAGGGAGATTTGAATCAAGTTCGCCGTTTGGCGTTAATTGTTGGGGGGGACTGTTTTGGAGGACAAGTTATTCGGTGGAATTTGCAGAAGGGATTTATACACCGTTCTGGTGTGGGCAGATCGTGAAATTGGCTTTAATTTTGAAAATTTGAGTTTGGTTTTTCGAGTTTAGCACACTGCGGTTGAAGTACAGAGTTCGGTAGAAATTTTGGCTAATTATGGGAAAATGGGTGCCAAAGGCCAAGGAGAGCCCCATTTTTCAATGTCAGAATGGGGAAGGAGGGATAGTGGTTGTGATTATAAAGTTATTTGTATTGAAGTGATTCATTAACGGTTATGGATTTTAATAATCTATCATCTTTTTGTCACGCCGGTGGTTAAATAGCCAAAGAAATGTACGGGATTTGTCACTTCGTCCTTTATGAGTATATATATAGGCTTTGTCAACTTTAAAAAGGCTTTTGACACCGTCTCGAGAGACAAGCTTTGGTTTAGGATGGAAGAATTAGGGATTCCTATGCATCTCAGAGCTGCTCTTCATAGGATGTACGAAGAGGTGAAAGTTAAAATCAGAACTTCAGATGGCATTTCAGAATGTTTTAGGAGCAATATCGGGGTCAAACAGGGTTGCCCTTTATCTCCTACTTTGTTTGGTTTATATATTGACAAATTGGAAGAGTGGTTAAACATGCAAAAGGGTAAAGGCATTTAGCTAGGTGAACTTGTTATAAAGCTGCTCCTATATGCAGACGATCTTATTTTAATTGCCAAATCTGCCTGTGGTTTGCAAGATCATCTATCTTCTCTTGAGCGCTTTTGCGGAATGGTGGGGATGCAGGTCAATATCAGCAAGACTAAGGTTATGATTTTCTCTAATAATAAAAAACAACACCAACATGAATTTTATTACAATGGAAGTGTTCTTGAAGAAGTTGTGGAGTATAAATACCTTGGCATAGATTTCAACAAAAAACTAAGCTAGTCTAGCTGCAGGTATAAAAGGATATTAGGTGGGTGGAAGGCTTTTTATGCTCTTTAGAATAGGTGTCGTGAAGCAGAGTTGTGGGATTGGAAAACTATTCAAACATTGTTCGGTCTTCTTGTGCTGCCAGTTGTTCTTTACGGGTGTGAATTATGGGCCAACAACACTACTATAGCACAATGGAAACAAATCGAAGGAATCCAAAAGTGCTTGATCACAAGCAAGTTTAAGATCAAAAGCACTGTTCCATATGATATCATGCTAAGTGAAATGGGGGTTGCTCCTATTGAGGCACTTGCTATGGTTCGCCTTCTAAGCTATCTAAAAATAATTGAAAAAATGGAAGAGGATAGATGACCTAAAGTTGTTTTTAGTGACACACTATGTAAGCGAAAAAGGACATGGATGCAACAAAACATCAAATGGATGAGTAAATGGAATATTCAATTCAATATGTGCCCCACAAATAATAAAGAAATAAAGGTCTTTGTCATGGAGAAATTCTACAAGAGAAATTGGGGAAGCGAGATCAGAAGGAAGAAATTATATTATATAAATGAGTTCAACCCCGCTTGTGATCAACTCCAAAAAGCATACATAGGAGCCAACATTTCTTGGAGGGCTAAAATTCGTTGCTCAGCTGAGAACCAACTCTCACCAACTTCATTGTGAGACCGGACGTTAGAAGAGGCCAAAGGAGGCTTGGGAAGAGAGAATTTGCAGATTCTGCAATTCTGAGAAAGTGGAAACTGAACAACACTTTATTTTAGAATGTGAGGCCTACAAGAGTAGTAGAGATAAATTTGCGGACACTATATGTGACAGTTCTTGGCATAACCTATTCAACGAAGAGTACATTGAGCAATTGGGTGGACTCATCATCATCCTGCACAAGCAACGAACATTGCTACTTAAGTCTGCTTGAGTTGTCTTGCTATCCCATAAGCTATTTTTAGCCTCATGGACGTTAAATTTTTATCTATCTATCTATCTATCTATCTATCTAGGGAAATGAGTCAGTTGTCGTCAATATACACAATGTTGCCATGTTAGATGTTATCTTTCCTCTCATTACCATCCAAAAAAAAGCCAGCACTCAAAGATGCTAAAATAAATCACTATGGACACCGATAGTCATTCCCTTCTTTTCATTTTTTAGGTCTCTTGATTATAGATTGGTCCATTTGTCCAAAAAGTAGTATAACAACTATTGGGGGGTATTAGTGGTGGGAATGATTTAAAATATCACCTTTAGACCACCTCGCACTCTACGAGTTCTACAAAGAGCTTCGTAAATGTGGGAAAGCCAAAAGGTTAGCTTTAAGCTCTTCACTCACCTATGAAGGTTCACTGAAAAAATTGGCAAATTTCAACGTGCATATTAGGAACTATAGGTGCACGAAGCTAGCCTAGGTGGCTACTGAGTTGTTTCCCCTATATAGTAGATCACATGTATATTAATAGTCGATTACACATGTACTAATAATCAATCATGTTTTAAATTTTTGGTTGGTAAGTAGTCCACGTGTGCACCACTTTTTGGACATTCTATAAAAACTACTAGAACATTTGACCACAAGTACTGGTATTTTTTAGTGAATGACTATTGGTACAATAATATAGACCACTTTGCACTCGATGATCTATACAAAAAGATTCATGAATACCCAAAAGTTGAAACACTAGCTTTAAGCTCTTAACTCACCTACCAAGATACATTAAAAAAAGAAGAAGCAAAATCCAAGACTTATGGTTTAGGAGCTCTACATGTGCAAAATTAGTCTAGATGGCTATTCAATTATCTTCCCTAGTGTTTTTGTGATTCTGAAGTTACTACTCTTATCGTCATATTTATTTAGAAGGATATGGTCTCTTTTTGGTTGGATTTTAATAAGAAACAAATGAGATGATGATATGTTAATGAACAAAAAAAATACAACTTATTATAAAATTTAATAGTAGTAGTAGTAGTTGTTCTTGTTTTGGGATTAAATTGTATAAATTTGTTGCATCAACTTTTGGGATCATATGGGTTTTCGAGGGAGAGGATTTAGTTGTTGTGTTTAAAAGTTGTGATTATAGAGGTATAAGTATACCTATAGTTGTTGTGATTATGAAATTATTGGTGTTATCATGGATATTTGTATAGAATGAGATGCTCTTTTTATGCTTAGATTTTGACACAAACAAATTAGGTGATGATATATAACTAAACAAATAAAAAATAGCTTAGTAAACGATTTAATTGTTAATGTTTTGGGATTAGATTGTATTTGTATCAAATCTGGAACCATATTTTTTATGCTAGAGCGCTATCTCAAAAGTTGATTTTAAAAAGTTTCGTATAACAACTAATTGAGAAGTAGCAATAACAATTAAATTAATGGATTCTAAAAATCTACCAAGTTTCATTAATTAATGCACATTTATGAATTAATTTTGTAAGTATTTTTAAATACCTTGACAGTAGGCATGCTTGTGTGATGATATGAACTTAAAACCTTAATTATAATAATGGGTCTTGCTAGACAAGTTATTATAAAAAAATGAAAAAGATTTAATATAGCCACCTATTATTATGAGTGGAAATATTATCAAGTAATGTATTATATCTTTTTTTAAGGAATCAAAGTTGTCATGCATGAGGTTGAGAGGTACTAAATTAGAATTGTCATATTTTTGTACCTTTTTTTTGTAAATTTTATTTTGGTTCGGCCTTCTTTTATAGAATGCTAAATACATAACTAACATGGGACATAGTCCCATATTAGATTAGGTAGTGAGGATAGTAGTTGAGTAATATGTTCCTCCTAGTGGAGCATTTAAGGAACCATGTCAATCCTTATCCCCAAAAAGATTTTAATAAATCTTAAAAAAGAAATCAAACAATGTCACATCAATGCACCATAAACATGACTTCAATGCACAACTATTGATCTTTTTTTTTTTCGGGGACCATTTTGGACACCTCACAAAAAGAAATGTTAGTGTGTCATCATATTTGAATGGTGACTCAAACCAAATGTTTTGAGTAGGGACCTACAAGTAAGCAAGTATGTAAGTTGAGTGTGTTTTGAAATCTCCACATAAGATTTTGCGAGGTGCAAAGTTAGAATGCTCCACTACAAAGCTCTCTCCTACCATTTTTTTCATTTTCATTAATTTGGGAAATGAATTTTGATTTATAATTATTTTCTATTTATGTTTTATGTTTTTTTTAATTAGAAAGAGGCTAAAGCCAAGTTTAATTATTATTATGTATTGTTATTAATTATTTCTACTTATAAAGCTCGAGTAGCTTTGAACCCAACACCTCTTAGATATGAGACTCACAATGTTTCCATTGTGTTGTAGGCTTTTGCCTTATTTTCTATTTATGTTTATATAAAAATTATGAAAGATTATTTTACAATTTATGAAAATGAATGTATTTTGAAAATGTAAATTCAAATATATTTTTTGCTCCATCTATTTTGATTAAACTGTAATATATTTTATTTGTGTTCTTAGTGCAAGATTTGAGAGTTAGTCCTAACATTATTTAAAATCTAAAATCTTTAGTATGCTAAATAAACATATCGTCCAATTATCAAATATCAAATGTCTCCATGTAACATTTACATATCCATGAGCACTCTAGAATATCATACAATTAATTTTTTGAATTTGATGGGCCTCTACCTTTCCTTTGTTCTAGTTGACTTTCATATCTCCACTCCCCTTCCTAGAGAGGTGGTTCTCATGGTAGGGGGGACGTGGGTATCCTCCCTACAAATTGTACCATTGGCAAAATTTAAAAAAAAAAGAAAAAGAAAACTTAATGATTTTTTTTTGAAATTTTCAACATTTGATCTTCATCATCTATATATTTTGTGATTGAAAACAACAAAAATTTTGAAAAAATTTCGCTGTATTTTCGTGAATCTAAAAAAGGATCATGTTTGACTTTATTTTTTTGATCTTTGATGCATTTTATTGGAGATTAGCCAGCACCCTTGTCATTTGGCTACACATTGCCTTATGCATCAAAACGATTTTTCCAATTAGTAGAATGATGTAAATGATGATCATTTGACTGCTCGTACATTCAAATCTCCCTCTAACGAATCCTCACAATTTGATAATGGCCCTCTATAAGGTGACGCTTCTATTAATTTAGCCTCCCTGACCCAGTAGATTTGACCCCTCCTCTTGTTGCTGATACAATCCCCTCTTCTGGTGTGAACCCTTTATTACTACTGTTTCTCTTGTTTTGCGTAAACTCTTGGTTGTTGATATAATCTCCTCTTGTAGTGTGAACCTGATAGTGCAAGTTATAAATGTCTGTGGCCCAAACTGCACTAATGAATTAGTTAATGGACAGAACACGAGTGACACCTTGGTGTCAACATTTTTCTTGCACGAAACCATGCGGTGTCCCTCAGACTACTACAAACAAAACGTTCCCATAAATTCATATAGTGCTCCAAATATATTGAGTTATTTAACTGTTTTGGACCCCTGAAACTGTAATGGTTCTGATTTATTCAGCCATTACCTGTTCTTTGGTAACCGATGACATTTGGGATTCCGACATCGTTTCATCTTCCAATTAAGCTGCGACGGTTATGTAGTGTTCTGTTCTCTTTTCGGACTGGGAAAAGAGAATGTTAAACATGGCTTGAGCTGCTGTGTATTGTAGGTCTCTAAATTATTTGAACGAAAGAGATTTCTCTTGCTTTTAGAATTGATTTTCTCTTGCATATTCTCATTTTTATTTATTTTCTGTAATTTCTTCAACTCGGTAACTTGTATTGAGTTCAGAGATGTTGATTTGATTTTTTTTAAAAAAAATTGTTGAAGGTTTTTCGAAGTCATGTGGATCATGCAAACAAATGGAAAATCGAAAGGCTTATAGGTTAGAATTTTGGGTTATGAAAAGTGTCAATGGAGTCACTTCTTATTAAGCATGATCTCTTGCTGGCATTGCAAGGAAAAACCAAGGGCAAAGAATCTTTATCAGACAAAGATTGAGAGAAACTCGATTGGAAAGCAAGAGTAATGATTTTTGGGCCATCCATAAACATCACACACTATGGAGAAAATTAAGATTGGAAAAAATAAGTCAACTTTGACTATTTAACACTTTTAGTGTTGAAATGAAGCTAAGTGTGATGTTTATGCCATCTGTAATTTTTGTATCACTTTTCTTCAATGTTCCAGTAAAGAAGAAAATAAGAGAGTTGTGGGATAATTAGCTTCATTGTATGAGATAGCATGAGCATTGAACAAGGTATTCATAATGAAAAATTTATATAATTGTTGCCCCACCTTTCATTTTGTACCAATTTTGCAAAGTGGAAACTAACTTGTATTGTGTTTAGTCTGGTCGAGTCCATTGGTCCATTCTTCCTCAAGTGATAAGTAACCCCATTGGGTTTTCATCTTTTTCCCTTCTCCTGCATTGTATGACTAGGTGGGTTTTCTTTATCATCACGAGTCTTTTGGGTAGTTTAGGACCTTGCTCGATGGAGACTCTTGAATTATGTTACTTCAGCTGAACTACTTGTAGCTCATTTTGTTTCGGACATGAAGAAAATTGAAATGGCGAAAAATCTAGTTTCATCTTCACTTTGGCAGATTTTCGCACCTCGAAGGTGAAACTCCGCCAAGATCACAAATGCGGTTTGCGAGTTTAAATGAAGAGAGACAAATTATGTTATAGATAGATCATTCAAGTATTGCCATGTTTTCACTGCGGGAATCATTCAAAACTCACTAAGATGATTAAAAAAAAGCATCAACAAAAAACTCAGAAACAACTTCTCCTCGGCAAGTTTCGAACCAAGAAGTCAGTTTTCTGAAAAGGCATTTGTGAAAAGGTAAAGTGAGTCAATGGGTCCCATCTTTCACTCGTGAAGCCAGTTTTTTTTTTTTTTGAGGCTTAAAGTAAAGTGATTAGGGCAGAGAAGGTAAAACAAGGGTACAAGCGGAAAAGTGAAAATCGCCTTCTCCTTTGCAGGCTTTCTACCCTCGATAGCGATTTTTCGCAAGTAATAGAAAATTGTTCTGGAAAGCATAATAATTGTGTAAATTGATCACAGGATGTTTTGGAAAAAATATTTGAAGCAAATCAGTTGAATTTGTGAAGGTATTTTAAATAGAATCCAGTCAGACGAATTTCTTCCCAAGGAGAACTCTGTTTCTATTTCTTCGAAACAAGGTAAATATGGGAAAGTAAGTAAAAAGTTACCATTGGGCCAATGGGAATAGTGAAAAGACAGGGAAAAATCCATTAGAACCATCACATTTACTAATTCAACAGATTTATCCTTAGATTTTCTCGTGTGGCGCGGATCATGAAATCAACAGACAGATTAAGAGTTCTTATATAGTGATAAGTGTAACAGATTTTCAAATTATTGCTTTCTCTTTTGAACTCTTATGCTGAATAGTGCTTCCGAAAAATCTTCAAAGTTACAAGATTCACTCTTTGCACTATTTGCAATTATTAGATTTTAGTTTACCTTTATATCAGACAAAATGGCAAAAAGATTCACTAGTTTTGATGGGTTGCATGGAATCAAGTCTACATGGCAGAATATCACAGACACTTCACTTCGCTTCTTTGACATGCAAGACTTCCAAAGGAGACTAAGGATGGAGCCAATTCACCCCATAACAGACAAACTTCAAGGAAGTGGATTAGTAGAGGCAGCCCGATTTTCAGTAGCAGTACAAGGTCTAGAGTTGATTATTGAATGCATCAATCACTACAATCCCGATAAAAAAAAAAATTACTACCAGATCAAATAGTGCTAATCTAAATTGATAGATAAGTGGTAGTGAACTGCTTGTGGATTTCAGAATGAGAGGAGTTCTCTAAATTAACAATTGGAGAAGCTATGTCTGAATTCTCTCTGAAGAAGATGGTGTGGCGAAAAGAGATCATGAGTTCTTGGTTCCAAAAGCCAAGGGGAGCTAAGAGTAAGGTCCCTAAAACTCTTTTCAGCACTGATCTCAAGCCTGAGATTGTGGACATTTTGGTCCTCTTGCATCGACTTAAAGGTGAGGTAGAAGCCCTTAATTTTGTAGAACAATACTTCTTTTTGGTGTAGGTTATTTGCTCGAATACACAATATGTTGACTGGGCGTATGAGGTAAGTGAGCATCCGTCTAGGGCTCTCAGTATGGCTAAGTTTTACAATTTATTTTATATGTCTTCTTTCTTGATATATATGTTGGCTTCCCTACAATTGTGGCCAGGACTCCCTAGATTAGAGAATTTCCTTGATGATGTGAAAAGCTATGAATTTTATTCGTGCCTACAATTGCAGAATAGTTATGTGGAGTATATCCAAGTAGATGATGCATTCACAATGAGAATATGCAAGGAACTCCAAGGATGTTTAGAGTGGAGATTCAGTCTAGAAGCAATGGCGGTCATCAGTCAATTCGGTAATAATTTCATTCAATTCTCATCTTTTTCTTATTTGTGTCTTGCAGTGTTTGATGGATTTCCTTTGAAGCTTCCTATGTACCCGAACGACATGATTTTACTCATTGAGATCGTGAGGCAAGCGATCCTCAATGCCAGTTTGAGGAAGAAGGGGTATGAATTCCCTTTGAAAGTTGGGGCCTATAGTTGCGAGACTCGATCAGATGCTAAAAACATGCTTAAGACATTTGAGAACAAGTACAAGTTAGAGGAGTATGAAGTGGTGAGACCTATGTTTGACCCAAATGGGTATGCCAGAGATGTGCTGCAAATAGGAAGTGTAATCAAGCATGTTACTATTGTGGAGGATTATATGGCAGATTGTAAAGATGAGTCAGAAAGCCAAGATCGAGCTTTTGCTAGATTGAAAGTGGATCAAATAAAAACCTCTGGCATTAACTTAGATGTGGAAGGGCTAGAAGATGATGTGTAGAAAATGTATAGTAATACATATTTGACCAAATTAAGAAATGCTCCAATAAGTTCTAAGCCATATGTTGATATGGAAGAAGACCTTGATGTTATGATGGCCCAGATCATCAAGAGAACCAGAAAATGGGTTGAGTGGATAGCAAAAAAAGGTTGGAGTAAGAGAAAGACTACTCAAGCTTCTCTAGCAGCTGCCACTCCCACTTCTTCTCAGAGTGCCACACCAAGTGTTACAACTACAACCACTCAAGGACCTACTCAATTTGCAAGAGGAGGTGACCAACCCCTAGAGAAAAACATTTCAATAACTCCAACTTTCCAAGGCGGTCCTCTACTAGTTATTGGAGCCCAAGCTAGCACCAAAGAAAAGAGGACTGAAGAGCCGAAAGATGGTGTTACTGCTCCAATCTCACCTCCTCATGTTACTACTCCAATCTCATCTCCTCATGTTACTCCAACTCCATCTCCTCATCATAGCCTTGGTCCATCTAAAAGCATTCCTCTTTTGAAGTCAACTAGTTCCCCAATTTAGATAGTAGAGATTGGGGATGAAAAGAGTAGTAGCAGTGAGTCCACTGAATCTGATGAAGTTGTGAGGAAAACTCAAGAGGAAGAGAAAGCCCTGAGTTCATCTAGGCTTCTTTTTCAAGATCCAAAGAATCCTTTTTCTACAGCTACATGTGCAATGACTCCAGTGAAGAAGAAAATGTTCAGTATAGAGTCACTTGCGGCTGCTTCTAAAGTGATTAGTATAGAGTCATGGCTAGAAGACACTTTAGAAAGGAAGAGAAAGAGGAAAGAGGAGAGCATCCCTACAAAGGATACTATGTCTCAAGCAGTTCGCTCTGGGTCTAAAATAGTGAAAGCTAAGAAGCAGAAGACTTTATCAATACTTGGGCAAGATCCAGAAATAAGACACTTAACAATGGAGATAGCAAAGCCAAACAAAGCAAGGAGAATTGAGGACATGACACCCGATGATTTTACTCTGCACTCAATTGATCCTGGAGAGGCTAGACATGATACAAAGGTGGGCCTATGGAGAGCAAGTAATGAGGTGATAGAAGAACAATTAGAGAGTCTCAAATTGTCAAAAATCAAGATGAAGGCCGAGATTGAAGAATTGAAAAGATTTATCAGGCAGTTAGTTGTTCCATTGGCAACCATTACTGGTGTGCCTTCTACTGAGAACCCCATAGCAGAAGAAGTGCAAGCTTTCATCTCACAACTTCAGAAAGATAGGCATTTTGGTCAGATTGAAAGAGAATGGATTGAGAAACTCAATGCAGATGGAATTGCTCTAATCGATCAAATTGGAAATATTATCCTTCGATTGGAAACTGAGAAGGATAATATCATATCTAATCACAACACTTTGGTTGTGGAGAGGGCAAGATGTGATGAATGAATTTCCCTCCTAAAAATGATCATCCAAATGAAGGAAAAAGAGGTGGTTGAAGCAAAGATTTTGAAGAAAGGAATTGAGTCTCTATTCGAATGGCTTTAAAGCATGCAATTTAAGCTGGAGATGATTCAAGAAGCTGAAGAGGGACTCAAAGAAACAAGGGAAAAAGTGAAGAAGACCCAAGATAGAGCATTGGAACTCATGCAAGGATTACAAACTAACTCACAAACTAGTGGGCAAGGGAAAGCTCTTATTGGGGTAGAAGTAATGAAGAACAATTTCTCCACATAATTAAGTAATCTATCTGGAATGACTTCAAGTAGTCAAAACAGAGTATTAGAGTTGCAGACGCTTGGTGGATGGGTATACATGGCTACTGAAGGGTTGATAAGTTAGCTAAATGCAATAAAGGAGCTAGCTAGAGAGCATTCGAAGTGGCTCTTAAGATTCACTAATGTACATGTGTCTGGTCACGAAGAAATGATTCCAATTATAGTTGTTGCTAAGGCATATAGAGTGAAAACTAAAAAGGAAAGAAGCCCAAGTTCTAGACTCTTCTAGAAAGTCTTCATCCTCATCCTAGGAAGTTCTAGACTATTTTAGAAAGTCTTTATCCTCATCCAAAGTCTAGACTCTTCTAGAATATGTCTTTAAACCTAATCCTAATCTCCTCCTAACCTTGTCACATTCCCTAAACATGGGTTAAGACTTACTAATCCAAGCCAAAGTTAACAAATATCTCCTCCTTCACCCACCCTCATTAAATGACATCCACTTGCCTATCCCTAAGCTAATCCTAAACCATCCTAATCCATCTTCTAATCATTTGCACAATCCTAAACAAGCTTAAAACCTTCCTAATCAAGCCCAAGTCGAAATTCGTCTCATCTCCCTCAAAATATCTCAACCATAAAACTTTATGAAGCTCACTAGGCCATAAATGACTCTTCCAAGCCCTTTCATTACTCTTACAAGCCATTATGAGGGTCTTTATGAAGATTTTATCCCTTGAGCCTCCTTTGTTGACTCATCCTTCCCCTTTCCTCCATCCTCTCACCCTGTGACATGTGTCACTCCCTGATTGGCTGTAAGGAAGCACAATCCATGTGCTCTCCTCTCATGCAATTTGAGCCCTCCATGAGCTTTTCCCCATCCTTGCATCTTAGCCCTCAATCCCTCAAGCCTCTTGCCTATAAATTGGATCCTTCCCCTTTGCAAAACAACACAATCCATGAAGTAAAGTCATAATGCCATTTTAAGAAGCCATTTTACATCAAAACCATACACTCACACCCAAATTCCAACTCCATTTGAAGCCCTTTTTGAAGCATGATCTTGAGCATACATCCTATCTATTTAGACAAAGCCACTCAACAAGAGAGTTTCTTATTGAGAGAGCCCATTAATGGCTCATATTCTCAATTGAGAGCTCATCTTAGTCTATCTTGAAGTTTATGAATTTTGTTTAGTTTGTAGAAGTTTTATTTAAATTTGGTTTCTATTAGCATACTAACATTGCTCATATACAAGTATATTATTAAATTATATAACTGCAATGATGTATATTAATTAAAATAGTAAAAGAATATATAAATAAACATTATAGTATCATACTAAATTAAAATTAGATGACATTTTAAAGAACATTTATCATACCAAAGATATTTATCAACTAATTATACATGAGATATAGATAAAATTGTATATATATTTTTAAAAAGAGTTAAATTGATTAATTTCAATTATTAAATTGTTTGATATATCTTGTTCAAGTGATAAATTCATCCAATTGCAGAAGCTGGACAATATTCTTAAGGTTAAATATAATGTATAAAAAAAAAAAATTAAAAAAAATTAAAAATAACATTTATGCTTTAAAAAAACCAAACACACTTATAATAAATAAAGTTGATAATATACCAATCTAAACAATTTGAACTTTATTAAAATTGATACAAAATTAATATTATGTATTTTAAAATATAAATTAAAAATATCAATATAATAAAAATTATATATGTTAAATAAATGTATAATCTAATAAAATTATATATATAAATAAATAATAAAAGAAAATGTATTAAAAGCATTGGTTTAGATATGTAAAAATAGAAATAATTAAATTCTAATTTAAACTTATATACAAATTAAAATTAAAATAAATATGAAATTAAACTATATAAAAAATAATTTTTGAAAATTGATAATTTAAAATAGTTAAAATCTCTATATTTGAATAACATTTTACAAATTACAAAGATAAACATCAGTTAAAACTAATTGTTTGTTTTTTCAAAGTTTATCCACTTGTCACAAATGTAGAAAAGATAAAATTGAAATTACTGCATTCATTAATTAATGGAAAAGATAAAATGGAAAAAATACATTCAAACCGAGCATAGCAGGCAAACAAACCACCGTTGGCTTTCATTTTACAAGGAAGAGCTATACAGGCCATTGTGAACATGAACAGTAAACCCCATGCTATCCAATGACACAAGTAAGCGATCATCAGCAGCCACGCATGCGGAAACAGTCATTGGGGATGTAGCTCACACGGTAGGTACGGGGTTCGATACCCCGCATCTCCATTTGCATTTCATTTTACTCTTCTAGTCTTCCACTTTCTCATTTACAGTTGCCATATTTGCTTGCCAATGATTTCCGCTTACAGACCCGGGTTCGATTCCCGGCTGGTGCACCAACTTTCAATTTTGTGCTCAATAAACAGCGCCCTTGGACTTTTTAATTCGATGTAAAATTTAGTACCTAGAGGTCATTTTCAGATTCTCATTTCTATATTAATCTTTTATGCTCTTTTTATGCAAAATGCGCAGGCTTCCACAAGGCACGCCAACTATTTGACGGAATGGCTCCAAAATTTTATTTGACTCAGTGCCACTATTTCGAATATAAGCGAAATGTTGAATGAAACATACGCAAGACAGTGAACTCTTTGCCAGAATGCCAATTTCATCGAGTGGCCAATTTCTCTGATCCGTCCAATTCTTTCATAAATGGCACACTTAAAAGAAATCAAATTTTCACAATCTATTGTATTACATTGATTTTCTTTTAGATTCAATTGTGATAAAGATATTTACCATCAATGTTAAAAATCAGAACAAGAGATGCAAAACAAAGTCCACACAGTCAGTCCGGTGGGTTTCTTGCTTTCATATCTACCAATTTGTTTATAAATATCACACTTAAAGAGATCACATTTTCACAATCTATTGTATTACATTGAATTGTTTCTGATTGATTGTGTTAAGATTGTGTTAAGATTTCAAAACACACTACATGATCCATCATAAAACAAGAGATGCAAAACAAACTCTATATAAAATTTGAATTTAAATAAAAGATTAATATACTCAATACAATAATAGTATCATGATAAATTAGAAAGAAATTTAAATTACATAACAAAATAAAAATAAAAATTAAGATAGATATTTTTTTTTTTTGGTAAAGATGACATTTCGTTGAAATGGATAAGATAAACAAAATCATAATATCACTACAATAATACTCATTGTCCAAAATTGAATTAGAACTAAATTAAAATTGAAATACTTGTAAGCAAATTTATACTTCCCTTTATAATGCATAAGTTCTACTTAAAATCAGATTATGAAAAGGGGAAAAAAACACGTGTAACACAAAGAACAAGGGAGTAAAACTTAAATTAGTTCAACTAAGTGTGGCCTAATATATTAAATATTTTTATATATAGGGATAGTATAAGTCTTGGAAATCTACTCCTAACATTCTAAATATATGAACCAATGATGTTAAAGTAATCAAGCACAAGTGAAAATAAAATATTAATCACTAATCAAAACAAGTTATTACAATAGTATTAACCTATGACAAAAACAAAAATATATAGTTTGTAGTTCTATTAACATTTCAATTAATTTTATCATGTTTTTCTAAATAAATGATTCTTGCATTTTTGTTCAGTTTTATAGAGGTGCACAATATTGTGGTTGTTTTGTTATCAATTACTAAAAACTCTTTGAGAATTTAGAAAAGGAAGCACTATAGATGGTTCTCTTGATTTCAAGAGGATTTTATAGATAGTCTCATTATGTTCACAAATTAAAGTTTATAGATTGTCAAATTTAATTATAGTGATTTATAAATTGTAGATGTTCTAAAACGATTTCTTAGTGTGATATATATATATATGGGCATATGCACTGAGTTATGGTGTCAAAAAGATGACAAGATTTTTTTTTCTTCTAATTTTTAATAGCGCATATGCGCTATTCTGATATCAAAAAAGTTATATGATGGGCTACAGACCCATGGCCCATCATTTTCATTTTGCTTTTTGGCTCTCCAACAGCGCGTACACAGGTTTGATAGCAAAAATTCACCACCATTTGCCAAAATGCCTCCTCATCGACGAAATCCAAGACAACGAGCACACCGACGATGATGAGGTAAGTGATATAAACTTAACTTTGCATTGTTTAATATGTTTTCCATATTGTTTTATTGGTTTTTGATATTCTTTTGTAGGGTTTTTACAAATTTTATTTAGTTGGATTTCAATTGATTTTTTATCAGGAAATGTCCATAATCAACCGGAAAATCCACAAAACCCTCAAGAACCTCAAAATCAAAACCCTCCTCAAGAAGAACAACAAATTCCACAACTCGAACCAATTGCAAGACCTCTGCCAGACACACAAGAGAATATAAGAAATGAAATACAGAGAGACAAAACTGAATTAGAAAGACTCATTGCTCGGTTGAAAGAATCCAGACAAACCAATCCAATGAAGGCTCAATTGGCATCATCCCTCGAATCCATTAACACTCAGATAGCCTCAGTTAGTGGTCAGTTAGATATTTGGCGGGCTAAGAGGGATGAACAAAAAAGATTTTATGCAAATAAATTGTCATATGAAGATGTTAAAAAAAAAGAAATATCAAAAGGTAGTATATGTGCATTATTTAGAAAACCCGGTGAGCCAAATACTGTTAGAGAGGGTACTAAACGGTTCCCCATCCATTGGTGTATACACGATGCTATTAGAAATAATTTTTGGGATAGATGGTGGATGGTTTTTGATGCCCCTCCTTGCAACAATCATGAGGTCCCCATGTATTTTTTGAAGAAATTATATTGTGAGTTTGTCCTTGGGGAGATCCCCAATTATTTTGATATGTTAGACTCCCAGGGTAGAGGTGGGGGGTCATCATTTGAGAGGCCAGGAGCATGTCGTGATCCTAATGTAGTTAGGGCACTTGTGGTCCATCCACAGCACAAGCATGTGATTATTCCTTCAGTTGTGAAGGAACATGTAGAGGCCAGCACTCTAGGGACCATTAATGCTTTGACACAGACCCTCATCCATTCCATGAGCCCATTAGTTGAGGGGGAGCCTTCCATGCGTCGTGGTGACATGTGCACTTCATGCGGATCCCTATGCACATTTGGCACTCATGTCAGAGATGCTGTGGATGATGGGCTTGTCACCGATGAGTTCCTAAACGATACATTTGGCATTGACACACAGGTAAATTACTAATTTGATCACATTTCATATCTATAGTGAATGATTAATTAATTAGCATTTATTGACATTATTCAAAATTTAGGATCAAAGTGTTGTTGGGCCTAGCAGCGATCCTCCAGGCCCATTTTTTGTCCCTTCGACGAGTCCTGAGGTATGTATCAATTTAATCATTTTAATTAATACATATATTTATTACGTAATCATATTAAGGATTGACAAAAAAAATTATGCATGTGCATCAGTTCTCCACAAGACCCTCAACCTTTACCACAGACACAGAGCAGAGACATCATACGAGCTTCACATAGGTACAGTTGTTTCATGTTAATTTAATTCATTTGATTATATTTATTCCATGTTTCATGTTAGATATAATGTGTATTGTATGACATGCAGCTCATGATGTCAGACACACCTCCTCATCTACGACAGTCTATTGATAGTGGAGTGGTCGCAGCTGTGGCTAGCTCACAGCCACTGACAGAGATATGAAAGAATTTTCTTCATTTTAGTTTTTGTTTATAATAGTTAATCTCAAAATTTCTAATGTTATTTATAAGTGATTATATTTATTGAATTGTTGTAGGGTCTTGTCATGCTTGATCGTCCACAAGCATTTGAGGTGGACTTACAGAGTGACTATTTGTTGGCGGTAAGAAAATAATTGATTTTGTGTGTACATATATTTGATTTCAACTTATAATAAATATTGATTCATATCTACTTTCTTTGTATTAGTTGGACCTGGAGAAGAGCCTCAATAAGAGGTCAAGTGAGCATGTCAGGAGGGCCCCATCATCTCCACTGTCTCCCTCCACACGACGACAGAGGATGTCGAGAGACTTATTTCCTTCCCCTCGTGGGAAGGAAAAGATGTAGTTGAGATATTCGATACATATATATAGAGAGACTTTTTTCCTTCCCTATGTATATATATAGGCATCAGAGAGACATATTTAACATACATTTGATGTACATATGACATTCTATATTTGATGTATGACATTATTGGTTAATATATGATATGTTTGTTCATAGACGACATTATTGGTTATCATAATATTGTAGTGCCTGCCCCTAGTTTACATTTTTCGAGCTACATTTATGTTATGATTGCCAAACTCTTTTAGGCCAATTTATGTTTGATGAGTAGTATTATTATTTTAGAGATTATCAGATGATGTTTACACTCAGTTATTATATGATGAGATTACTTGGTACTCTATATTTCATGCATGTATGATGATTATTCAATGGTTTTAGTTATCGATGATGATTAGTTGGATGGCTTATTATTTCATGTGCCTCTTATGGATACTTACCCCATACTGCATGTGTATGGTGTGCGTGCTGTTTTATTTATGTATGGTGTTTCTGATATGGTTAAGGAAGGGAGTTGTAGTCACCTGCTAGTCGGGATCTACACGATGCACCACTTCCTGCCATTGCCTGTTTAGCTTAGAATATTGTGTTTGTACATGCGTGAATTTTATGCAGGTTGCAGGTACCGGGTATCGACTTCCCTGAATTGTCAGGATGAGCGTACCCTATCGCACTATCTCAATGGTAAGAGAGGGGAGATAAACTCTTAAGTCCAAATCCTAAACCCTCTAGCCAATTGTCCTAATTGATAATTAGGACAAGTATCTGAGTTAGTACCCTCCGAATGCATCAAATGATGTAATTTTGTGATTATAACCTTTTTGTTTGATGTGGTATGTATTTTTCTATGATGGGTTTTCGTATGTTGCTTTATGAGTCCTTGGTGTATTTTCTATTAACTAAGTCTAATTAAAAAGACTAATTAATGATTTAGTTTAATAAGGAATTAATTATGATATCTTTATATTTAATTAATTAATTAATTAATTAAATAAAAGAATTAAAGTTGGAAATTAAAGTTTAAGATATATTTAGAACAGGATAATATTTATTTAATTTAATAATAATATATTTGGAGTTCATTTTTAAATAAATGCTAAATATTATTGTTATTTAAATTAATTAAATATGTTATCAATTAAGTTCTAAAATAAATTAAAAAGTTGAAAGATATAAATTTATTAAGAATTATAGATCGCATGATCTAATCATGAGTTAAATATAAGAATTAAATTAAAAGATTAAATTATAAAAATTAATAATGTTATTTTAATTTCTTAAAAGTGCACATAAGATTTAAAATAATAAATTAATTAAGAATTGAAGTCAAGTGAAATTTTAAATAGAGTTATTTAATAATTCAACTTATTGTGCATGAAAGTTGAATGCAAAAGAATTAGAAAAGATAATAAAAGTTAATTTGAGTTAATTGAGTTGTGCAAAGAGTCTTCTCGGGTAAACGCACAATTAGTGCCCCGAATTGAGGAGAATTTGCTTATCACAACTTTGGGGGTTCATTTTTTTGATATACGAAGTTGGACGAGAATTTTGGGGAGACAATTTTGGAAGCGAATTTCAGGAAGCTGATACCAAGAAAGTTTTCCAGAGGAAGGTTATTGAGAGGAGCGAATTCTTTCACAGTTCCTGGAGATTGCATAATAGCATCAAAATCAGGTAGGGTCTGGTGTTTTCGATTATCGATTTAATACGCAATTATCCTTTTCTGTCTTCTTCGTGTCTGGGGTTTGTAAATCTGAAATTCCTTGTGAAGAATACTTAAACATTACGAAATTGGTTTTTATCAGTTACTTGTTTATAAACTTCTTCCAACATGAGATTTAAATGGGAAGGGTTGAATTTAATACCGAGATTCTAGATTAACGTTTGGATGAATGACTATATTTTCTATATCAAGATAGAGGAGGAAACAATCTTTCAAGGCATATATTTATATATATATTTAAAAAAAAAAAAAAAAAAAGAAAGAAAGAAAGATTAATTAATTATTTTAATATATATATATATATATATATAGTTTAAAAAATGTTTATATATATATATATATATATATAGTTTAAAAAATGTTTTTTTATATATATATATATATATTGATTGTGTTTTTTTAAAAATATATATATATATAAAATAAAATAAAATTAAATATAATGTTTTTATAAGTGTGTGTGGGGGGGGAGGGAATTACCCCGTGCCCACCCCCCACGGTCGGCTCAGCCGACAGACCTACATCACAGGTACTGCGACAGCAGGTACGACGTACCTACTGCCGCAGGCCCTGCGTCCGCAGGTCTGCGGCAGGCCGTCGGCTTATTTAAGCCGGCGGTTGGATATTGTAAAGTGGCCTTTTTATTTTTTTTTTTTAAAAATAAAATAAAATATATATGTATAGTTGTAAATTCATTTTTTTTTTTAATATATATTATTTACAAAAAACGATTTTTTATTATTAATTAAAATTTTTAATTAATAAAATTATTATATATTTTTATTTAATAAAAGTTTTATTTTATTAATACTTAAATAATAAATATTAAATGTATTTCACATAAATGGTAAATATTAAATTATTGATAATTTTAGTTAAAAATTAATAATTTAACAATTAATGGATAGATTAAAAATAGTAATTAGATCAAATGAATATTGATTAATTTAATTAAAATTAGTTTAATTAAGTTAATTAATAATGAATTTTATTTGACTAAGCTATAAATTTGGATATTGATTTAATGAAAGTTATTATAGAAATGGGTTATTCGAAAAAGGGTAGTTGTGAAAACTTTGTTACTTGAATTCGACATTAAACTAAATCACAAACCTTACCTTAACTTAAATAATATACTTTCAGATCCAATCTCTGAGACTTTGATGTTGTCTTTGTACTTTGAATGTTTTGGGGTTGGTTTAGCGTTGACCAGTTCAGGTTGTTACCAGAGGCTCGGGGTTTGTGAATGTGATGTCTTGATGATTTGGTCTCGATCTTTCTTAACCTGACCATGGTAATGTGATGAAGTGCTCTATGACATGATTGTGTTTACTGTTTGTGATTGCTTTCCAGTTTCCTTGTGTGAAGCTGAGATGTATGTATTTGAGAATACCTAACTTAACCATTTCTGAGTCTCGATCAGTTATACTTGTATTACTTTCTGGTTGCTCATTAGAGAACCATTGGATTTTGTGACTTATCATTGATGCCTTCAGTTGCTAATAGAGAACTGTCGTGATTACTTGATTACTATTTGATGTTATCTGTTGCTCATGAAGAACTGATATATTTTGTGGATTATCTTTTTATGATATTTTCAGTTGCTCGCATAGGACTGAGATGGTTTTATTATGATTCTTTGATTTATGAGTTCATGAGCTAGGGTAGGTTATCTATGTGTAGAGTCGGGAAGTGGCTTGCAATGGGGGTCAGAGCCCTAAGTGGCTGCCTTGAGAAACCCATTGTAAGTCATTTTTAATAAGTGAAAACATTTACACTAAATGAGAGAAAATGAACCTAATAAGATAATTGTATGTTCTCTCCCATGCCATGAGTGCTAGTACAGACTAGGATGGGGTAGAGAGGACGCTTGGTTACGACCTTGCATACCATAGTATGCCTCGTCAGTACGAGAGGATACTAGTGGCCGCAGGATCAGTAGGGACCCGGGATTCCTAAGGGATTGCTCGGGTAACTTCTACATGACTTTTGCGATGACACTTTCCCGCTTGCATATTAGGTTTCCTACGTGTCTTGTGGTACCTCTGGGATTTAGATGTCGGTCATTTTAGGAACCCTTGAGTTAGCATACTTATAGGATTTCCTGGACTTAGAGAGTATTTATGATTATAGGTTTTGTTATCCTATTTGGGACTTGAGACTATCTCCTCAGCACGGTGGGAGTGGACCATTTAGGTTCCACGCGGTCGGGTGGTAGTGCTTTTACTCTTACCAATGAGATCCGTTCCGTGGTCACCATGGCTGGAGATTTCGTGATTGGCATTTACCTTCACTATGTTCTTGGATTAGTATGATGGATGGTTAGATTTTATGATAGATGTTTTATCATTATGGATGTATGGATGTATCATGTATGGTGATTAGTTTCATATATTTTTACTGTACTTTGTATCATGGATTTGAGGATGTTGTATCTTGATCTTTACATATGTATATTCTTTTAAGCCTTTCATACCCTGTGACATGTACAGTGGATGAATGAGCATTCCGAATTAATTTGCCAAGGAGCATTCGGAACAAATGTATATTATGGACATTGGAGTTTCTGATTATTCTTTTATATGTATGTGTTAGTTGTTAGACTTAGAATTAATTAAATTTAAACGTGACTCAACGTCTTGGGATCTTTAAGAAATGTAACTTGCAATGTATGTTTGTCGATGATTACATGTTATTGCTTCCGCTACTACTTGTTTGATGTGTATGTCATACTTTCTTACTTTAAAAAAAAAAAAATGTTTAGCAAACTTAGTGAAACTTTAGGTTAATTCTTTTGGATCCCTTGGCGGGGTGTTACAAATATATTATGTGTTTGTTAATGTATATTACATTATTGGTTATCATTTTATATTATATTTTTGTTCATGTATGACGTTAAATTAGATATGTTCGTGTATGACATTAAATTAGATATGTGCATGTATGAAATTAAATTCAATTGCTAGAGAGTTGCCATTATGTCTACGAACTAGTAGATGTTATTTTTTGCTTTATTAGTATTTCTCAAAAACTTAAAAGAAGTTGTTTCTAGTTTAAAAAAGATTGTTTGTTAATACTAAAGGCTAAAGGCTAATCATGTTTAATACTTACAATTCTTTGTTTTTATCTAATAATTTAAAAAAGATTGTACAAGTGTTTTCAAAGAGCAACACTTGTCACTAACATCATAAGAAGGAATATCCAAGGAGAATTACCACTGATCCCCCACCACCAAATTCAAGAGAAAACAAAAATCCACTACTAAAGAGATAGTAACAATGATCATCCCTAGTCTCTCCCTTATCACAAAATGATTACCATCAAAATTTGCATTTCCAATTGTGTCATGTGCGTTGAAGCGATAGTAACATTTTCACTCTCTTACCTAATCTCTCCCATTTCTGAAACTCCTAGGGAAGGGCAAGGCCATCTTCTCAGTACTTCAAAATACAACGAGTTCCATTTTTTCCCATATTGATAATCGTTGACTTAAAGTATAGTCAAAGTATTGACAGCCCATAGGAACTCAACCTTTGAACATCCCATCTGTAAATGACCTCATAAAGAAAGTTCAATAAACCCACATGAAATAGTGAAACAAAAGTTGCATACTTGTGAAGATGATCAGACTGTAGGTGATCAATATGTCTCAAATCTATATTCAGTTCTTTTACTATGCATATAAATGGTTTGTTATATAAAGACTTATATCCACCAGATAAATAATCATTTTCTTACTATGCTATCCTTATCCTTGGTTGATCTCTGGTCTCTGCAACACGGTCCTGTAGGAACTAGAATCTCATCCATATCTCACACGAGCTCCGAGATATGTCGCGTCAAAGATTGCGGCCCTGTGGCATTTAGTGACCCTTAGGGACATTCCAGTTCAACGTGCCTGAGAATGTTCAAGCACTGAAGGGGACAAGATGAGGTTGGGGATAGGGTTTACCCAGCCACTCGGAGATAATGGAGCAGACAGTTTGATCCCACGATGAAAGATGAGAGAGATTTGGCAGTTGGAAACTTTGTACTGGCCAACACTGCAAGTTTCAACATCACCCGAGATGGCGTTGTAGAATGAAAATGAAATGCAATCTCCAAAAAGTGAGAGAGGTTATTGTAGGTCTCTGCAACACGGTCCTGTAGGAATTGGAATTTCATCCATATCTTGCACGAGCTCCAAGATATGCCCCGTCAAATATTGCAGCCCTGTGGATTTAGTGACCCTTAGAGACATTCCAGTTCAGCATGCCTGAGAACGTTTGAGCACTGAAGGGGACAAGATGAGGTTGGGGATAGGGTTTACCCAGCCACCCGAAGCTAATGGAACAGACAGTTTGATCCCACAATGAAAGATGAGAGAGATTTGGCAGTTGGCAACTTTGTACTGGCCAACACTACAAGTTTCAACATCACCCAAGATGGCGTTGTAGAATGAAAATTAAATGCGATCTCCAAAAAGTGAGAGAGGTTATTGTAGGTCTCTACAACATGATCTTGTAGGAACTGGAATCTCATCCATATCTCGCACGAGCTCCGAGATATGCCCCGTCAAAGATTTCAGCCCTGTGGGATTTCATGACCCTTAGGGACATTCCGGTTCAGCGTGCTTGAGAACGTTCGAGCACTGAAGGGGACAAGACAAGGTTGGGAATAGGGTTTACCTGGCCACCTAGAGCTAATGGAGCAGATAGTTTGATCCCACGATGAAAGATGAGAGAGATTTGGCAGTTGGCAACTTTGTACTGGCCAACACTGCAAGTTTCAACATCACCCGAGATGGCATTGTAGAATGAAAATGGAATCCGATCTCCAAAAAGCAAGAGAGGTTATTGTAGGTCTCTGCAACACAGTCCTGTAGGAATTGGAATCTCATCCATATCTTGCACGAGCTCCAAGATATGCCCCATCAAAGATTGTAGCCCTGTGGCATTTAGTGACATTCTAGTTCAGTGTGCCTGAGAACGTTCGAGCACTGAAGGGGACAAGAGGAGGTTGGGGATAGGGTTTACCAGGCCACTCGGAGCTAATGGAGCAGACAGTTTGATACCACGACGAAAGATGAGAGAGATTTGGCAGTTGGCAACTTTGTACTGGCCAACACTGCAAGTTTCAACATCACCCGAGATGGCGTTGTAGAATGAAAATGGAATGAGATCTCCAAAAAGAGAGAGAGGTTATTGTAGGTCTCTGTAACACGGTCTTGTAGGAATTGCAATTTCATCCATATCTTGCACGAGCTCCGAGATATGACCTGTCAAAGATTGCAGCCCTGTGGCATTTAGTGACCCTTAGGGACATTCCGGTTCAGCATGCCTGAGAACGTTTGAGCACTGAAGGGGACAAGACGAGGTTGGGTATAGGGTTTACCTGGCCACCAGGAGCTAATGGAGCAGACAGTTTGATCCCACGACGAAAGATGAGAGAGATTTGGCAGTTGGCAACTTTGTACTAGCCAACACTACAAGTTTCAACATCACCCAAGATGGCGTTGTAGAATGAAAATAGAATGTGATCTCCAAAAAGAGAGAGAGGTTATTGTAGGTCTCTGCAACACGGTCTTGTAGGAACTAGAATCTCATCCATATCTCACACGAGCTCCAAGATATGCCCTGTCAAAGATTGCAGCCTTGTGGCATTTAGTGACCCTTAGGGACATTCCGATTCAGCGTGCTTGAGAACATTCAAGCACTGAAGGGGACAAGACAAGGTTGGGGATAGGGTTTACCTGGCCACCCGGAGCTAATGGAGTAGACAGTTTGATCCCACAACGAAAGATGAGAGAGATTTGGCAGTTGGCAACTTTGTACTGGCCAACACTACAAGTTTCAACATCACCCGAGATGGCGTTGTAGAATGAAAAAATAATGCGATCTCCAAAAAGAGAGAGAGGTTATTGTAGGTCTCTGCAACATGGTCCTATAAGAATTGAAATCTCATCCATATCTCACACGAGCTCCGAGATATGCCCCATCAAAGATTGCAGCCCTGTGGGATTTAGTGACCCTTAGGGACATTCTGGTTTAGTGTGCCTGAGAACATTCGAGCACTGAAGGGGACAAGACAAGGTTGGGGATAGGGTTTACCTGACCACCCGAAGCTAATGGAGCAGACAGTTTGATCCCACGATGAAAGATGAGAGAGATTTGGCAGTTGGCAACTTTGTACTGGCCAACACTGCAAGTTTCAACATCACGCGAGATGGCGTTGTAGAATGAAAATGGAATGCGATCTCCAAAAAGTGAGAGAGGTTATTGTAGGTCTCTACAACACGGTCCTGTAGGAACTAGAACCTCATCCATATCTTGCACGAGCTCCGAGATATGCTCTGCCAAATATATTTGAATTCATAGTGTTTAATGAGAATATAGTTGAGGCTTGCTTTACTTTTCTATGTTAAGTTTGGCTTTCAATTTTGGTTTCCCTACTTATCTATGTGAAAGTTCCACTTTCATAAGTAACATGGATGCAATAATACTAAATTAACTATAAGTCCATGGTTCTAGAAGCTTCACATAGCTTCTCTTCAACTATGGATCTTGTAAGCATTGTACCATGACTATTGGTGTTGTGAGAATATACAAAGCATATATATTGTTTGACCAAATGTCTTCAATGAACATGAACTATATGGAAGAAGAGAAGACATGTTGCAAATTCTTTGAAAATTTTCTTCAAGAAATGTAAGGAGCCATGGGTGATTCATCCAAATTATTTGGTAAAATAAGAGGAGGAATGAATCAACCTTGATGATAGAGGTAAATGCTGAATAATATTTATTTAATCACATTGTTTGAAAAAACTTTAATGACCTTTAAATACAATTGAAAGAAATGGAATTGATCTCCCTTACTCATGTAGATGAATAAAATTGGAATTTAAAAAAGAGAGGGACATCCACCATAAAACCATGCAATCATGCACTTCTTGATGGGAGTATCATAAGTTCATTGTTAGATGATATGCCAAATGTGGAAGAATTAAAAGGAAAATATGTTGATTGATTGAATACAAGCATCAAACCAATGTGATAACAAAAAATCAAAGTTGATTCCATAAGGTCTAACAATATCATATAATTCATTTATCAATAATTTGAAACATCATAAGCATATGTCTAATAATGTCATACATGAAATATATGTAAAAAATGACATACATAGAAAAAATTATACAAAACATATGCCCAATAATGCCATATAGGTGTAAAATGTACATCATTAGATATATACTCTTTCCAACTAGGGGAACAAAATAAATCCCTAATTGTCTTTAATTGCCAACAAGTGGGAGATGACCAGTGTATATAACGAGGTCTTCCTAATATGCTCACTAGTCCATTAGTCTAGAATCTTCTGTAACTCGACATGTTACAATCAAAATTATATATGAATAGATAACTATTTTATATAAAAAATATATATATATTTACACATAAAACTTAATATTTTCTTACAGCTAGCTAATAATTCCTCTGTATATACACCTCAGGGATACACTGATGGTTAGGAATAATAAGACCCTTCAAAAACTATCAAAGTTACCACTCGATTGTGCCTATGAATTTTATATTGAATTTTAGTACTAATGAAATTTTAATGTAAACTCTTTCATACCTTAGTCATTGGCTTAGAACTAGTGAGTGCAATAAGGACTCGTTGATCAATACAATGATGAAGATGTAAAGGTATCTCTGATGTCAATAGCTGAAAATGATAATATATGAGACTCAAATGCAGTTATGAAGAATACACATTTTCTTTTGTCTCCATATCAAATAAAATATTTTGGTACCTCTGTGAATGTAGTATGACATCCTTCATTTTATAGTGTTGATCCCACAGCTACAACACTTATTATTTATTACACATGTATGTAAATCTGTTAAGCATCAAATTCAACACCTTTGTCTGCAAAATAATGTACTATATGTTAGAGTAATAAATTTATTTCCTTAGTAATTAAATTATATTGATATAATTACTAAGTTTCTTATTATATTGATATAGTTTACTTATAATTCCTTTCGATTTACAACTAATTGAAATGATTTCCCCAATTTTCCATCTAGTCACTAGAAAATTGGATTTGTTGTCTCTTTCTCTTAAAGAACCGGATCTACTATTTCCTTTGGTCTAGAAGCCTTCCATTGAGATTGGGGTTTTGAAAGGTTCAAGGGTTGAGGAACTTTTTATAGAATATCTTGAAGAAGGAGAGGTCATGTATAATGGTTTTGAGGAAGGCTAGAGTTCCATCCAGATGGTGTTGCAAAATGGCCAAGCGGAGGAGGAGGTAGAAGAATAAATAGAATAAATGCATGAGAAGGAGCATCATGGGGGCAATGGATTCAAACCCACAACCAAGCTTTTATACCATTATACAAATTACAAATTATAAGACTATGCCTTTCATGATAGTCGCATTTTCATATTGGCAAATGAAGAATGACTTTTGGAACAAACATAATAAATACTTCCAGATAAAAATGAAGCCAATGTATTGTATTATAAGCTCGAATGGTAAAGACCAAGCCCAAACATTTATTAAGGTGTAGCATTTATAATTGTCAAGTTCATGTGAAGAAGTCATCGTTCATATTCTCATTGTTGTGTAATTTGATGATAAGAAGAATACAATGATATAGAGGTTGATAGTGACTTAAAACTTTACAAAATGCAATCAATGAGAATTTTACATTGAGGGGGGAGAAATAATCAATGTTTCATTCTCATTGTTTGACAAACTCTTATATAAAGAGGGAGTAGACAGATGATATGGTTTAGTCTTCTTCCAAGAATCTTAGTCATATTGGTTCAGAAGGATTCATGATACAACTACTATACTTAGTGTGACCAATTGATGCTAAAAACCTTAGTATTGATGCTACAAACCTTAGTATTGACATAATTTAACCTCTACAATTCTAGACATAAGATGATTATCATACAATGGTACTTGAACAAAGAACACTAATAAATATTGAGGATGTGAATTGATAATACCATTTCGCAGATGATTTTGGCATCTCACCCTTTATCACTTGTGTGTCAACTTTATTAGCCCTCTTCTTTGGTGACCTACAAATGAAGAATCAGCACAATAACAAATCTAAGATAAGATTAAAAAAATGGGTCCTATTAAAGAATCTAATATAAATTCAAATAATGTATCTATATTCTAAACAAATCAAAACTAAATCTCATCACTTACACATCATAAAAATACGGTCCACCTTAGTCATGTGATAGTCTTGGGGAAGAGGTTGTAACATTGTATTTGGATCCAATTGATCACTTTTTCTCTCTCTCTCCCAATTCAATCTAATGAGCCAACTGGATCTGCTCGATATTTTAATGTCTCAAATGGTCTAACTCACGAACTTTTCAAAGAATCTTATTATGTGGTTTTCCACCATATTTTATCAAGTGGATATTTGATGCAACAACAAGGTTTGAATAATGAAGAATCTTCCTCTCTGTTTGCCAATCCTCGAATAACCACAAGTTAGGATTCTTCATAGGATATCATCTAAGCCATGTGCCTGTTACAACCACCGCATCGACATGGTATTCTAAACCTTCACCATCTATAACCGAGTGATCCAATTTTTGTTTGGCTTCAACACAACAACACAAATAATAATCTGTCCCTTCTTCATTGTCTTCAGGTGCAATAACATCAAAAACATGGCCTGGAGTGACAAATGTACAAAATGCGGTCATTAATTCAGAAAATACTTGGGTAAAAGTTATAAAGTTACATATTGAAATTACAAAGATATATATATATATATATAGATATATATATATATATATATATATAGATATATATATATATATATTTTACCAGGTTGCACTAAATCTGACAAGCGGTCAAAGTCAATAGATGAATCCATCTCTACCATTTCCAATGCTTGTGGGGGATGATAGGTGTCAATTGGGTCCAAAACCCATATATCCCATTTGTCCACCCATTCAGTTGACTCAGTCATCCCAATTTTCCTCTGCACATGATGGACAATAGCATGCCATTTTTCGTGTGTGGATACTCCATGAACCTGCATTAGAGCTTCTAAAAGAGTGTAACTCACTAGATCCTATTAGTGTGCAACAATCTTGATATGGTGCAATGTTAGTATTATCTATCAACCAAAAAAATCTACGAACTGTAGACTCACCTTCCTTACTTGGACCCATTGTAGCGTTACACCATTGGACGATGGATTTTGCATCTATCAATATTGCTCCATCTTTTTACTTTAGTTCTTCACGAGCCAAGGCTCTTTTAATGCATGCGCCTGCACCATCGTGCTCTCCCTTACCATGACCAGCCTCTGTGAAATTCCACATATATTGAATTCTACACAACCTGTGCATCCTGCTCAACCAATAGAACATCCATGCATTCTTGAATTGAGATGGACAATTGTCTGACCAAATAATGTGTTGACGATATGGTATGCCCCTGTTAGCCAAATCTCCATAAAATAGTTGAAAACAACCATGTACAAACTCCATAGAATGTGATCGATCATCGCTGATGTAAAAATGGTACTCCCTCAAAATCTTCCTGTCATCCTCTGTACTTGTAGGTGAATGCATGAATGTTATGTGAACAAATATAGAAACCTGTTGAGATGTATAATACTTTGCTTGCACCTCATTTTGTGGTTGTAGTGTGTAGTTCTTTGCAAAATCTATAATAGAAACAATGGTATCCAATGGAAACATATCCTTGCACAACTTGAATTGCAAATCCAACCATCGAGCTCTATGGGTATGCCTTGCATACTCGTACATAATATTTTCACGAAAAATCTTCATGAACTCATACACTGGAATCTTTTCAATAACTAAATCACATCTTTTACCATGTTTCCCATCTTTTAGAGCATATGTCACTCTCTTGAATTTTCCGTAATCTACTATTTCATTTCCAATTGCATGTGTACTATCCATATGTTGACAAGTTGATAAAAGTTGCAAAGAACCGCAAAATAAGCACGTACCATCCAAGCATGATGTCTTGTAAAATTGTTGGCTATCCCCTATTTCACATAAAATGTTGGATATGAATTCCCTTGAAGATATTGGTGGCTCTTTTATGTCACAATCCTGCAAAACAAACTGAGAATGCAAAACTACGCATATGTGCCTAAAAACATCAAAATGGTTAGAAAATTCAATATGTATCCTACAACAAAAAGTTGTGCGTGTGTGATTTATTTTTACATAAAAAGGTTTACCCATCTCAAAAAATCTTTGACTTATTCGAATTTGAGGATACATACCAATAAATTTTGCAAAAAATTGTGTCTGAGTTGAGTCCAAAAAATGTTTCGCATGTGGCTCGCGATTTCGGCTACCAATCCTCCTTCTTACAACATCTCTTTGATTAGGAGAAACACGTGTGTTATTTTTTCAAAAATCTTCGATCAATGATTTCAAGGCTTCACTAATTTCTTTATCCTTTCGCGGTAGTCTACCGCTAAATGTCCATAACTCATTTTTTGTTGGATCTTCTAATCTCTCATGCCTTAGCATGGCTCTCCTTAAGGTACCTCTACCAATTTTTAATGTTTTTCTTGTCTTTCTCATGAGTTGAGCTTTCTTCATTTGGCTGCTTACTATTGTCGATGTGAGTACTCGTCTTGTGATATTACTATATTTGGTGCATGATTTAGAACCCACTTTGTCATAAGCACTCATTAGATTCTTTACAATATTTCTTTCATTTGAATCATCCATCATTCTTAGCCCAAGAATCTTCATGATAGGCCTAAATTTCAAATTCCTCATCATTTCAACAAATAATTGGCATTGACCTGTAATATTTAATTCTTCAAAAAATAATCTCCACACATGATTAACTTTTCTTTGACAAGTATGCTTGCTAATCTTGTTAGGCATTGATTTCAATATGTTAGTATCAATATCAATCAAATATTTTGGTTTTCTAAAATGAATTCTAGAAGGTGTTCTAATCTTTTCAATTCTCTCAACATTTTGAACATCAATATAAGGTTGAGTGTATTGCGTACCTTGAATTGAAGATGATGTGCCTTGGCAATAAGATGTAAAAGATGGAATATCACCTACTTGATGTGTTGATGTTGTGCTTTCAGCATGACATGATGGAGTGTGTATATTGTTGGATCTATAAATTAGTGTCTCTTCAACATGAGAGGATGATATGACTTCAACATTGAAAGATGGTGCAGTGGATGATATGACTCCAACATTCGAAGATGGTGTAGCGGACGATATGACTCCAACATTGGAGGATGGTGTAGCTTCACAATTCAATTGTCTTCTTAAGTGTAACAATCTCATTCGTTCTCTTTGTCTTTCTAATTCTTCCTCCTTGTTTCTTTGTACTGGTGGTTCTTGATCCTGTTTGAAAGTTAATTCTTCATCATTGCTTTGCAATTTTCTTTGTTCACGTAGTAATTTCATTTTATCTCTTTCAATTGTCAAATCTCTCTCCCTATCTGCATTTGTTTGAATCTTTGGTTTCTTCCTTGGCATGATGATGATTTCTACATGTCAAATTATTCAAACATCCGAATTACTTAAAATGTGTAAATTACAAATTATTCAATTACATATAAAAATTATAATTATTTGAATGAATACACAATATATATCAAATGACTTGTCAAATTTCTAACCATTTCGAAATAACATTTCATTCAAACATACAATTTTTAATGAATTCACTATATATTACATAACATATCAAATTATAATCAAATTTGTATCTATATATCGACAAACAATATTTAAAATGGATTGCACTAACCTTTTCTATTAAAAGAATATTCAAAAATTCTTCAAATCACGTATCCAATGATTGAATTTGGTGTTTGCTAGCTTCCAAAAGTGTTGAAATAGTGTTTGCTAGATGTTGAAACCCGTGTTTTTTGTCGGAATAACAGAGAGCATAACAGACCAAAAGTTAAAAATGGATGAAATGGGCCCCAAGGTTGGTTTTTGACCATTTTTTGGTGATTTGAGATAGTGCATATGCACTATAGCGCGTACGCACTACAAAGCGCGTACGCACTATCTCAAAACACATCACTCCCCATCCTCCCTACTCTCTATCCTCCCTACTCTCTCTCCCATCCCCTCCCTCTCTCTCTTCCTACTCTCTCCCATCCTTTACTCTCTCTCACCCTCCCTCTCCCACCACCTACTCTCTCTACCTCTCTCACCCCCTCTCCTCTCCTATCCCCGACTCTTTAGATCTCTCACACACACTCTTATCCCCCCTATCTCTCTCCCTCTCCCTCTCCTACCACCTAATTTCTCTCCCCCATCCCCTACTCTCTCTCTCTTCTCTCCCATCCCCTACTTTGTCTCTCTTACACACATTCCCATTCCCCCTCTCTCTCCCTCTCCCGCCGCCTATTTTCTCTCCCCCATCATCGTACTCTCTCTCACCCTCACACTACTACTACCTACTATCTCTCTCTTTCAAGTTCTCTCTCTCCATCTCTACTCTCTCTCCCCCATCTTGTACAAGCTCTCTCTGCCTCTCCCACTCTCTCTCCCATCGCCTACTTTCTCTCCCCCATCCCCTGCTCTCTCTCTCTCATCTCCCATCCCCTACTCTCTCACAATCCCCTACTCTATCTCTCTTACACATACACCCCCATCCCCCCCTCTCTCTTTCCCTCTCCCATCACCTACTTTCTCTTCCCCATCATCGTACTCTCTCTCTCTGCCACCCCCTACTCTCACACTCTCACACTCTGTCCCATCCCTTGCTCTTTCTCTCTTACACACACACTCCCATCCCACCTCTCTATTTTCCTCTCCCACTACCTACTTTCTCTCCCCCGTCATTGTACTCTTTCTCTGCCACCCCCTACTTTCTCAAAACACATCACTCCCCATCCTCCCTACTCTCTATCCTCCCTACTCTCTCTCCCATCCCCTCCCTCTCTCTTCCTACTCTCTCCCATCCTTTACTCTCTCTCTCTCTCCCTCTCCCACCACCTACTCTCTCTACCTCTCTCACCGCCTCTCCTCTCCCATCCCTGGCTCTTTAGATCTCTCACACACACTCTTATCCCCCCTATCTCTCTCCCTCCTCCTACCACCTAATTTCTCTCCCCCATCCCCTACTCTCTCTCTTATCTTCCATCCCCTAATTTGTCACTCTTACACACATTCCCATCCCCCCTCTCTCTCCCTCTCCCACTGCCTACTTTCTCTCCCCCATCGTTGTACTCTCTCTACCACCCCCTACTCTCTCTCACACTCACACTACTACTACCTACTATCTCTCTCTCTCAAGTTCTCTCTCTCCCTCTCTACTCTCTCTCTCTCTCTCTCTCTCTCCCCCATCTTGTACAAGCTCTCTCTGCCTCTCCCACTCTCTCTCCCACCGCCTACTTTCTCTCCCCCATCCCTTGCTCTCTCTCTCGTCTCCCATCCCCTACTCTCTCACACTCTCCCCCATCCCCTACTCTCTCTCCTCTCCCATCCCCTACTCTCTCATGCTCTCACTCTCTCCCATCCCCTACTCTATCTCTCTTACACATACACCCCCATCCCCCCTCTCTCTTTCCCTCTCCCACCGCCTACTTTCTCTCCCCCATCGTCGTACTCTCTCTCTCCCATCCCATGCTCTATCTCTCTTACACACACACACACTCCCATCTCCCCTCTCTCTTTTCCTCTCCCATCGCCTACTTTCTCTCCCCCATCATCGTACTCTCTCTCTGCCACCCCCTAATTTCACACTTTCACACTCTCTCCCATCCCCTACTCTCTCACTTTCATAGATACACACACTCTTATCCCCCCCACTCTTCTTCTTCTCTCCCATCCCCTACTCTCTACATCTATCACACACACTCCCATCCCCCCTATTTCTCTCCCTCTCCCTCTCCCTCTCTCACTCCCTCTCCTACTACCTACTGTCTATCTCTCTCAAGTTCTCTTTCTTCCTCTCTACTCTCTCTCTCTCTCTCTCTCTCTCTCTCTCTCCCCCATCCCTTACTCTCACTCTCTCTCCCATCCCCTACTACTTTCTCTCAAACTCTCACACTCTCTCCCATCCCTTACTCTCACTCTCTCTCCCATCCCCTACTACTTTCTCTCAAACTCTCACACTCTCTCCCATCCTTTACTCTATCTCTCTTATAAATAAATACACATTTCCATCCCCCCCCCCTCTCTCTCAGTCCTTGTCCCACTGCCTACTCTCTCCCATCCCCTACTCTATCTCTCTTAAATGCTTCCATTCCACCTCTCTCTCCCTCCCACTCCCTCTCCCACCACCTACTATCTCTCTCTCTCTCTCTCTCTCTCTCTCTCTCTCTCTCTCTCTCTCTCTCTCTCTCTCTCTCCCATCCCTCTACCATTGCCTACTCTCTCTATCTCTCTCTCCCCTCTCTCATTCTTGACTCTCTCTCTTTGACACACACACACCCATCCCCCCTCTCTCCTCTTCCATCCCCTACTTTTTCTCTCACTTGCTCTCCCTCTCCCACTCCCTCTCCCACTGCCTACTCTCTCTCACTCTCACTCTTACTCTCTCCCTCTCCACTCTCTCACTCTCTCTCTCTCTCTCTCTCTCTCTCTCTCTCTGCTACCCTCTAGTCTCTCTTAAATTTTCACACTCTCTCCTATCCCCTCCTCTCTCTCTCTCTCTCTCTCTCTCTCTCTCTCTCTCTCTCTTTCTCTCTTACACACATTTCTATTCCCCCCTGTCTCCCCCTCTCCCACTCCCTCTCCCATCGCCTACTCTCTCTTCCATCCCCTACTCTCTCTTGAGCTACTTTTTCTTCCCCCTCTCCCATTCCATACTCTCTCTCTTTCACACACATGCACTCCCATCCTCCTCTCTCTCAAGTTCTTCCTCTCCCACTCTATCTCCCATCACCTACTCTCTCTCTCCTCCATCCCCTACTCTTAATCTCTCTCTCCCAACCTGTACTCTCTCTCACACTTTCTCTCTCTCCCATCCCCTACTTTAAATCTCTTTCCCCCATCTCGCACTCTCTCTTTTCCACCTGTACTCTCTCTCACACTTCCTCTCTTTGCCACCCCTACTCTCTCTCTCTCTCTCTCTCTCTCTCTCTCTCATCCTATACTCTCTTTGCCACCCCTACTCTTTCTCACTTTCTCTCTCCCATCCTGTACTCTCTCCTCTCTCCTATCACCTAATTTCTCTCTATCTTTTTCATGCACACACATAGCCATTCCCCTATCCCCCCCCCCCCCCCTAGTTCTCTTTTGCAACTTACATCTTAATAGTGCGTGCACACTATAGTGCTTGCGCCCTATAGCACGCATGCGCTATTTAGAGTTGAGGTTTAAATAGTGCGTGTGCGCTATAGGGCGCATGCGCTATTTAAACCTTAATCAAACCCAAGCCTAAGGCTTGGTTTTGCCTTGGAGATCCAACCCAAAGGTTTGGATTTGATGAACATGCCTGAGATGTGTTTTCCAGCAAACACACAAAAAATGATTATTTTTTCTTTTGTGCTCCCCTTCAAGATTTCTTGTGGTTGGGTATCGATAAGATCAGGTTACATAGCATTATAGGTCTCTGTGTTAGCTATCTAACCATATAATTTATTTTTAATTTGAACTATTTCAAGCCTTTCATCTATAATTTATTTTGAATGTATGTTCATTTTTTGTCAAAAACCACCATGTACTAATTGGGCTATAGATTTTAGCTCGTTCATCGAATTTTGTAAAAACTTAGTTTTTTAGAAACTAGACTCCATTCTACACACTTTGAAAAAAAAAAAGTTTTTATTTTAGATTAGTTTTCAATTATTTCTAGGGGGAGCACACAGATATTTCACGTTTTTGGGATGTGTCTAGTTAAAAAATTCGTTAAAAAAAAATAGACATTATAAAATTACTCGAAAAATCTTGGATAAACTACATAGTGTTAAGTAACTTTTGACCAAAGCGGTTAAAAAATTTTTAAAAAAAAGTTAAAATTTTAGGGGGGCCACACTTTGTACTGTGCTATGTTTTTTTGGAATAAACAATACCACTTTTTGTGGCCCCCTTTTTTGAGGACCTAAAACTAAACCATTTTGAAAAAAATTTAGTAATTTAGAAACTAGATTCAAAGGACTACGAATGTTGTCTACAAATGAAATTGAGAAAATGTTGTCTACAAATGAAATTGAGAAAATGTTCCTAAGCAAAATCAAGAATGGAAAGTGTCTTACTCAAAATTCATAACACTACGACCACCATGTAAAAAATTTAAAAGCCAACACAATTGAAATCAACCTTTTCAAAATCCAAAACTTTCACAACAACAAATTTACTACACGAAATTTCTTAGTCAAGAATCATAACAAGAAGAATGAATGAAAACCTTTCAATACGAGGCCCCTAGACTCCTTACACAGCTGAATCTAAGAAACACCATTAAAACTCCTTCCTTTTCACTCAATAGAAAAGCTCGATGTTGAAGAAGAGGCGCATATAAGTAGCATTAGAGGCACCGGCGTCCGTCCGAACGGTAGCCACACCGGTAGCAAATGCAAAATCGCCGGTGCCGCTGACAACGGGCATCTTCATCTTCTCCCTTCCCTGCTGCATTCCACCCGCCGCTCCCACCAATGTCAGACTCCCGTTCAAACGGGGGCTCTGGACAAATGCCGTAAAAGCAAACCAGGCAACGAAGAAATCGCCCAAATGGTCATAACTAGCCGTGTACACGCCCTGCGCTCTTCCCACCACAGTCGAATTCAGAGTTGGCCCAACCGTTAGGGGGTCGTCGAACACAACGGTGTTTCCGTAGCCGTTACTCCCCATCATGGGCACCTTGTTTGCATTGGTCTCGTCCATATTGTTGTGGTAGTAGAATTTTACTGTCGATGGGCTTTTTGATCTCATGCCTTTGCCCCTTCGGCACCTGCACAAGGCATTGGAACCGCCGGAATGTGACAGAATTGCTAGCAGAATAGTTAAAGATGCGATCTTGGTGATGAACATTTTGGCTTATCTTCTTCCTCTGGTGTTTGGATTGTAATGGGAGAAAGGATTTTATATGGTGCGTAGGGAGATTTGAATCAAGTTCGCCGTTTGGCGTTAATTGTTGGGGGGGACTGTTTTGGAGGACAAGTTATTCGGTGGAATTTGCAGAAGGGATTTATACACCGTTCTGGTGTGGGCAGATCGTGAAATTGGCTTTAATTTTGAAAATTTGAGTTTGGTTTTTCGAGTTTAGCACACTGCGGTTGAAGTACAGAGTTCGGTAGAAATTTTGGCTAATTATGGGAAAATGGGTGCCAAAGGCCAAGGAGAGCCCCATTTTTCAATGTCAGAATGGGGAAGGAGGGATAGTGGTTGTGATTATAAAGTTATTTGTATTGAAGTGATTCATTAACGGTTATGGATTTTAATAATCTATCATCTTTTTGTCACGCCGGTGGTTAAATAGCCAAAGAAATGTACGGGATTTGTCACTTCGTCCTTTATGAGTATATATATAGGCTTTGTCAACTTTAAAAAGGCTTTTGACACCGTCTCGAGAGACAAGCTTTGGTTTAGGATGGAAGAATTAGGGATTCCTATGCATCTCAGAGCTGCTCTTCATAGGATGTACGAAGAGGTGAAAGTTAAAATCAGAACTTCAGATGGCATTTCAGAATGTTTTAGGAGCAATATCGGGGTCAAACAGGGTTGCCCTTTATCTCCTACTTTGTTTGGTTTATATATTGACAAATTGGAAGAGTGGTTAAACATGCAAAAGGGTAAAGGCATTTAGCTAGGTGAACTTGTTATAAAGCTGCTCCTATATGCAGACGATCTTATTTTAATTGCCAAATCTGCCTGTGGTTTGCAAGATCATCTATCTTCTCTTGAGCGCTTTTGCGGAATGGTGGGGATGCAGGTCAATATCAGCAAGACTAAGGTTATGATTTTCTCTAATAATAAAAAACAACACCAACATGAATTTTATTACAATGGAAGTGTTCTTGAAGAAGTTGTGGAGTATAAATACCTTGGCATAGATTTCAACAAAAAACTAAGCTAGTCTAGCTGCAGGTATAAAAGGATATTAGGTGGGTGGAAGGCTTTTTATGCTCTTCAGAATAGGTGTCGTGAAGCAGAGTTGTGGGATTGGAAAACTATTCAAACATTGTTCGGTCTTCTTGTGCTGCCAGTTGTTCTTTACGGGTGTGAATTATGGGCCAACAACACTACTATAGCACAATGGAAACAAATCGAAGGAATCCAAAAGTGCTTGATCACAAGCAAGTTTAAGATCAAAAGCACTGTTCCATATGATATCATGCTAAGTGAAATGGGGGTTGCTCCTATTGAGGCACTTGCTATGGTTCGCCTTCTAAGCTATCTAAAAATAATTGAAAAAATGGAAGAGGATAGATGACCTAAAGTTGTTTTTAGTGACACACTATGTAAGCGAAAAAGGACATGGATGCAACAAAACATCAAATGGATGAGTAAATGGAATATTCAATTCAATATGTGCCCCACAAATAATAAAGAAATAAAGGTCTTTGTCATGGAGAAATTCTACAAGAGAAATTGGGGAAGCGAGATCAGAAGGAAGAAATTATATTATATAAATGAGTTCAACCCCGCTTGTGATCAACTCCAAAAAGCATACATAGGAGCCAACATTTCTTGGAGGGCTAAAATTCGTTGCTCAGCTGAGAACCAACTCTCACCAACTTCATTGTGAGACCGGACGTTAGAAGAGGCCAAAGGAGGCTTGGGAAGAGAGAATTTGCAGATTCTGCAATTCTGAGAAAGTGGAAACTGAACAACACTTTATTTTAGAATGTGAGGCCTACAAGAGTAGTAGAGATAAATTTGCGGACACTATATGTGACAGTTCTTGGCATAACCTATTCAACGAAGAGTACATTGAGCAATTGGGTGGACTCATCATCATCCTGCACAAGCAACGAACATTGCTACTTAAGTCTGCTTGAGTTGTCTTGCTATCCCATAAGCTATTTTTAGCCTCATGGACGTTAAATTTTTATCTATCTATCTATCTATCTATCTAGGGAAATGAGTCAGTTGTCGTCAATATACACAATGTTGCCATGTTAGATGTTATCTTTCCTCTCATTACCATCCAAAAAAAAGCCAGCACTCAAAGATGCTAAAATAAATCACTATGAACACCGATAGTCATTCCCTTCTTTTCATTTTTTAGGTCTCTTGATTATAGATTGGTCCATTTGTCCAAAAAGTAGTATAACAACTATTGGGGGGTATTAGTGGTGGGAATGATTTAAAATATCACCTTTAGACCACCTCGCACTCTACGAGTTCTACAAAGAGCTTCGTAAATGTGGGAAAGCCAAAAGGTTAGCTTTAAGCTCTTCACTCACCTATGAAGGTTCACTGAAAAAATTGGCAAATTTCAACGTGCATATTAGGAACTGTAGGTGCACGAAGCTAGCCTAGGTGGCTACTGAGTTGTTTCCCCTATATAGTAGATCACATGTATATTAATAGTCGATTACACATGTACTAATAATCAATCATGTTTTAAATTTTTGGTTGGTAAGTAGTCCACGTGTGCACCACTTTTTGGACATTCTATAAAAACTACTAGAACATTTGACCACAAGTACTGGTATTTTTTAGTGAATGACTATTGGTACAATAATATAGACCACTTTGCACTCGATGATCTATACAAAAAGATTCATGAATACCCAAAAGTTGAAACACTAGCTTTAAGCTCTTAACTCACCTACCAAGATACATTAAAAAAAGAAGAAGCAAAATCCAAGACTTATGGTTTAGGAGCTCTACATGTGCAAAATTAGTCTAGATGGCTATTCAATTATCTTCCCTAGTGTTTTTGTGATTCTGAAGTTACTACTCTTATCGTCATATTTATTTAGAAGGATATGGTCTCTTTTTGGTTGGATTTTAATAAGAAACAAATGAGATGATGATATGTTAATGAACAAAAAAAATACAACTTATTATAAAATTTAATAGTAGTAGTAGTAGTTGTTCTTGTTTTGGGATTAAATTGTATAAATTTGTTGCATCAACTTTTGGGATCATATGGGTTTTCGAGGGAGAGGATTTAGTTGTTGTGTTTAAAAGTTGTGATTATAGAGGTATAAGTATACCTATAGTTGTTGTGATTATGAAATTATTGGTGTTATCATGGATATTTGTATAGAATGAGATGCTCTTTTTATGCTTAGATTTTGACACAAACAAATTAGGTGATGATATATAACTAAACAAATAAAAAATAGCTTAGTAAACGATTTAATTGTTAATGTTTTGGGATTAGATTGTATTTGTATCAAATCTGGAACCATATTTTTTATGCTAGAGCGCTATCTCAAAAGTTGATTTTAAAAAGTTTCGTATAACAACTAATTGAGAAGTAGCAATAACAATTAAATTAATGGATTCTAAAAATCTACCAAGTTTCATTAATTAATGCACATTTATGAATTAATTTTGTAAGTATTTTTAAATACCTTGACAGTAGGCATGCTTGTGTGATGATATGAACTTAAAACCTTAATTATAATAATGGGTCTTGCTAGACAAGTTATTATAAAAAAATGAAAAAGATTTAATATAGCCACCTATTATTATGAGTGGAAATATTATCAAGTAATGTATTATATCTTTTTTTAAGGAATCAAAGTTGTCATGCATGAGGTTGAGAGGTACTAAATTAGAATTGTCATATTTTTGTACCTTTTTTTTGTAAATTTTATTTTGGTTCGGCCTTCTTTTATAGAATGCTAAATACATAACTAACATGGGACATAGTCCCATATTAGATTAGGTAGTGAGGATAGTAGTTGAGTAATATGTTCCTCCTAGTGGAGCATTTAAGGAACCATGTCAATCCTTATCCCCAAAAAGATTTTAATAAATCTTAAAAAAGAAATCAAACAATGTCACATCAATGCACCATAAACATGACTTCAATGCACAACTATTGATCTTTTTTTTTTTCGGGGACCATTTTGGACACCTCACAAAAAGAAATGTTAGTGTGTCATCATATTTGAATGGTGACTCAAACCAAATGTTTTGAGTAGGGACCTACAAGTAAGCAAGTATGTAAGTTGAGTGTGTTTTGAAATCTCCACATAAGATTTTGCGAGGTGCAAAGTTAGAATGCTCCACTACAAAGCTCTCTCCTACCATTTTTTTCATTTTCATTAATTTGGGAAATGAATTTTGATTTATAATTATTTTCTATTTATGTTTTATGTTTTTTTTAATTAGAAAGAGGCTAAAGCCAAGTTTAATTATTATTATGTATTGTTATTAATTATTTCTACTTATAAAGCTCGAGTAGCTTTGAACCCAACACCTCTTAGATATGAGACTCACAATGTTTCCATTGTGTTGTAGGCTTTTGCCTTATTTTCTATTTATGTTTATATAAAAATTATGAAAGATTATTTTACAATTTATGAAAATGAATGTATTTTGAAAATGTAAATTCAAATATATTTTTTGCTCCATCTATTTTGATTAAACTGTAATATATTTTATTTGTGTTCTTAGTGCAAGATTTGAGAGTTAGTCCTAACATTATTTAAAATCTAAAATCTTTAGTATGCTAAATAAACATATCGTCCAATTATCAAATATCAAATGTCTCCATGTAACATTTACATATCCATGAGCACTCTAGAATATCATACAATTAATTTTTTGAATTTGATGGGCCTCTACCTTTCCTTTGTTCTAGTTGACTTTCATATCTCCACTCCCCTTCCTAGAGAGGTGGTTCTCATGGTAGGGGGGACGTGGGTATCCTCCCTACAAATTGTACCATTGGCAAAATTTAAAAAAAAAAGAAAAAGAAAACTTAATGATTTTTTTTTGAAATTTTCAACATTTGATCTTCATCATCTATATATTTTGTGATTGAAAACAACAAAAATTTTGAAAAAATTTCGCTGTATTTTCGTGAATCTAAAAAAGGATCATGTTTGACTTTATTTTTTTGATCTTTGATGCATTTTATTGGAGATTAGCCAGCACCCTTGTCATTTGGCTACACATTGCCTTATGCATCAAAACGATTTTTCCAATTAGTAGAATGATGTAAATGATGATCATTTGACTGCTCGTACATTCAAATCTCCCTCTAACGAATCCTCACAATTTGATAATGGCCCTCTATAAGGTGACGCTTCTATTAATTTAGCCTCCCTGACCCAGTAGATTTGACCCCTCCTCTTGTTGCTGATACAATCCCCTCTTCTGGTGTGAACCCTTTATTACTACTGTTTCTCTTGTTTTGCGTAAACTCTTGGTTGTTGATATAATCTCCTCTTGTAGTGTGAACCTGATAGTGCAAGTTATAAATGTCTGTGGCCCAAACTGCACTAATGAATTAGTTAATGGACAGAACACGAGTGACACCTTGGTGTCAACATTTTTCTTGCACGAAACCATGCGGTGTCCCTCAGACTACTACAAACAAAACGTTCCCATAAATTCATATAGTGCTCCAAATATATTGAGTTATTTAACTGTTTTGGACCCCTGAAACTGTAATGGTTCTGATTTATTCAGCCATTACCTGTTCTTTGGTAACCGATGACATTTGGGATTCCGACATCGTTTCATCTTCCAATTAAGCTGCGACGGTTATGTAGTGTTCTGTTCTCTTTTCGGACTGGGAAAAGAGAATGTTAAACATGGGTTGGGCTGCTGTGTATTGTAGGACTCTAAATTATTTGAATGAAAGAGATTTCTCTTGCTTGTAGAGTTGATTTTCTCTTGCATATTCTGATTTTTATTTAATTTCTGTAATTTCTTCAACTCGGTAACTTGTATTGAGTTCAGAGATGTTGATTTGATTTTTTTTTAAAAAAATTGTTGAAGGTTTTTCGAAGTCGTGTGGATGATGCAAAAAGGGGTAACCAGTGATGAAGTAACTTGAATTGAGTTCAGAGATGTTGATTTGATTTTAAAAAAAAAAAACTGTTGAAGGTTTTTCAAAGTCGTGTGGATGATGCAAACAAATGGAAAATCGAAAGGCTTATAGGTTAGAATTTTGGGTTATGAAAAGTGTCAATGGAGTCACTTCTTATTAAGCATGATCTCTTGCTGGCATTGCAAGGAAAAACCAAGGGCAAAGAATCTTTATCAGACAAAGATTGAGAGAAACTCGATTGGAAAGCAAGAGTAATGATTTTTGGGCCATCCATAAACATCACACACTATGGAGAAAATTAAGATTGGAAAAAATAAGTCAACTTTGACTATTTAACACTTTTAGTGTTGAAATGAAGCTAAGTGTGATGTTTATGCCATCTGTAATTTTTGTATCACTTTTCTTCAATGTTCCAGTAAAGAAGAAAATAAGAGAGTTGTGGGATAATTAGCTTCATTGTATGAGATAGCATGAGCATTGAACAAGGTATTCATAATGAAAAATTTATATAATTGTTGCCCCACCTTTCATTTTGTACCAATTTTGCAAAGTGGAAACTAACTTGTATTGTGTTTAGTCTGGTCGAGTCCATTGGTCCATTCTTCCTCAAGTGATAAGTAACCCCACTGGGTTTTCATCTTTTTCCCTTCTCCTGCATTGTATGACTAGGTGGGTTTTCTTTATCATCACGAGTCTTTTGGGTAGTTTAGGACCTTGCTCGATGGAGATTCTTGAATTATGTTACTTCAGCTGAACTACTTGTAGCTCATTTTGTTTCGGACATGAAGAAAATTGAAATGGCGAAAAATCTAGTTTCATCTTCACTTTGGCAGGTTTTCGCACCTCGAAGGTGAAACTCCGCCAAGATCACAAATGCGGTTTGCGAGTTTAAATGAAGAGAGAAAAATTATGTTATAGATAGATCATTCAAGTATTGCCATGTTTTCACTGCGGGAATCATTCAAAACTCACTAAGATGATTAAAAAAAAGCATCAACAGAAAACTCAGAAACAACTTCTCCTCGGCAAGTTTCGAACCAAGAAGTCAGTTTTCTGAAAAGGCATTTGTGAAAAGGTAAAGTGAGTCAATGGGTCCCATCTTTCACTCGTGAAGCCATTTTTTTTTTTTTGAGGCTTAAAGTAAAGTGATTAGGGCAGAGAAGGTAAAACAAGGGTACAAGCGGAAAAGTGAAAATCGCCTTCTCCTTTGCAGGCTTTCTACCCTCGATAGCGATTTTTCGCAAGTAATAGAAAATTGTTCTGGAAAGCATAATAATTGTGTAAATTGATCACAGGATGTTTTGGAAAAAATATTTGAAGCAAATCAGTTGAATTTGTGAAGGTATTTTAAATAGAATCCAGTCAGACGAATTTCTTCCCAAGGAGAACTCTGTTTCTATTTCTTCGAAACAAGGTAAATATGGGAAAGTAAGTAAAAAGTTACCATTGGGCCAATGGGAATAGTGAAAAGACAGGGAAAAATCCATTAGAACCATCACATTTACTAATTCAACAGATTTATCCTTAGATTTTCTCGTGTGGCGCGGATCATGAAATCAACAGACAGATTAAGAGTTCTTATATAGTGATAAGTGTAACAGATTTTCAAATTATTGCTTTCTCTTTTGAACTCTTATGCTGAATAGTGCTTCCAAAAAATCTTCAAAGTTACAAGATTCACTCTTTGCACTATTTGCAATTATTAGATTTTAGTTTACCTTTATATCAGACAAAATGGCAAAAAGATTCACTAGTTTTGATGGGTTGCATGGAATCAAGTCTACATGGCAGAATATCACAGACACTTCACTTCGCTTCTTTGACATGCAAGACTTCCAAAGGAGACTAAGGATGGAGCCAATTCACCCCATAACAGACAAACTTCAAGGAAGTGAATTAGTAGAGGCAGCCCGATTTTCAGTAGCAGTACAAGGTCTAGAGTTGATTATTGAATGCATCAATCACTACAATCCCGATAAAAAAAAAAATTACTACCAGATCAAATAGTGCTAATCTAAATTGATAGATAAGTGGTAGTGAACTGCTTGTGGATTTCAGAATGAGAGGAGTTCTCTAAATTAACAATTGGAGAAGCTATGTCTGAATTCTCTCTGAAGAAGATGGTGTGGCGAAAAGAGATCATGAGTTCTTGGTTCCAAAAGCCAAGGGGAGCTAAGAGTAAGGTCCCTAAAACTCTTTTCGGCACTGATCTCAAGCCTGAGATTGTGGACATTTTGGTCCTCTTGCATCGACTTAAAGGTGAGGTAGAAGCCCTTAATTTTGTAGAACAATACTTCTTTTTGGTGTAGGTTATTTGCTCGAATACACAATATGTTGACTGGGCGTATGAGGTAAGTGAGCATCCGTCTAGGGCTCTCAGTATGGCTAAGTTTTACAATTTATTTTATATGTCTTCTTTCTTGATATATATGTTGGCTTCCCTACAATTGTGGCCAGGACTCCCTAGATTAGAGAATTTCCTTGATGATGTGAAAAGCTATGAATTTTATTCGTGCCTACAATTGCAGAATAGTTATGTGGAGTATATCCAAGTAGATGATGCATTCACAATGAGAATATGCAAGGAACTCCAAGGATGTTTAGAGTGGAGATTCAGTCTAGAAGCAATGGCGGTCATCAGTCAATTCGGTAATAATTTCATTCAATTCTCATCTTTTTCTTATTTGTGTCTTGCAGTGTTTGATGGATTTCCTCTGAAGCTTCCTATGTACCCGAACGACATGATTTTACTCATTGAGATCGTGAGGCAAGCGATCCTCAATGCCAGTTTGAGGAAGAAGGGGTATGAATTCCCTTTGAAAGTTGGGGCCTATAGTTGCGAGACTCGATCAGATGCTAAAAACATGCTTAAGACATTTGAGAACAAGTACAAGTTAGAGGAGTATGAAGTGGTGAGACCTATGTTTGACCCAAATGGGTATGCCAGAGATGTGCTGCAAATAGGAAGTGTAATCAAGCATGTTACTATTGTGGAGGATTATTGGGCAGATTGTAAAGATGAGTCGGAAAGCCAAGATCGAGCTTTTGCTAGATTGAAAGTGGATCAAATAAAAACCTCTGGCATTAACTTAGATATGGAAGGGCTAGAAGATGATGCGTAGAAAATGTATAGTAATACATATTTGACCAAATTAAGAAATGCTCCAATAAGTTCTAAGCCATATGTTGATATGGAAGAAGACCTTGATGTTATGATGGCCCAGATCATCAAGAGAACCAGAAAATGGGTTGATTGGATAGCAAAAAAAGGTTGGAGTAAGAGCAAGACTACTCAAGCTTCTCTAGCAGCTGCCACTCCCACTTCTTCTCAGAGTGCCACACCAAGTGTTACAACTACAACCACTCAAGGACCTACTCAATTTGCAAGAGGAGGTGACCAACCCCTAGAGAAAAACATTTCAATAACTCCAACTTTCCAAGGCGGTCCTCTACCAGTTATTGGAGCCCAAGCTAGCACCAAAGAAAAGATGACTGAAGAGCCGAAAGATGTTGTTACTGCTCCAATCTCACCTCCTCATGTTACTACTCCAATCTCATCTCCTCATGTTACTCCAACTCCATCTCCTCATCATAGCCTTGGTCCATCTAAAAGCATTCCTCTTTTGAAGTCAACTAGTTCCCCAATTTAGATAGTAGAGATTGGGGATGAAAAGAGTAGTAGCAGTGAATCCACTAAATCTGATGAAGTTGTGAGGAAAACTCAAGAGGAAGAGAAAGCCCTGAGTTCATCTAGGCTTCTTTTTCAAGATCCAAAGAATCCTTTTTCTACAGCTACATGTGCAATGACTCCAGTGAAGAAGAAAATGTTCAGTATAGAGTCACTTGCGGCTGCTTCTAAAGTGATTAGTATAGAGTCATGGCTAGAAGACACTTTAGAAAGGAAGAGAAAGAGGAAAGAGGAGAGCATCCCTACAAAGGATACTATGTCTCAAGCAGTTCGCTCTGGGTCTACAATAGTGAAAGCTAAGAAGCAGAAGACTTTATCAATACTTGGGCAAGATCCAGAAATAAGACACTTAACAATGGAGATAGCAAAGCCAAACAAAGCAAGGAGAATTGAGGACATGACACCCGATGATTTTACTCTGCACTCAATTGATCCTGGAGAGGCTAGACATGATACAAAGGTGGGCCTATGGAGATCAAGTAATGAGGTGATAGAAGAACAATTAGAGAGTCTCAAATTGTCAAAAATCAAGATGAAGGCCGAGATTGAAGAATTGAAAAGATTTATCAGGCAGTTAGTTGTTCCATTGGCAACCATTACTGGTGTGCCTTCTACTGAGAACCCCATAGCAGAAGAAGTGCAAGCTTTCATCTCACAACTTCAGAAAGATAGGCATTTTGGTCAGATTGAAAGAGAATGGATTGAGAAACTCAATGCAGATGGAATTGCTCTAATCGATCAAATTGGAAATATTATCCTTCGATTGGAAACTGAGAAGGATAATATTATATCTAATCACAACACTTTGGCTGTGGAGAGGGCAAGATGTGATGAATGAATTTCCCTCCTAAAAATGATCATCCAAATGAAGGAAAAAGAGGTGGTTGAAGCAAAGACTTTGAAGAAAGGAATTGAGCCTCTATTCGAATGGCTTTAAAGCATGCAATTTAAGCTGGAGATGATTCAAGAAGCTGAAGAGGGACTCAAAGAAACAAGGGAAAAAGTGAAGAAGACCCAAGACAGAGCATTGGAACTCATGCAAGGATTACAAACTAACTCACAAACTAGTGGGCAAGGGAAAGCTCTTATTGGGGTAGAAGTAATGAAGAACAATTTCTCCACATAATTAAGTAATCTATCTGGAATGACTTCAAGTAGTCAAAACAGAGTATTAGAGTTGCAGACGCTTGGTGGATGGGTATACATGGCTACTGAAGGGTTGATAAGTCAGCTAAATGCAATAAAGGAGCTAGTTAGAGAGCATTCGAAGTGGCTCTTAAGATTCACTAATGTACATGTGTCTGGTCACAAAGAAATGATTCCAATTATAGTTGTTGCTAAGGCATATAGAGTGAAAACTAAAAAGGAAAGAAGCCCAAGTGATTCAGTTGACGCCTTCTTTTCATTTTCTGTTGTAAATTTTGCAAATTTTGTAAATTTTGTAATACGACAAACTGGCATCTTGCCATTTGTCATCCTCAGAAGATGAACCGATTAAAATTCCTATTGTAATGATCATCTCTCGAATGCTATATGTATGAAGTTGAATGATTAAAGAAAGGTCAGCAAATTTTGGTGTAGGATACTTGATGTTACAGATTCAATTGAAGAATATTTTATGTCAATTATTTGCTGTTCCAATAAGTTGGTAGTTGTTAATTAGCTGATTCTTTCTCTTAAACTAAGTTACAGTAGGAAGGAAAGGATGTTTCATTCCTTTGTTTCGAGGTTGTGAATAAATCTAGTAGGATGTGTTGTGATATATTCAGAAGAAGGACTCATTAGGATTTTCTTTTTATTTCATTTATATCTCTTGGATTTGATGAACAGGCTTGAGACGTGTTTTCCAGCAAACATACAAAAAATGATTATTTTTTCTTCTGTGCTCCCCTTCAAGATTTCTCGTGGTTGGGTATCGATAAGATCAGGTTACATAGCATTATAGGTCTCTGTGTTAGCTATCTAACCATATAATTTATTTTTAATTTGAACTATTTCAAGCCTTTCATCTATAATTTCTTTTGAATGTATGTTCATTTTTTGTCAAAAATCACCACGTACTAATTGGGCTATAGATTTTAGCTTGTTCATCGAATTTTGTAACAACTTAGTTTTTTAGAAACTAGACTCCATTCTACACACTTTGAAAAAAAAAGTTTTTATTTTAGATTAGTTTTCAATTATTTCTAGGGGGAGCACACAGATATTTCACGTTTTTGGGATGTGTCTAGTTAAAAAATTCGTTAAAAAAAAATAGACATTATAAAATTACTCGAAAAATCTGGGATAAACTACATAGTGTTAAGTAACTTTTGACCAGAGTGATTAAAAAATTTCAAAAAAAAAGTTAAAATTTTAGGGGGGCCACACTTTGTACTGTGCTATGTTTTTTTTGGAATAAACAGTACCACTTTTTGTGGCCCCCTTTTTTGAGGACCTAAAACTAAACCATTTTGAAAAAAATTAGTAGTTTAGGAACTAGATTCAAAGGACTACGACTTTTTTTTTTGTCATATTTGAAAATTTTGAGCGTAACTATCTTCAAATTCTTGTTGAAGTTCAAAATTTGCAAATTTCAGGAAAAAGGTGTCCACTTATACTCCCCTTTTGGCACCACAACTTTGTGCACTTACCCATATATAGATTTTCAATACAACCTTGGTCGATACAATTCATTTTTTACTTTATACAAATTGTTATCTATATGCAAATTTGTGCATCATCTTTTAACTCACATTATTCTTTTCATTGAATTAGTGCTTGGTTAGAGAGAATGTTTTTTTTTTTTTTCAGTTTCATGAATGTATAAATGTATTCTTGTTATTTTTTATTTTTTAATACTATATTTGGACACAACTTTATTTGATGTTTCTTATCTTAATTTGTTTTTATCCTCTAAATCATTGTTGGGTCAACTGTAGCCAATGTCCACAAATCAAACAACATGAATGTCCGCACATATTATGAGAAAATATTAAACTTCTCCCATGGTATTCTAAAGGTCTACTAGATCACTTTAAGAATGCTTATGATTCTCTACTCACATGCCACACAACTTTGTTAACTATTGTGTTTACTCTATTTACATTATGTAATTTGTAATGATTACATCATACACTTAAACTCATACATTGTGCATTCTATTTATTTAAATAAATGAGAGAATCAATTTTTTACACTTTTCTATATAAAATAATCATAATTTTAATTGTAAAATCAACCAAAAGCAACCACTGCATGTTGTCTTTTATCTATTTTAAAAAATTAATAAAAGATTTACATTTTATTAAAAAATATATATATTTAAACCACAAAATTCCTCTAGATCAAGCAAAAGTAAACTTAATGCACTGTAACTTTTATGTATCTTAAAAAAATAAAACAATCAAACACAATTTTACACTTAATCATAAAAACAAAATTCACCATATTAACCATGTAACGAAGAAAAAGTTGCAATTGGATGTGTTGGGTAGTTTATTTATTGTCAAAATTCAAAGAATCAAATACCAATTTAACGCTATCATTTTAACCACAAAAAATGTCCACAACAAGTAAAAGTCCCAATCAATCACACAACCCAAATCAAGAAATCAGCACACACACCACCTGAGATCAAGCTTTTTGGAAATGCAATGCTTCACAATTGACAAAAGTTACACTCATGATTTATAAGAGAAAACCCAACATATATGTAGACTCAAAAATTAGACACATACGAGATCAATGCTTTTTTTAATGGAGATTCAATCGAGTGAGCTAGGTTACCCAACAATAGAAGAGATTCCAAGCAAACCAACACAATGAGGGGGGCCATGAACCATGAAGAATTTTGCTACCATGGAGCACAACCCTATAAGTTGAAACTTCCTCCAAAGTTTTTACTAAAGATCAAGCAAAAGTCTCAAACAATGACACGATGCAAATCAAGGAATCAAACATAGGTCAAGGAAGTCCACCTTTTCCAAGAGACAAGAATTCACAAAACATAAAGTTTCTTAATCAAGATTCATAAAGAATAACAAACATGTGAAAATTTCAAAAACCAACACACTTGAAGACAACCTTTTTGAGGACCCAATGAACCACAACCCAAACCAAGAATCAAAACACGAGTCAAGAGATCCACATCTTCAAAAAGACAAGATTTCAAGAATGTCAAGTTTCTTAATCAAGATTCATAACACAATGAAATCAACCTTTTCAAAATTCAAAACTTTCACAACAACAACAACAAATTTCTTACTCAAGAGTCATAACAAAAATTTCTTACAACAAATTTCTTACTCAAGAATCACAACAACAAGAATGAATGAAAACCTTTCAATACGAGGTCCCTAGACTCCTTACACAGCTGAATCTAAGAAACACCATTAAAACTCCTTCCTTTTCACTCAGTAGAAAAGCTCGATGTTGAAGAAGAGGCGCATATAAGTAGCATTAGAGGCACCGGCGTCCGTCCGAACGGTAGCCACACCGGTAGCAAATGCAAAATCGCCGGTGCCGCTGACAACGGGCATCTTCATCTTCTCCCTTCCCTGCTGCATTCCACCCGCCGCTCCCACCAATGTCAGACTCCCGTTCAAACGGGGGCTCTGGACAAATGCCGTAAAAGCAAACCAGGCCACGAAGAAATCGCCCAAATGGTCATAACTAGCCGTGTACACGCCCTGCGCTCTTCCCACCACGGTCGAATTCAGAGTCGGCCCAACCGTTAGCGGGTCGTCGAACACAACGGTGTTTCCGTAGCCGTTACTCCCCATCATGGGCACCTTGTTTGCATTGGTCTCGTCCATATTGTTGTGGTAGTAGAATTTTACTGTCGATGGGCTTTTTGATCTCATGCCATTGCCCCTTCGGCACCTGCACAAGGCATTGGAACCGCCGGAATGTGACAGAATTGCTAGCAGAATAGTTACAGATGCGATCTTGGTGATGAACATTTTGGCTTATCTTCTTCCTCTGGTGTTTGGATTGTAATGGGAGAAAGGATTTTATATGGTGCGTAGGGAGATTTGCATCAAGTTCGCCGTTTGGCGTTAATTGTGGGACAAGTTATTAGGTGGAATTTGCAGTAAGGAATTTTATACACCGTTCTGGTGTGGGCAGATTTTGAAATTGGCTTTAATTTTGGAGTTTCGAGTTTGGTTTTTCGAGTTTAGCACACTGCAGTTGAAGTACAGAGCTCGGTGGAAATTTTGGCTATTTATGGGAAAATGGGTGCGAAAGGTCAAGGAGAGCCCCAATTTTCAATGTCAGAATGGGGAAGGAAAGAACAGGAGTTAGGATTATAAAATTATTCGTATATGTAGCAGAAGTGATTCACCAACTGTTATGGATTTAATATTCATGATCGTTTTGTCACTATTTCCTTTCTCCTTTAGTGAGTGTGTAATATATAGGAGAAATGAGTCAGGTGTCACGCAATGTTGTCATGTTAATTGTTATCTTTTTTTTTTATTACTCTCAAAAATATTTCGTACTTGCATTCAAACATGTCAAAGTCAAAGGGTCCTTGGTCTACTGGTGAAGTTGAAAGGCTCACAAAGAGTCCACTAGGGATCAAGTCTTGTCCAGTGCAAGGCCCCTGACATCTAAAAGGGATGACGCCAAGATTGTGGCCCAGACGAATTTGGCAGAATGGATTCCCCTAAGTCCTTGGTTCTTAACCAAAGAGGCTAGGCGAAACAACTGACTTCCATAACAAAAAAATAAATGTCAAAATAAATCACCATGAACATCATTAATTGTTCGCTTCTTTTCATTTTTTAGTTTTCTTGATTTCTGATTGGTCCATTTCTCCAAAAAGTACTGTAACGACTATTGGGGGGTCTTAGAGGCAGGTATGGACGAACGATTTAAAATGACACTTTTAGACCACCTCACATTCTACGAGTTCTACAAAAAGCTCCGTAAATGCGGGAAAACTGAAAGGTTAGCCTTAAGCTTTTCACTTGCCTATAGAGGTTCACCAAAATAATTGGCAAATTTCAACCTATAGATTATGGATTGTAGGTGCATGAAGTTAGCATGCGTGGCTAGTGGGTTGTTTCCCCTATATAGTAGATCACATATATATTAATAGTAGATTACACATTTACTAATAGTAGATCATTTTAAAACTTTTTTGGTTGAATTAGTCCACGTGTGCACCACTTTTCAGACATTCTATAAAAACTATTGGAACATTTGACCACAAGTACTCATATTTTTAAGTGAATGACTATTGGTACAATAATATAGACTACTTTGTGCTTGACGATCTCTACAAAAAGATTCATGAATACCCAAAAGTTGAAACACTACCTTTAAGCTCTTAACTCCCCTGCCAAGATACATTCAAAAAATTAGCAAAATCTGACTTATGGTTAGGAGCTCTACATGTGCAAAGTTTGTCTAGATGGCTATTCAATTATCTTCCCTAGTGTTTTTGTCATTTTAAAGTTACTACTCTTATCATCAATGTTTATTTAGAAGGATGTGGTCTCTTTTTTGGTTGGATTTTAATAAGAAACATATGAGATGATGATATGCTAGTAAACAAATAAAATACAACTTATTATAAAATTTAGTAGTAGTAGTAGTTGTTGTTGTTTTGGGATTAGATTGTATAAAATTTGTTGCATCAACTTTTGGGATCATATGGGTCTTCGAGGGAGATGATTTAGTTGTTGTGTTTAATGGTTGTAATTATAGAGTTATTAGTATACCTAGAGTTGTGATTATGAAATTATTGGCGTTATCATGGATATTTGTATAGAATGAAATGCTCTTTTTATGCTTAGATTTTGACACAAACAAATTAGGTAATGATATATAAGTGAACAAATAAAACATAACTTAGTAAACAATTTAATTGTTAATGTTGTTTTGGGATTAGATTGTATTTGTATCAAATCTAGAATCATATTTTCTTTTATGCTAGAGCGTGATCCCAAAAGTTGATTTTAAAAAGTTCCATATAACAACTAATTAATAAGTAGCAATAACAATTAAATTAATGGATTCTAAAAACCTACCAAGTTTCATTAATTAATGCACATTTATGAGCTGATTTTGTAAGTCTTTTTAAATACCTTGACGAAAGGCATGCTTGTGTGATGATATGAATTTAAACCCTTAATTATAAGAATGGGTCTTGTTTAACAAGCTATTATAAAAAAATCAAAATGATTTAATATAGCCACGAAGACCTTCTCAAGTAATGTATTATATCTTTTTGAAAGAATCAAAGTTGTCATGCATGATGTTGAGAGGTACAAAATTAGAATGTTCGTATTTTTGTACTTCTTTTAGATTTTATTTTGGTTAGGCCTTCTTTTATAGAATGTTAAATACATAACTAACATGGGACATAGTCCCATATTAGATTAGGTCATGAAGTGAGGATGGTAGTTGAGTAATATGTTCCTATTATTGGAGCATTTAAGGAACCATGCCAATCCTTATCCTCAAAAAGATTTTAATAAATCTTTAAAAAAAAATCAAGCAATGTTACATCAATGCACCATAAATATGACTTTAATGCACAACTATTGATCTTGCTTTTTTGGGGGGGAATGTTAATGTTGTTAATGTGTCATCATATTTGAATGGTGACTCAACCAAATGTTTTGAGTAGGGACCTACAAGTAAGCAAGTATGTAATTTAAGTGTGTTTTGAAATCTCCACATTAGATTTTGGGAGGTGCAAAGTTAGAATGCTCCACTACAAAGCTCTCTCCTAACATTTTTTTCATTTTCATTAATTTGGGAAATCAATTTTGATTTATAATTATTTTCTATTTATGTTTTTTCTTTTTTCGATTCACGAAAGCATAGTGAAATTTTCTCAAAAAATATATACAAATCATGAAGATCAAATGCCGAAAATTTCATTGTAATAGCCTCATCCAAATTAATTATTATTATGTGTTGTTATTAATTATTATTATTTATTAAGCTCGAGTAGCTTTGAACCCAAGACCTCTTAGATAAGAGTCTCACAATTTTTCCATTGTGTTATAGGCTCTTGCCTTATTTCCTATTTATGTGTATATAAAATTTATCAAAGTTTATTTTACAATTTATGAAGATGAATCTATTTTGTAAATGTAAATTCAGATATTTTATTTTGTTCCATCCATATTGATTAAAGTGCACTATATTTTACTTGTGTCTTTGGTATGGGGATTTCAGAGCTAGCCTTAGCATTTTTTAATATCTAAAATCTTTAGTATGCTAAATAAACATATCTTCAAATTGTCAAATATCAGATGTCTCCATGTAACATTGACATATCTATGAGCACTCTAGAATATCACACAATTATTTTTTCACCTTTGATGGGCCTCTACCTTTCCTCGTGTTCTAGTTGACTTTGATATCTCCAATCCCCTTCCTAGAGAGGTGGTTCCCATGGTAAGGGACATGCCATGGGCTCAACTATTGGATTATAAGGGCCTCCCTTGTTGGTGTTTGTGGTATTTCTCCACTTGTCATTTGGCTATAGCTTGTTGCCTTATGCATCAAAACTATTTTTCTAATTAGTGGGATGGTGTAAATGATGATCATTTTACTGGTCGTACATTCAAATCTCCCTCCGACTAATCCTCACAGTTTGACAATGACCCTCTACAATGTAATGCTATTACCCTCTACAAGGTGATGCTTCTATTGATCTAGCCTCCTCTAACATAGTAGATTTGTCCCCTCCTCTTGTTACTGATACAATCCCCTCTTGTCTTTGGTGCATTTTATTGGAGAATAGCCAGCACCCTTATCATTTGGCTACACATTGCCTTATACATCAAAACGATTTTTCCAATTAGTAAAATGATGTAAATGATGATCATTTGACTGCTTGTACATTCAAATCTCCCTCTAACGAATCCTCACAATTTGATAATGACCCTCTACAAGGTGACGCTTCTATTAATTTAGCCTCCCTGACCCAGTAGATTTGACCCCTCCTCTTGTTGCTGATACAATCCCCTCTTCTGGTGTGAACCCTTTATTACTACTGTTTCTCTTGTTTTGCGTAAACTCTTGGTTGTTGATATAATCTCCTCTTGTAGTGTGAACCTGATAGTGCAAGTTATAAATGTCTGTGGCCCAAACTGCACTAATGAATTAGTTAATGGACAGAACACGAGTGACACCTTGGTGTCAACATTTTTCTTGCACGAAACCATGCGGTGTCCCTCAGACTACTACAAACAAAACGTTCCCATAAATTCATATAGTGCTCCAAATATATTGAGTTATTTAACTGTTTTGGACCCCTGAAACTGTAATGGTTCTGATTTACTCAGCCATTACCTGTTCTTTGGTAACCGATGACATTTGGGATTCCGACATCGTTTCATCTTCCAATTAAGCTGCGATGGTTATGTAGTGTTCTGTTCTCTTTTCGGACTGGGAAAAGAGAATGTTAAACATGGGTTGGGCTGCTGTGTATTGTAGGACTCTAAATTATTTGAATGAAAGAGATTTCTCTTGCTTGTAGAGTTGATTTTCTCTTGCATATTCTGATTTTTATTTAATTTCTGTAATTTCTTCAACTCGGTAACTTGTATTGAGTTCAGAGATGTTGATTTGATTTTTTTTTAAAAAAATTGTTGAAGGTTTTTCGAAGTCGTGTGGATGATGCAAAAAAAATTGGAAAATTGAAAGGCAAATATTTTAAAGTAGTATCAAGCACAAAATAAAAATATAAGTAAAAAAAAAAATTAAACACATAGTCTAAAAATCTGCAATCAACATTGATGTCACTCAATTTATAATAAAATAAGTTAACAAAATTTAATAGGTCAGAATTTTGGGTTGTGAAAAGTGCCAATGGAGTCACTGCTTATTAAGCATGATCTCTTGCGGGCATTGCAAGGAAAAATTAAACGCAAAGAACCTTTATCAGACAAAGATTGAGAGAAACTCAATCGGAAAGCAAGAGTAATGATTTTTGGGCCATCCTTTTAAACATCACATACTAAGGAGAAAATTAAGTTTGAAAAAAATAAGTCAACTTTAACTATTTAACACTTTTATTGTTGAAATGAAGCTTAGTGTGTGATGTTAAGCCGTCTGTGATTTTTGTATCACTTTCCTTCAATGTTTCGGTAGAGAAGAAAATGAAAGAGTTGTGGGATAATTAGCTTCATTGTATCAGATAGCGTGAGCATTGAACAAGGTATTCATGTAATGAAAAAGTTATATAATTTAATTTATGAAAGAGGGAGAAGCTATGCCAAATCACCATAACCTGTTCAATACTTTAGTTATTCAATTGATTTTAGTCTGCATAACCCTAGATGATGAAATTAAAGCTATTAAGTTGTTATGTTCATTACTGTTGTCACAGAGGTTTGCACCCTTGTCCAAAGTCTTACCTAAGGACAACCTTGTGAAACATGGAAACAACCTCCAAGCTGTGGGACTTGAATTGTGATGTTGAATCTCCGGAGAAGGCCGTATTCCTCTTACTACCAGGGTGCACCTAACTATTCTTGGAGAGGAAAAGGGAGAAGGAGAGCATGAAAAGCAAATCTACCTATTCTAACCAATCGCTGCCAATACATGTATATTGAACCATCATGACACTAAAAGATATACACATTCAGACTTGTTTTAATCTAACAACCACATGCAGATCAGAAAACCTAGATGAATGACACAAAGAAAGAGAAGATTCACTTATATATCATTCACAGGCCAGAAGAGATACAGTCATGCAGATTGCAGATATCTACAAAACACCAATGAGAGGCAAATAGTTCTTGCACTTTACATCAATAGCTGAAGGAGATAAGGTAGAATGTCATATAGTTCAGAGGCAAAGGAAATTTACACTGAAGATTTGTAGAGCAATATCAGAGAAATCGGAGAGGGTTCGACCTTTACAAAATCTACAAAAATTAACTTTATTGTTCAGGCATTATTGAGATGTCCTCTAACTGTAATTACTCTACAACCACTACATTAAAGTCCTATAGAGAACAATCATGGAGATTTGAAGGAAATATGATCTGAGCACAGATCCAGATGCCATGATATCGGATCTTGTTGGAACAGGGCTCTGAGAAGACAGAAACGACGTCATTAAATAGTTCTGAGTAGGTAGATAGATAGGATCAAAAGTGGTGGAGTATTTTCCCGCATTCAGCATTCATTCAAGGGTGGTTAGAAATCATCACATGGATCAGATTGTGCAAAAACCTTGATTTCCCCTGTTTCTGGCTTGTGAATTAGCAAGGTTGAATAGTCAACTAGATTCTAGCACTGGGATGAGCCACGTGGACCAATGATTTTGTTTTGTTTTGCCACCTAGTAGAGTCTTCCTAAATTTGACCACGTCTTTATAATCGACTACGCCACCTCCTCAAACCTTGACCGTGACAATCACATAATCGCCAGCATCTAACTATTAATGCCTAGCCGCAACATATCTCTCCAGGCCCGCAAGGACATGTGTCGCGAGGGCGCTTCCTCACAATATTCAAAATCCTTGTAACTTCATAATGCGGGAATGCCCTGATTCTCCATTTTGTGCCTGTCTTTTGAGATTTTGGGGCCCACGAAACACTCGTCATCCGACTCAACAATTACCCTGGCAACAACTAGCACCACCTGGAACAAAACTGACCCCCACAAGGACACATGAGAGCAAGGCACTTTCTCACATTACTTAATTACCTTGCATCTTGATATTGTGAGGAAGCGCTAGCCCTTGATTCGTTTGCATCGAACGGTGGTCAAAACTCTGCATAACTGCAAGCCAAGTTAGTTGGATGGGCCAATGAGATGCCCTCGTCATACTATGACTCACTTGAAAATTTCCAGGGAAGACGAGCCGTCGTTACCTCCTGGGAAAAGTGGGCCCATGACGTCACGCCAGCTACATGTCGCAAGGGCGCATACAGGCATTTCTTAAAATCCTCACATCTTCATCTTGCGGGCATGCGCTAGCCATTGATCTGATCACATCAGATGGTGCAAGGTATAGTTGAGAACATAGGATGCCATGGGACACATGTCACAAAGGGGCATGCCCACATTCCTTAATCTTCTTACAACTTCACATTGCGGACATGCGCCAGTCATTGATCTCAGGAGATTTGATGGTGCTCGTAACACATGCATCTGAACCTCTTCAAATACCCACCGTGATGTCACCAAGACATGTGTCACCAAGGCAATTGCCTGCATTATCAGAAGATCTGATGAAAGGTAAAATGCGGGAAAGTGGGCACCAATTGAATCGCCAACTCAGTAGCCACCTTATCCACCCTGCAACCCACAAGAGAACATGGACCCACCTGCCATGTGTCGCAAAGGGGCTTCCCCACAATGTTTAAAGTACACACATTTGGAGAATGTGAGAAAGCGCCCATCGTAGATCTAGGCAAGATCTAACGATGGAGAAAGTACAGGCCAGCGAAGCAAAATTAGGAATAAAGAAATAACATAAGGTTTTTTCGTTCATTTTTCAATATTTCCCGAGCATCAAAATAATGTAAAGATGGGAAGTAGCCGTTGGGTGGGGTCAAGCATTCAAAGTTCAAATTTTGGCGAGGAGGGCAAAAAGGGTAACAAATACCAAGTAGATGAGAAGGGGTAGTAATGGTAGTCAACACTTCAGATGTTGCCAAAAGCATATTAATATTTAATGAAGTTGCAGTCGCTCTTCTTAGCAAAGACATGCAATGGAAGCATCAAGAATCTTTCTCAAGTGATGCACTCATTGTTGTGAGCACTAACAATAGAGGTAGGAATTGAGAAAGAGGCAAACATAATAATAGTGGAAGGTCAAAATCTTTACATTGGTCAAAATCTAGAGGCATAAATAGTGCATGTTAGTTCAATGGTAAACAAGGACGACAAAAAAATAATGTTGGAACTACAAAAGGCCCAAAAAAAAATTGAAAAATGATGGATTAAACATTATAGTTGTTAAAGATGATGGTATTTTGGTTATCATAGCTAGTGACATGAATACAAGTTCATCGGGCTCTTGATTCTAGAGCCTCATTCCATGCTACTGCATGTTGAAGTGCCTTTACAAATTATCAAAAAGGTATGTTTGGTCAAGTTTTTCTTAGAAATAACAACGAATGTGACATTGTCAGAAAGCGTGATGTCTTATTATGATGCAATGCAGAAATGAATGAACCCCTAGTGGAGGTGATTTGGTTCCCTACAATTAACCACATAGTGGAAACAAAACACAAGATACAAGGTCTAATACCAAACTCAATTCTTTATTCATAAAAAAATTGATTACATGCAATGTGTTGAGTTACAAGGCCTTCCTAATTGTGACCAAATACAAAGCAAGAAATAATTCTGCAAGATCCCTCAAAATCCAACCTAGCCTTAGCTAGCCCATATCTCTAACACAACTACACTCTGATAGAAACCCCAAGAAGATCTAGACTTGTGCTCGCAAGTCACCAAACAATCTCCTTGTTCCTTAAGCCGTAGCTGCTAGCTCTACCCTCAAATTCAAAACTCCTAATTCCTTCTTGAATCTCTTTTCCTTCCTCTATCAATGCCTAAAACACTACCCAAGCCCTCCTTAAATACTTGCATGGCCACAAGTTGACATGTTGCAAATAGAATCATCTAGAACCAAAATAAACATAAAATGACTTAGTCAACTTACAACCATTATTAAAAACATATAAGATAAATAACCAAGACTCAAATAGGTCCGAACACATTTGTACGATTGATCCACATCATGATCAAATGCTACACACATTAAATGCACCAAGTTGGCCAATCCAATCTGCAAGAACACCATTTGGTGAGCCAAACTGTTGATCATCAATGAAACCATTGAGTTCACCAAGAATTGTCGTGCAAGCACAACGACTGAGCTCCCACAAGCACTATTGATCTCCTTTAGTTTTTGAGTTCCTCAGTCAACACTATAACTAGAAACTACCCCAATAATGATTGAGGAACATCCCTTCTTCGACCAAGTTCTCCAACTCTAAAGTCAAAAGAACTCCAACATATAGGGTGGCTAAATACCCCAAGATGCTTGTGCATCATATTATCACTAAAGAATGGTAGTAAATGGCTATTGAATGAGTTAAACATGTTCCCTATCTCAAAATAAATTTTCTTTCTATTAGTCAACTTTATGTTGAAAGTTCTGTTGTTAGTTTTGGTTTACATTCATGGAAAGTAATCAAAGGTTTTTTGGTTGTTGCAAAAGAAAATAAATTAGGGAGTTTTTATGTCATGGAATGCAATGGTGGAATGGGAGTTCTCATGGCCATTACAAATAGCAAAGTTGAACTTAGGCACACGAGGCTTAGTCACATGAGTCTTCAAGTAATGCTTCAATGGGATCACCATTTGGGTCTTGTAGTTATGAAGTTATGGACAAAACATTAGTAACACCTTGGTCTCAACATTATTCTTGCACAAAACTATGTGGTGTTCTTCACACTAGTACACAATTTATACAAAACTATTCAGGTGGAAATGACATCAATGAATTTAACAATGTAAACTAGATAGGACAAGTTAAAAGCTTTCACCCTAAGTCATTCAATACAAGAGAAAGATGAGCTTCCAAATATAACTCCCAATACAATTCAAGCTTCCAAATTTGAAAAAACCAAATACGATCAAGGGATGCCAATACTAAACCCAAATCTCATTAAGGAAGCATGTAAGAAATGTCTCTTTCATGCATGTTTGTTAACCTTAAGATTCAAAATGTGATTTACTTGTCTAGGTTAAAATCTAATCTAATGCACATGTACAATCCAAATGAAATATGATATTAGATATAAAATACCCAAGAAAAAGAGAAGAGTTGATTTATCTTTGAACAACGAGGAAAGGAAACTTGTCTAAATAATTGATCTTCTACAACTGTGATTGTAAATCCAATTGTTAAGAATCTATTCTACGAGTGTAACTCTAGGATATGAATGTACATGTAAGTGTAAATGTGTGAAAACTGTGAAGAAACAAAGATCAAATATAAGCTAGGGAGGGAGGGAGCGATGGAGAGAGTGGGGGGATAGGATAAAGAGAGCCAGTGAGTTAGAGAGATTGAGAGGGAGTGATGGAGAGAGAGAGGGGGGGGGGGGGGGATATGAAGAGAGAGAGGGGATAGGATGGAGAGAGAGGAGATAGAAAGAGAGAGAGGGGATATGACATGGAAATAGAGAGAGTGAGTGGGAGATGGAGAGAGCGAGAGAGAGAGTGATAGAGTGATTGTAATGTCCCTAATTTTAATACCTTGACCTAGTTCATTTAAACACTTAGGTGAGTTTGGAGCTTTCTCCTTGACTGTTATCAATGTGCTTATCAAAACAAGACTGCACTCATGGCTATCTCGAAACTTATACCTAGATGTTGGTGTAATCTTGCAATATATATTAGAAACTTAAAGGTTATCTCAACATCTATGCCTCGATGTATACATTATTTTCCTATGTTTTATCTATTAAAGATCATATTCATACCCTAATGGTCACAGTGGCACTAGTGATAGTTGTATGATCCAATGATGTCCCACTAAAAATCTTGATGATAATTCTAAACAACAATTAGACAAGTCCTTGAGTCTGCATCTACATGTTCACCCTAGGCTTTCATTCTAGTCCTTACATCTTACATGAACTAAGGTATGTCTCCATCTTAGTATAATCATATGAATGTGATTATCATTACTTCATGGAAATTAATTGCATCCAAAATTTCTAATAAAATCTTTAAACATATCTTCAAGCTCAATGTCCTTGATCCTACAATCAAAATTTTAATAATATTTATCACATCTATCTACTGAAATGTTAATTTTTCCATTCGATTGAACAACATAAAAATGTATCTCATTAAATACTAAAAGTACAATAATGAGAACCAAGTATACATTACATAGTACTATACAACAAAAATAGCTATATATATTATAATCACATGCACAACAAGGGAAAGTACAAAAATTAAAATAATATCCATGATATACGTCAAGCAAAGAAGGTACATAGAGACACAAAGATAGTCACAAATCCAACTATATCTCATATATATGTATAATCAAGTACATCATGTGCAATGAGTTCCCAAAATATAGATCAATGAAGAAAACCAAATATATCAAAATATTTATACATCATGAGTACATCCACAAAAATGAGACATCAAGGTCTCATGTCTAGCTACCACCCTCCCAGTGACCAAGTGGAGAAGGAGGTGGTACATCTTCTTGAGTAGGTATTAGAGGCACACTACCCCCTAACTTCAAAATAGCTTGCATATAAGAAGGTACTCTAGCCCCTTGTAACACTTCTCTAATATATAATCCATAATTTAATAATTTTCCTACACATGTGATATATAGAAGCATGTTGCACCTCATCATGTTGGGTCTCCAAGGTCTAGATCCTCACATATTGCTCTGCCACATGTATCTACGTGACTACCAACTATGTCCTCACTAATGCAAGCTTAGTTTGTAACTCTTATAGATGAAATGATAGACTTATAGTGTGATCTCTCTATTGAGGTTGATATGGTCACTCCTCTATAGATGGCACCTCCTTCAAATAGGGTGTATCATCCTTTATAGGAGCCTATCCATGAGGTGAACTTGATGGTTTCTACAATTGAGCCACCCTTGGTCCACCCTCTAACATACCATACACTCACCTCTCCTCAATATCATCCTCTTCGCCCCTCATCTAGGCAATAATAGTAAGTCATATTCTACCCAGTGTTCCTATCTTTCCTTAGTATCTCTATTGTGGCAACACTCTTCTAGTACAAGGGACACTATATCCTCCCTCTAGTCTTATCCTCAACTTCCACCTCTTCCACCTGACCCTTAACCTCCTCTAAGGGCTCCATCCATATCATCATTAGGTCTTAGGAGTCACTTTGTTAGATTAACAAAGTGAGGAAATGGGTCTATAATCATATATTGTTAGTATGTTGCAATAACCTTGGCATGTTGAACATCTAGTAATTAATTCCAAGATCCTCCTTGAAGGCCCTATAACTCTTGCACTACCAGTTGAAAGGTATTCATTAGGCCTCATCCCTTATCCATCTCATCAGGATATTGGTCATATGTAATTTACTCTATGATAACATCCTATCTCCTACCAAACTACCTCCACACCCATGTAATACATAAGCACTCTATTCTAGTGTTTGGTGGTGAAATAGAAGTACTTTAATAGGATGTAGGCCTCCACTTTACTTGCTAAAGCATTCATAATATAAGTGTGCAGGGAAAGGGATAATCTCCAATTATGATTCCTTCTTGAATCCAAATTATATTAATAAGACCCAAATGAAGGAAGGGATGCCAATATTGAATCTTAATTCTAGAAAGGAATGCAGTACAAGGAAAAACTCTCTTTAACTTGTGTGTGATAATGTGTGTGCATAATTGAACTAATTGACTGAGTACTATAAATCTAGATATCAAGTGTATGCAATCAACCAAAATAAGATATATAATTATGGTAAAATTGTGAATACAGTAAAAGATAGAAGACTCACCTTGAATTGTGTAGAGAAGTTGTACTTTTTCTTTGAAAAGTGTGGATCTAGGCATGTGAATGAAAAACCTAGAGAAAACCTAGAAACTAATTTTTCGGCCAAGGCTTTGAGAATAGGACAACTAGATAGAAATTATTCAAGAAGGATTTTCGTAGAGTCACCATCTTCCTGAGGCATTATAACAAGGTTGACCCAAATTCAATAGAAATATTTTGGGGTGATATTTCCAAATCTACAAGAACAATTCATTATCTTTCTCCTACACACACTGATTTGGGGTTCTTATTTTTGGGTGGATGAGGGTTTTCCTTGATGAAACCTTGGATTGAGGACTCAACCTTTAATTGAGAATGTAAATGTATGTAAATGAAATAAGATAAATGTAAGTATTTACCATACTTTTAAAAACTCTAGTCAATACGAATTTTTCCTTATTGTATATTGTAGATGTTGAATTTGGTATATAAATGTGGGATATCTCTACAAGTTGCATTGGATCTACCATAACAATATCATGGATCCATGAGTTTAAATATGTATCAATGAATAAGATGATGAATGTCTTAATGTAGATCTCCTCCCTTGATGGGAAAAATATATGCTACACCTTAAAGAGGAAATACTCACAAAGAATCATTCAATGCTTGATGAAAACTCCTTTTCTTGAATGCCTTGAATGAAAAGTATAAGTGTAGCGTGTAAGTTGAGTATTTGATAATGAATAAAAAATCAAGCCTCCTTACATACTAGTCTTCAGATGGGAAAACAATACAAGCCAACCCAAAAGAAGGAGTTAAATATTTGGAACCTCAAGACACTTTGGGCCTCATGCCTTTCAATCACCAAGGAAGAGGTCAACTTGATTTGACCTTTTCAATAATAAGTCAACTTGGGGCAAACCTCTTGAAGAATAGGTCAACCTCATTCATATTGTTCATAGGGAAGGGAAGGGAATGACCTCTAGATATATCAGAGGGAGTGCACATAGAATCAAGAAAGGTGGAAGAAAATAAGAGAAAGAGCACATTGAGAAAAAATCCATCCATGGTCTACGAAGACATTATGAGACATGTATTATAAGCTCTTAAAATATGGGTGTGTCCATTTTAAGATAGTGCATTTATCCCCCACTTTATCAAGAGTATGAGTTACCTCAAACTTGAATGGTAAAGTAGATCAAAAGCAAAGAGTTGATCTTATCATGACTTAGGAGACAAAGAAATCATAAAGCCCCGTAGGGACTTCAGTCTTCATCATATCCAAAATTACAATAAGAGAGATATAACTACAAAAGGGGTGTATTTACTCACCCAATAAGGTTTGTGTGCCTTATTGTGAACTAAACAAGAAAAATAAAAATAAAAAGGGTACACTACTAAAGGAGATGGTATTGAATGGTCTAACAAGTGTATGTAGTATTCTAGTCAACCCATTGAAGATGATTTAAATTGTATAGCAAGTGTGTGAGGCATTATACTCAATCCATCAAAGGATCCAACTTCAAAGGAACTTCATGTCCCAAAAAGAAGAATACAAAAAATAAGCAGGCATAAGGCTGTGTGTTTCCTTAAGGGGTCAAAAAGAGGATCAAGCTTCTGGGATTGTCAATAGTCTAAAGAATGATTGAAAGCAAGGATCAAGCCTCCCAAACTCTCAGTAGTTTAGAGAGAGATCAAAAGAGACCAAGCCCACAATAACTATTATTAATCCAAAGGAAACTAATAGTGCACAAAAGGAGAGAGTGAAAGAGATGAAGCAAAAAATGTATGGATTTGAAGATAACTCAAAAATTATACCAAGCATACAAGGCTAATGTAATCTAATCCATACACAAAATTTGGATTTATTACTCCATGATAAATAAAAATATGAGTAGAGTGTATGCCTCCATGTTAAAGCAATTGCAAAAATATTAATGGGAGCAATAGCTTTAGCAAAAGAATACATGCATTCACTAAAAATGTTTCCACTATGAGATGTCCCAAGAGAAAGAACATATCAAGGGAAATTAATACATGATAAAGAGAGAGAACACAAAGGGATCTACCAAGTTTGGGGGTAGTGTGATCATATGATAGTATGTATTATTATATCAAGTAGAACTACAATACAATGGAGTTAAAAGATACGTAAAGGATAAAAAAAGAGTCTATTTGGGCTAACAACACAAAGATTAAAAAGAACTGGTACTACCATATCATAATCAACCAATACGAATATACAAACAAGTATGAATAATAGAACATGTACAATATATAGAGATACAAATATAAGAATGTATACGATAGGTTCAATTACTTTATCCACTTGCACCAACACAAAAACAAAGATCATCTACAACAATCTACATTAAACATATAATAGAGAGAACAACATTGGGGAACACAACACTAAAATAGAAAGACTACCATCCTATTGGAAATTCACTTTAGGCTTTCCACATGGCCCACCCATGTTAATCTAAAATGCTAGGGGAAGGATGATGACTCATGAGAGAAACGATGCATAGTAGGAATCATAGCCAAATCCAAGAATGGACTCTAGTGAGAGTCACTATGCTAGTTAGTAGAAGTGATTGTAATCCATGTAGAAAGCATGTTAGGAAAATTATAATCCATATCAATATATTCATCATCACTACTAATATGTTCATCATCAAGAGTGATCTTCTATATAAGATTAAGAGACTATAAAATAAGAACATAATCATCATGTTCATCCATTTCCATACTGCTACCTTGATTAAATTCTTACAAAGGACCAAGCATGGGTTGATCAAAGGAAAGTGAAGGTGTCATGTGGGAAGAAAAAGTAGAATCATTAACCTTAGTTTGATGATTCTTACAATGCTGACGTGAATATTAATTACAAATGGTTTTGCAAGATAAACTAGAAGGATTTTGATCAACTACCATATGCTTAAAAAAGGGAGCAACTATGGTTTTAGGGATGGTGGTTGAAGGGACAAATGAGGTATGTAAAATAAGTAGAGGAGGATCACCCTTAGGAAGGACAAGGTTAAGAATCTTAGATACCTTCTATTGTTGAGAGGAGCGAAAAGGATGATTAGGGAGATTAGGTGGTCTTTTAGGGAGAGATGGCTAGTAAAAATCAACGTCATCACAATCTTGAGGAAATGAAGGTTTATAAAGCGAGTGGTTAACAGTGACAATTTCATTAAAGGAAAATTTAATGCACTTATAAATGGAAAAAGATACAACTTGCATAGAAGAAAGTCATTGAACACCAAGCTTAACTTGAAATTGATCACAAGTAGGATAGAAAACCAAGGTAGTATAGACAACTCTATTAGAAAGAGTGACATAACCTTGAGGATGATAAAAAAAAAACCATCACAAGTTTGAATCCATACACTAAAAGGGTCATAGGTATCTTTATGAAACCCTTTGTTATAAAGATGTTCTTCAGTGACCACATTTACATTAGAATCAGGATCAATCAAAACACTATGAGAAAGAATTTGAGCAACCCTAGCAGTAATTTAAAGAGGACCATTAGCTACCTTAAACATATCAAACTACCTAAAGGTGATAGGAAGTGATTGTTTAGGTTCAGGTGAAGGTGAAATTGGAGGTTGAGTTTGAGACTCAACATGATGAATCACATGACACGATTCTTCTATCTTATCATCATAGCTAATATTATTGTCAGAAGAATAAGGTTGATAAATGATATTGTTGAATGTGAAGGAAAATTATTAGTGTAGATTTTCAAATTCTCATTAAGAAGTGCAATAGATTTATCCATACTTGTATTATTTATAGATGTAGCATTAGAATCAAAAAGGTCTTGAATAGAATTCCTCAAAGCATAATAGATTTGAGTATCATGACCTAGTTGATGATGGAATAGACAAAAGGCATTTGAATCAAATAACATAGAAACTATTTTCAAATGTCAACAAGATGAATAGGATAATTTTTAAGAATTCTAGCATGAATCAATTTAGTCACCATATCATTTAAAGGTTCAAATAATTGACTGCATAATTGTAAGAAAAAATCATAAAAATAGAGATCTAACCAAACACAAAATAAACCTAAATACAACTCTAAGATCAAATAAGTAATGCAAGGGTTCACCCAAACAAGGTAAACACCCAAAATTAGGAGACCAACTCCAAAAAGAAAGGAGGGCAACTGAGTGTTAAAAATTCTTTAGAATAACAGAGGGTGGGCGAGGGGGGGGGTTGAATCAGTTATTCAAGGTCCAAATGTCCTATTCAAACTTTTTCATCAAGTAAAGTGTGCCCATCAAACTTATTCATTCATCAAAGCTTTAACTTTCTTATTTAGCAAATTACTGTAAATCAACATGCAAACATAACACATAAAAAGATCAACACATAACACAGTGATTTATGTGGAAACCCAATTTGGGAAAAACCACTAGTAACATGCTACTCAATTCTCACTCTTTTGAAGTGATGCCCTGTAAAAGGTTTTCCCTATTAAAGGCTACAATACACTATTAAATGTGACTTGGTTAAAGGATTTAGCCACCTTGTTAGAAGTGGGCCTGGTTAGAGGACTATAGAACATTCACTTGGAATGTCACCCTGTTAAAGGATTTTCTTTTACCCTAACTGATACAATTGCTAGAGACTAACAATAAGGGGTTTTGACCTGATTACATCATACAACTTAACTTGTAGATTTTAGAATACCATTCAGCTCATAACAATGCCTGGCCTTCAGTCTCTGCTACTCTTGACAACTTGCCCTCCTTTCAAGCTTTGTCTCCTTGAGTCTCCATGCTCAATGTAGCACTGCAATCATCTCTTTCTGACCACTTATTGAAGCAGAGTCTCTGTACTCTGGTCTTCCTTCTCCTAGATGCATTCTCCTTGACACCCTTCAACCACTTCACAATTTGGCACACCAACAACTCTTGCTTCTTGGTCTGTGAGTTCTTAAATAGAAGTCTTAGAATTTCTTTTCTCGCTTGATTCTTCCCTCCTTTGATTTCAATTCGTATGGATTAGGTAGGATTCATTGAATTTAACCCACATTTTGTTTCTTCTAGAAATATCATGAAGAATGCTCTTGAATTCACTCAAAAATGGTTTACATAGAATTCTGTGCCACTAGCTCATCATCCTTATCCTCCAACTAGCTCACAAAATTTAAGGTAACAACTTTGTTGGCTTAGATTCGATGAATCTTTGTCATTTCCAATAATGCAATAGCTCGACACTATTGAAATTCTAGTGCTCGACACATACTGTGTTACTCAACATCAACTATTCTTGGCACCTGAAGTTTACTCGGCACCTACTAAGATTTTCTAACACTTGGCTCCTTCTATATCACTTGGCACTTGAATTTCATTCGGCACCTGAAGTTCACTCGACACTTGAAGTTTAATCGACACACACTAGATTTTGCATTTGCTTAGCTCCAGCTGAAAATTTGCTCGGCTTAAACTAGCTTGCTTGGCACTTACTGATGAACTTAGTTTAAGCTTTTTAGTCAACCTTGTTCTAACTTATAATTTTAGTGTTTCTTAGTGTGGCCAATCTTTGTGTCTTTGAGTATGTTATCAATACATCATTTTGCCATTGTCTTAGCTGACCCTTGCGCTCCATTACAAAACCATAACTCAACCTTTCCTTTAGGTCCTCTTGTTACATCTTGTTGATTAAATGCTCTTAATCAATCAACTAAGTGATAGTACTCAGATCTTATAAGCAATTGTCATTCCTACAAATAGTAGGTTTGACATCAATGACAAAAAAATGATTGAAAACCTTCTTTTAACAACAATCTCCCTCTTTCAATCAATCTTCTTTCCACAATGATCTTTTCAATCAAATTTCCAACACTGAGGTTCACCAAAATGTGTAGTGGTGAAATGGAAGTGCTTCCACTTCACTTTGCTAAAGCATAGAAAGTATATGTGTGTAGGGAAAAGGAGAATCTCCAAATATGATTCAATGTTGAATCCAAATTAGATTAATAAGACTCAAATGATGGAATGGATGGAAATATTGATTCTAAAATGTGGAAAGGAATGCAATACAAGGAAAAATTCTTTTTAGTTGATGTGTGATATTGTGTATGAAAAATTGAACTAATTAACTAAGTAATGTAAATCTAGATATCAAGTGTATATAATCAAGCCAATTAAGATACACAACTATGCTAAAATTATGAAATGAAATGAAAGATAGAAGACTCGCCTTGAAATATGTAGAGGAAGTTGTCTTTTTTCATTAAAATGTGTGGATCTAGACCTAAACATTATACAATGTATGAAAAAATGTTTGTGCGCACAAGTATATGTTATCTACAAAAAAATATTGCATATGAGTTGGCCGACTCTAACCTTTTCTTAATTTAATTATTTTGACCTTCATCAGAATTCCAACTAACATTCTAGCAAAAACCATGATTGTCATAATTTTTATGAACATGATGAACACCAAGAATTTTGTTTTAAAAATTAACATTTCACCTTTTAAAATCTAATAAAACAAAATAAATCTATATTTTATAACAAAATGCCCCCAAATGAGTTGGTGCATCTTTCATCTCCAATTCTTGTACTTTGTCCTATAATTTTTTTCTTATATTTCATTTTCTTAGTCCTTGTCCCTTAAAAAGTTCTGAATACATTAGTTGTGCGTTAAAGTAACCCATTCTTTTCAATCTTTTCCTTTTGGTCAAATTGTTATATTTCTTAAGGCGTCTTTGAGAGAAGTCTAATTTTTTTACAACTATCATTCCTTTGATTGGTATCATTTATCAAGTTTGTCCTTTTCCTCATTCAAATTTGATAGCTAGTTCCCCAAATGGGCATGAATTTACACTATTTTTTAGTTTCCTAATTATAGGGTTGCAAATGATTCCAAGTTTTATCTTCCTTAGGCGAACACATTTCATCTTATAATCTACCTATCTTGAGATTGGATTCTATTAGTTGTGACTTTTGCATCTCGCAATCAATTTTCTTTCTCCTCCAATTTATGACTAAATTTCAAGTAGTCATAAATAAACAGATTATAGGATTCCTCCATCAGCCCCTCTATCTATTTTTGGACCAATTGGACATTGATCTTGATAGAGAAGGTATTATAATCCTCAAGGAGAAAATATCCCTAGAAATTGTCTGTTACACTAGGGATTCTAGAGACCATCATAAACCAGTAAATATTAAGCATTGATTCAAGTGCAAATTAAGTCAACGAAAATAAAATAAATTGTGAATTCTTTCAATAATTAATCAATATAGTTGATGAGCTAATGGTCATTGAGTACATATTCAACACTATATATAAGAAAATTGGATAATATGACTTACGTGTATGATTATGGAATTCTAATTGATAAAATTTTCTCTATTTCAAGAGACTTGTGAGCTCCTAAAAAAAGGCTCAAACATAAGAGAGAAGTATGCCAATTTTCCACCATCAAATATTATGAGTTTTTACTCTTGAGGAAATGTTGTACATTGCTAACATATTATGCAAGATTAGCTAACAAAATTTTATCAAAGATTATTGTCAATTAATACTAATAAATGATACTTGTATTTTAATATTTAGACCAAAATGGGCACTTCTAATCATGGACTATTAAACAAAATACAACTCAAAGAATAGAAATGTTTGCCGACATCGATCAAAGAATAAATTGGTACAAATATTCGCCTTCCTTAGGTGACACATTTTAGAAGAATGGGAGCTTTAGTTTACAGCAAGATGAAATATTTTGTAAGCTACACAAAATATTAATATATGAAAGCCAAGGAATAACTTTTGTGGATGTTTTTGACATGGCCAGTGCTGGGAAAGCACTACTTTTGAAAATGTACTTAAATTTGAATAGGTGCATAATAAATTTTAGCAGGCTCTACTACCCTAGGATGTGATGAAATAAAGAAAAACTAAAGCTAAGGATTTAAGTTTCTCCTTAGTGACAATAAGGATGATCTTCGTAGTCCATCCCTCGCAACAAATATGTAGTGAAATTATGAAGAACATTTCATTGTCCAAAAATGTTTCATATCTTAGGCATGTGAATAGAATCAAATTGAAAATTTATAGTGGAGGCCATACATAGACGTGGAATTTCCTTATCAAGAGAAATGATGAAGTTAGTGCAATAAATGTTTATAGAGTCAATATTTGACATTCATTAAGTTATTTTGTTGAACACATGTACATAAAAAAGTATATGTGGATGCATACATAAGAATATCTAAATGGAAAAAATCATAGATAAATTCTTGAGCGAGAGTGCCATTACATGTAAATGCAACAAAGATTTCTCAAATGCCAAGGATTGCGATCGGTAACAAAACAAGATATTAGGAGATATATGCAAGTGAGTTGAGTCCCGTGTTAAGAGACATATATGATGAACTTGATGTGCATACCTTGGAGAAGTTTCTATGAAATAAAGAGACATGAACCAAACAAAAATAGAACAAAGAAATCTGTGAGTTGTATCACGTAGCTTTTATTTAGCTTATATATGGAACATACATTGACAATCAAGTTTCCTAACATACAATACTATAGTAACCCTATGTACTGAATAGAAATAGCAGAGAAATAATAATAAAAAATAATTAAATAATATGTACTGAGTAGAAATAGTAGAGAAATAATAATAAATAAGAGGCGAATGCGCCAAAGTTCCTGCCTTCATGATTTTATGGTTGATTGAAGTAGATTTTGGTTAAAATATAATGTATTTAATTTAATAAAATAACAAATAAATAGTAATGAAAAATATAACATTATAGTGCTAAACTAAATTAAATTATGAGTATGGTTAGTATTGTAGACACCAAAATCCTTTAGAAAATAAAGTATTTTTATTTTCTGAAATTTTTTTTGATGACATCATCATTTATTAATTAATTAATTAACTAATTTTTATGCCATCAAATCCCTTTATCTTAATTAAAAATATTTAATTAAGGAATCTCTCCAAAAAATGTTTAAATCTTATTTAAACATTATTTCCTTATTTATTAATTATTTAATTAATAAATTGACCAAAAAATTCAAAATAAATAAAAAATTTATTTTTTGCTCAAAACTTGGCCAATTTCCTTAAGACCACTAACCTCTTCCAAAATTTTCTAATCCTTCTTTCATTTTGATTAACTTGGCTAATCCCATCATTTTCTACCTCTAATCCCAACTCAAAATATTTAATTAAGATTAAATATTAATCCTCATATTTATTAAAAAAGTTTTAATAAATATCTCCTCAACGCAAACCCTTGAAATAAATAAAACTTTATTTATTTCCTAAAAATCTAATTTATCCTCATCCTAAGAAGTTCTAGACTCTTCTAGAAAGTCTTCATCCTCATCCTAGGAAGTTCTAGACTATTTTAGAAAGTCTTTATCCTCATCCAAAGTCTAGACTCTTCTAGAATATGTCTTTAAACCTAATCCTAATCCCCTCCTAACCTTGTCACATTCCCTAAACATGGGTTAAGACTTACTAACCCAAGCCAAAGTTAACAAATATCTCCTCCTTCACCCACCTTCATTAAATGACATCCACTTGCCTATCCCTAAGCTAATCCTAAACCATCTTAATCCATCTTCTAATCATTTGCACAATCCTAAGCAAGCTTAAAACCTTCCTAATCAAGCCCAAGTTGAAATTCGTCTCATCTCCCTCAAAATATCTCAACCATAAAACTTTATGAAGCTCACTAGGCCATAAATGACTCTTCCAAGCCCTTTCATTACTCTTACAAACCATTATGAGGGTTTTTATGAAGATTTTATCCCTTGAGCCTCCTTTGTTGACTCATCCTTCCCCTTTCCTCCATCCTCTCACCCTGTGACATGTGTCACTCCCTGATTGGCTGTAAGGAAGCACAATCCATGTGCTCTCCTCTCATGCAATTTGAGCCCTCCATGAGCTTTTCCCCATCCTTGCATCTTAGCTCTCAATCCCTCAAGCCTCTTGCCTATAAATTGGATCCTTCCCCTTTGCAAAACAACACAATCCATGAAGTAAAGTCATAATGCCATTTTAAGAAGCCATTTTACATCAAAACCATACACTCACACCCAAATTCCAACTCCATTTGAAGCCCTTTTTGAAGCATGATCTTGAGCATACATCCTATCTATTTAGACAAAGCCACTCAACAAGAGAGTTTCTTATTGAGAGAGCCCATTAATGGCTCATATTCTCAATTGAGAGCTCATCTTAGTCTATCTTGAAGTTTATGAATTTTGTTTAGTTTGTAGAAGTTTTATTTAAATTTGGTTTCTATTAGCATACTAACATTGCTCATATACAAGTATATTATTAAATTATATAACTGCAATGATGTATATTAATTAAAATAGTAAAAGAATATATAAATAAACATTATAGTATCATACTAAATTAAAATTAGATGACATCTTAAAGAACATTTATCATACCAAAGATATTTATCAACTAATTATACATGAGATATAGATAAAATTGTATATATATTTTTAAAAAGAGTTAAATTGATTAATTTCAATTATTAAATTGTTTGATATATCTTGTTCAAGTGATAAATTCATCCAATTGCAGAAGTTGGACAATATTCTTAAGGTTAAATATAATGTATAAAAAAAAAAAAAAATTAATTTAAAAATAACATTTATGCTTTAAAAAAACCAAACACACTTATAATAAATAAAGTTGATAATATACCAATCTAAACAATTTGAACTTTATTAAAATTGATACAAAATTAATATTATGTATTTTAAAATATAAATTAAAAATATCAATATAATAAAAATTATATATGTTAAATAAATGTATAATCTAATAAAATTATATATATAAATAAATAATAAAAGAAAATGTATTAAAAGCATTGGTTTAGATATGTAAAAATAGAAATAATTAAATTCTAATTTAAACTTATATACAAATTAAAATTAAAATAAATATGAAATTAAATTATATAAAAAATAATTTTTGAAAATTGACAATTTAAAATAGTTAAAATCTCTATATTTGATTAAAATATCTATATTTGAATAACATTTTACAAATTACAAAGATAAACAAGTTAAAACTAATTGTTTGTTTTTTCAAAGTTTATCCACTTGTCACAAATGTAGAAAAGATAAAATTGAAATTACTGCATTCATTAATTAATGGAAAAGATAAAATGGGAAAAATACATTCAAACCGAGCATAGCAGGCAAACAAACCACCGTTGGCTTTCATTTTACAAGGAAGAGCTATACAGGCCATTGTGAACATGAACAGTAAGCGATCATCAGCAGCCACGCATGCGGAAACAGTCATTGGGGATGTAGCTCACACGGTAGGTACGGGGTTCGATACCCCGCATCTCCATTTGCATTTCATTTTACTCTTCTAGTCTTCCACTTTCTCATTTAGAGTTGCGATATTTGCTTGCCAATGATTTCCGCTTCATCCCCGCACCAGTGGTCTAGTGGTAGAATAGTTCCCTGCCACGGTACAGACCCGGGTTCGATTCCTGGCTGGCACACCAACTTTCAATTTTGTGCTCAATAAACAGCGCCCTTGGACTTTTTAATTCGATGTAAAATTTAGTACCTAGAGGTCATTTTCAGATTCTCATTTCTATATTAATCTTTTATGCTCTTTTTATGCAAAATGCGCAGGCTTCCACAAGGCACGCCAACTATTTGACGGAATGGCTCCAAAATTTTATTTGACTCAGTGCCAATTTCATCGAGTGGCCAATTTCTCTGATCCGTCCAATTCTTTCATAAATGGCACACTTGAAATCAAATTTTCACAATCTATTGTATTACATTGATTTTCTTTTAGATTCAATTGTGATAAAGATATTTACCATCAATGTTAAAAATCAGAACAAGAGATGCAAAACAAAGTCCACACAGTCAGTCTGGTGAGTTTCTTGCTTTCATATCTACCAATTTGTTTATAAATATCACACTTAAAGAGATCACATTTTCACAATCTATTGTATTACATTGAATTGTTTCTGATTGATTGTGTTAAGATTGTGTTAAGATTTCAAAACACACTACATGATTCATCATAAAACAAGAGATGCAAAACAAACTCTATATAAAATTTGAATTTAAATAAAAGATTAATATACTCAATACAATAATAATATCATGATAAATTAGAAAGAAATTTAAATTACATAACAAAATAAAAATAAAAATTAAGATAGATATTTTTTTTTTGGTAAAGATGACATTTCGTTGAAATGGATAAGATAAACAAAATCATAATATCACTACAATAATACTCATTGTCCAAAATTGAATTAGAACTAAATTAAAATTGAAATACTTGTAAGCAAATTTATACTTCCCTTTATAATGCATAAGTTCTTCTTAAAATCAGATTATGAAAAGGGGAAAAAAACACGTGTAACACAAAGAACAAGGGAGTAAAACTTAAATTAGTTCAACTAAGTGTGGCCTAATATATTAAATATTTTTATATATAGGGATAGTATAAGTCTTGGAAATCTACTCCTAACATTCTAAATATATGAACCAATGATGTTAAAGTAATCAAGCACAAGTGAAAATAAAATATTAATCACTAATCAAAACAAGTTATTACAATAGTATTAACCTATGACAAAAACAAAAATATATAGTTTGTAGTTCTATTAACATTTCAATTAATTTTATCATGTTTTTCTAAATAAATGATTCTTGCATTTTTGTTCAGTTTTATAGAGGTGCACAATATTGTGGTTGTTTTGTTATCAATTACTAAAAACTCTTTGAGAATTTAGAAAAGGAAGCACTATAGATGGTTCTCTTGATTTCAAGAGGATTTTATAGATAGTCTCATTATGTTCACAAATTAAAGTTTATAGATTGTCAAATTTAATTATAGTGATTTATAAATTGTAGATGTTCTAAAACGATTTCTTAGTGTGATATATATATATATGGGCATATGCACTGAGTTATGGTGTCAAAAAGATGACAAGATTTTTTTTTCTTCTAATTTTTAATAGCGCGTATGCGCTATTCTGATATCAAAAAAGTTATATGATGGGCTACAGACCCATGGCCCATCATTTTCATTTTGCTTTTTGGCTCTCCAACAGCGCGTACACAGGTTTGATAGCAAAAATTCACCACCATTTGCCAAAATGCCTCCTCATCGACGAAATCCAAGACAACGAGCACACCGACGATGATGAGGTAAGTGATATAAACTTAACTTTGCATTGTTTAATATGTTTTCCATATTATTTTATTGGTTTTTGATATTCTTTTGTAGGGTTTTTACAAATTTTATTTAGTTGGATTTCAATTGATTTTTTATCAGGAAATGTCCATAATCAACCGGAAAATCCACAAAACCCTCAAGAACCTCAAAATCAAAACCCTCCTCAAGAAGAACAACAAATTTCACAACTCGAACCAATTGCAAGACCTCTGCCAGACACACAAGAGAATATAAGAAATGAAATACAGAGAGACAAAACTGAATTAGAAAGACTCATTGCTCGGTTGAAAGAATCCAGACAAACCAATCCAATGAAGGCTCAATTGGCATCATCCCTCGAATCCATTAACACTCAGATAGCCTCAGTTAGTGGTCAGTTAGATATTTGGCGGGCTAAGAGGGATGAACAAAAAAGATTTTATGCAAATAAATTGTCATATGAAGATGTTAAAAAAAAAGAAATATCAAAAGGTAGTATATGTGCATTATTTAGAAAACCCGGTGAGCCAAATACTGTTAGAGAGGGTACTAAACGGTTCCCCATCCATTGGTGTATACACGATGCTATTAGAAATAATTTTTGGGATAGATGGTGGATGGTTTTTGATGCCCCTCCTTGCAACAATCATGAGGTCCCCATGTATTTTTTGAAGAAATTATATTGTGAGTTTGTCCTTGGGGAGATCCCCAATTATTTTGATATGTTAGACTCCCAGGGTAGAGGTGGGGGGTCATCATTTGAGAGGCCAGGAGCATGTCGTGATCCTAATGTAGTTAGGGCACTTGTGGTCCATCCACAGCACAAGCATGTGATTATTCCTTCAGTTGTGAAGGAACATGTAGAGGCCAGCACTCTAGGGACCATTAATGCTTTGACACAGACCCTCATCCATTCCATGAGCCCATTAGTTGAGGGGGAGCCTTCCATGCGTCGTGGTGACATGTGCACTTCATGCGGATCCCTATGCACATTTGGCACTCATGTCAGAGATGCTGTGGATGATGGGCTTGTCACCGATGAGTTCCTAAACGATACATTTGGCATTGACACACAGGTAAATTACTAATTTGATCACATTTCATATCTATAGTGAATGATTAATTAATTAGCATTTATTGACATTATTCAAAATTTAGGATCAAAGTGTTGTTGGGCCTAGCAGCGATCCTCCAGGCCCATTTTTTGTCCCTTCGACGAGTCCTGAGGTATGTATCAATTTAATCATTTTAATTAATACATATATTTATTACGTAATCATATTAAGGATTGACAAAAAAAATTATGCATGTGCATCAGTTCTCCACAAGACCCTCAACCTTTACCACAGACACAGAGCAGAGACATCATACGAGCTTCACATAGGTACAGTTGTTTCATGTTAATTTAATTCATTTGATTATATTTATTCCATGTTTCATGTTAGATATAATGTGTATTGTATGACATGCAGCTCATGATGTCAGACACACCTCCTCATCTACGACAGTCTATTGATAGTGGAGTGGTCGCAGCTGTGGCTAGCTCACAGCCACTGACAGAGATATGAAAGAATTTTCTTCATTTTAGTTTTTGTTTATAATAGTTAATCTCAAAATTTCTAATGTTATTTATAAGTGATTATATTTATTGAATTGTTGTAGGGTCTTGTCATGCCTGATCGTCCACAAGCATTTGAGGTGGACTTACAGAGTGACTATTTGTTGGCGGTAAGAAAATAATTGATTTTGTGTGTACATATATTTGATTTCAACTTATAATAAATATTGATTCATATCTACTTTCTTTGTATTAGTTGGACCTGGAGAAGAGCCTCAATAAGAGGTCAAGTGAGCATGTCAGGAGGGCCCCATCATCTCCACTGTCTCCCTCCACACGACGACAGAGGATGTCGAGAGACTTATTTCCTTCCCCTCGTGGGAAGGAAAAGATGTAGTTGAGATATTCGATACATATATATAGAGAGACTTTTTTCCTTCCCTATGTATATATATAGGCATCAGAGAGACATATTTAACATACATTTGATGTACATATGACATTCTATATTTGATGTATGACATTATTGGTTAATATATGATATGTTTGTTCATAGACGACATTATTGGTTATCATAATATTGTAGTGCCTGCCCCTAGTTTACATTTTTCGAGCTACATTTATGTTATGATTGCCAAACTCTTTTAGGCCAATTTATGTTTGATGAGTAGTATTATTATTTTAGAGATTATCAGATGATGTTTACACTCAGTTATTATATGATGAGATTACTTGGTACTCTATATTTCATGCATGTATGATGATTATTCAATGGTTTTAGTTATCGATGATGATTAGTTGGATGGCTTATTATTTCATGTGCCTCTTATGGATACTTACCCCATACTGCATGTGTATGGTGTGCGTGCTGTTTTATTTATGTATGGTGTTTCTGATATGGTTAAGGAAGGGAGTCGTAGTCACCTGCTAGTCGGGATCTACACGATGCACCACTTCCTGCCATTGCCTGTTTAGCTTAGAATATTGTGTTTGTACATGCGTGAATTTTATGCAGGTTGCAGGTACCGGGTATCGACTTCCCTGAATTGTCAGGATGAGCGTACCCTATCGCACTATCTCAATGGTAAGAGAGGGGAGATAAACTCTTAAGTCCAAATCCTAAACCCTCTAGCCAATTGTCCTAATTGATAATTAGGACAAGTATCTAAGTTAGTACCCTCCAAATGCATCAAATGATGTAATTTTGTGATTATAACCTTTTTGTTTGATGTGGTATGTATTTTTCTATGATGGGTTTTCGTATGTTGCTTTATGAGTCCTTGGTGTATTTTCTATTAACTAAGTCTAATTAAAAAGACTAATTAATGATTTAGTTTAATAAGGAATTAATTATGATATCTTTATATTTAATTAATTAATTAATTAATTAAATAAAAGAATTAAAGTTGGAAATTAAAGTTTAAGATATATTTAGAACAGGATAATATTTATTTAATTTAATAATAATATATTTGGAGTTCATTTTTAAATAAATGCTAAATATTATTGTTATTTAAATTAATTAAATATGTTATCAATTAAGTTCTAAAATAAATTAAAAAGTTGAAAGATATAAATTTATTAAGAATTCTAGATCGCATGATCTAATCATGAGTTAAATATAAGAATTAAATTAAAAGATTAAATTATAAAAATTAATAATGTTATTTTAATTTCTTAAAAGTGCACATAAGATTTAAAATAATAAATTAATTAAGAATTGAAGTCAAGTGAAATTTTAAATAGAGTTATTTAATAATTCAACTTATTGTGCATGAAAGTTGAATGCAAAAGAATTAGAAAAGATAATAAAAGTTAATTTGAGTTAATTGAGTTGTGCAAAGAGTCTTCTCGGGTAAATGCACAATTAGTGCCCCGAATTGAGGAGAATTTGCTTATCACAACTTTGGGGGTTCATTTTTTTGATATACGAAGTTGGACGAGAATTTTGGGGAGACAATTTTGGAAGCGAATTTCAGGAAGCTGATACCAAGAAAGTTTTCCAGAGGAAGGTTATTGAGAGGAGCGAATTCTTTCACAGTTCCTGGAGATTGCATAATAGCATTAGAATCAGGTAGGGTCTGGTGTTTTCGATTATCGATTTAATACGCAATTATCCTTTTCTGTCTTCTTCGTGTCTGGGGTTTGTAAATCTGAAATTCCTTGTGAAGAATACTTAAACATTACGAAATTGGTTTTTATCAGTTACTTGTTTATAAACTTCTTCCAACATGAGATTTAAATGGGAAGGGTTGAATTTAATACCGAGATTCTAGATTAACGTTTGGATGAATGACTATATTTTCTATATCAAGATAGAGGAGGAAACAATCTTTCAAGGCATATATTTATATATATATTTTAAAAAAAAAAAAAAAAAGAAAGAAAGAAAGATTAATTAATTATTTTAATATATATATATATATATATAGTTTAAAAAATGTTTATATATATATATATATATATATAGTTTAAAAAATGTTTTTTTTTATATATATATATATATATTGATTGTGTTTTTTAAAAAATATATATATATAAAATAAAATAAAATTAAATATAATGTTTTTATAAGTGTGTGTGGGGGGGGGAGGGAATTACCCCGTGCCCACCCCCCACGGTCGGCTCAGCCGACAGACCTACATCACAGGTACTGCGACAGCAGGTACGACGTACCTACTGCCGCAGGCCCTGCGTCCGCAGGTCTGCGGCAGGCCGTCGGCTTATTTAAGCCGGCGGTTGGATATTGTAAAGTGGCCTTTTTTTTTATTATTTTTTTAAAAAAAAAATAAAATATATATGTATAGTTGTAAATTCATTTATTTTTTTAATATATATTATTTACAAAAAACGATTTTTTATTATTAATTAAAATTTTTAATTAATAAAATTATTATATATTTTTATTTAATAAAAGTTTTATTTTATTAATACTTAAATAATAAATATTAAATGTATTTCACATAAATGGTAAATATTAAATTATTGATAATTTTAGTTAAAAATTAATAATTTAACAATTAATGGATAGATTAAAAATAGTAATTAGATCAAATGAATATTGATTAATTTAATTAAAATTAGTTTAATTAAGTTAATTAATAATGAATTTTATTTGACTAAGCTATAAATTTGGATATTGATTTAATGAAAGTTATTATAGAAATGGGTTATTCGAAAAAGGGTAGTTGTGAAAACTTTGTTACTTGAATTCGACATTAAACTAAATCACAAACCTTACCTTAACTTAAATAATATACTTTCAGATCCAATCTCTGAGACTTTGATGTTGTCTTTGTACTTTGAATGTTTTGGGGTTGGTTTAGCGTTGACCAGTTCAGGTTGTTACCAGAGGCTCGGGGTTTGTGAATGTGATGTCTTGATGATTTGGTCTCGATCTTTCTTAACCTGACCATGGTAATGTGATGAAGTGCTCTATGACATGATTGTGTTTACTGTTTGTGATTGCTTTCTAGTTTCCTTGTGTGAAGCTGAGATGTATGTATTTGAGAATACCTAACTTAACCATTTCTGAGTCTCGATCAGTTATACTTGTATTACTTTCTGGTTGCTCATTAGAGAACCATTGGATTTTGTGACTTATCATTGATGCCTTCAGTTGCTAATAGAGAACTGTCGTGATTACTTGATTACTATTTGATGTTATCTGTTGCTCATGAAGAACTGATATATTTTGTGGATTATCTTTTTATGATATTTTCAGTTGCTCGCATAGGACTGAGATGGTTTTATTATGATTCTTTGATTTATGAGTTCATGAGCTAGGGTAGGTTATCTATGTGTAGAGTCGGGAAGTGGCTTGCAATGGGGGTCGGAGCCCTAAGTGGCTGCCTTGAGAAACCCATTGTAAGTCGTTTTTAATAAGTGAAAACATTTACACTAAATGAGAGAAAATGAACCTAATAAGATAATTGTATGTTCTCTCCCATGCCATGAGTGCTAGTACAGACTAGGATGGGGTAGAGAGGACGCTTGGTTACGACCTTGCATACCATAGTATGCCTCGTCAGTACGAGAGGATACTAGTGGCCGCAGGATCAGTAGGGACCCAGGATTCCTAAGGGATTGCTCGGGTAACTTCTACATGACTTTTGCGATGACACTTTCCCGCTTGCATATTAGGTTTCCTACGTGTCTTGTGGTACCTCTGGGATTTAGATGTCGGTCATTTTAGGAACCCTTGAGTTAGCATACTTATAGGATTTCCTGGACTTAGAGAGTATTTATGATTATAGGTTTTGTTATCCTATTTGGGACTTGAGACTATCTCCTCAGCACGGTGGGAGTGGACCATTTAGGTTCCACGCGGTCGGGTGGTAGTGCTTTTACTCTTACCAATGAGATCCGTTCCGTGGTCACCATGGCTGGAGATTTCGTGATTGGCATTTACCTTCACTATGTTCTTGGATTAGTATGATGGATGGTTAGATTTTATGATAGATGTTTTATCATTATGGATGTATGGATGTATCATGTATGGTGATTAGTTTCATATATTTTTACTGTACTTTGTATCATGGATTTGAGGATGTTGTATCTTGATCTTTACATATGTATATTCTTTTAAGCCTTTCATACCCTGTGACATGTACAGTGGATGAATGAGCATTCCGAATTAATTTGCCAAGGAGCATTCGGAACAAATGTATATTATGGACATTGGAGTTTCTGATTATTCTTTTATATGTATGTGTTAGTTGTTAGACTTAGAATTAATTAAATTTAAACGTGACTCAACGTCTTGGGATCTTTAAGAAATGTAACTTGCAATGTATGTTTGTCGATGATTACATGTTATTGCTTCCGCTACTACTTGTTTGATGTGTATGTCATACTTTCTTACTTTAAAAAAAAAAAAAAATGTTTAGCAAACTTAGTGAAACTTTAGGTTAATTCTTTTGGATCCCTTGGCGGGGCGTTACAAATATATTATGTGTTTGTTAATGTATATTACATTATTGGTTATCATTTTATATTATATTTTTGTTCATGTATGACGTTAAATTAGATATGTTCGTGTATGACATTAAATTAGATATGTGCATGTATGAAATTAAATTCAATTGCTAGAGAGTTGCCATTATGTCTACGAACTAGTAGATGTTATTTTTTGCTTTATTAGTATTTCTCAAAAACTGCAAAGAAGTTGTTTCTAGTTTAAAAAAGATTGTTTGTTAATACTAAAGGCTAAAGGCTAATCATGTTTAATACTTACAATTCTTTGTTTTTATCTAATAATTTAAAAAAGATTGTACAAGTGTTTTCAAAGAGCAACACTTGTCACTAACATCATAAGAAGGAATATCCAAGGAGAATTACCACTGATCCCCCACCACCAAATTCAAGAGAAAACAAAAATCCACTACTAAAGAGATAGTAACAATGATCATCCCTAGTCTCTCCCTTATCACAAAATGATTACCATCAAAATTTGCATTTCCAATTGTGTCATGTGCGTTGAAGCGATAGTAACATTTTCACTCTCTTACCTAATCTCTCCCATTTCTGAAACTCCTAGGGAAGGGCAAGGCCATCTTCTCAGTACTTCAAAATACAACGAGTTCCATTTTTTCCCATATTGATAATCGTTGACTTAAAGTATAGTCAAAGTATTGACAGCCCATAGGAACTCAACCTTTGAACATCCCATCTGTAAATGACCTCATAAAGAAAGTTCAATAAACCCACATGAAATAGTGAAACAAAAGTTGCATACTTGTGAAGATGATCAGACTGTAGGTGATCAATATGTCTCAAATCTATATTCAGTTCTTTTACTATGCATATAAATGGTTTGTTATATAAAGACTTATATCCACCAGATAAATAATCATTTTCTTACTATGCTATCCTTATCCTTGGTTGATCTCTGGTCTCTGCAACACGGTCCTGTAGGAACTAGAATCTCATCCATATCTCACACGAGCTCCGAGATATGTCGCGTCAAAGATTGCGGCCCTGTGGCATTTAGTGACCCTTAGGGACATTCCAGTTCAACGTGCCTGAGAATGTTCAAGCACTGAAGGGGACAAGATGAGGTTGGGGATAGGGTTTACCCAGCCACTCGGAGATAATGGAGCAGACAGTTTGATCCCACGATGAAAGATGAGAGAGATTTGGCAGTTGGAAACTTTGTACTGGCCAACACTGCAAGTTTCAACATCACCCGAGATGGCGTTGTAGAATGAAAATGAAATGCAATCTCCAAAAAGTGAGAGAGGTTATTGTAGGTCTCTGCAACACGGTCCTGTAGGAATTGGAATTTCATCCATATCTTGCACGAGCTCCAAGATATGCCCCGTCAAATATTGCAGCCCTGTGGATTTAGTGACCCTTAGAGACATTCCAGTTCAGCATGCCTGAGAACGTTTGAGCACTGAAGGGGACAAGACGAGGTTGGGGATAGGGTTTACCCAGCCACCCGAAGCTAATGGAACAGACAGTTTGATCCCACAATGAAAGATGAGAGAGATTTGGCAGTTGGCAACTTTGTACTGGCCAACACTGCAAGTTTCAACATCACCCAAGATGGCGTTGTAGAATGAAAATTAAATGCGATCTCCAAAAAGTGAGAGAGGTTATTGTAGGTCTCTACAACATGATCTTGTAGGAACTGGAATCTCATCCATATCTCGCACGAGCTCCGAGATATGCCCCGTCAAAGATTTCAGCCCTGTGGGATTTCATGACCCTTAGGGACATTCCGGTTCAGCGTGCTTGAGAACGTTCGAGCACTGAAGGGGACAAGACAAGGTTGGGAATAGGGTTTACCTGGCCACCTAGAGCTAATGGAGCAGATAGTTTGATCCCACGATGAAAGATGAGAGAGATTTGGCAGTTGGCAACTTTGTACTGGCCAACACTGCAAGTTTCAACATCACCCGAGATGGCGTTGTAGAATGAAAATGGAATCCGATCTCCAAAAAGAAAGAGAGGTTATTGTAGGTCTCTGCAACACAGTCCTGTAGGAATTGGAATCTCATCCATATCTTGCACGAGCTCCAAGATATGCCCCATCAAAGATTGTAGCCCTGTGGCATTTAGTGACATTCTAGTTCAGTGTGCCTGAGAACGTTCGAGCACTGAAGGGGACAAGAGGAGGTTGGGGATAGGGTTTACCAGGCCACTCGGAGCTAATGGAGCAGACAGTTTGATACCACGACGAAAGATGAGAGAGATTTGGCAGTTGGCAACTTTGTACTGGCCAACACTGCAAGTTTCAACATCACCCGAGATGGCGTTGTAGAATGAAAATGGAATGAGATCTCCAAAAAGAGAGAGAGGTTATTGTAGGTCTCTGTAACACGGTCTTGTAGGAATTGCAATCTCATCCATATCTTGCACGAGCTCCGAGATATGACCTGTCAAAGATTGCAGCCCTGTGGCATTTAGTGACCCTTAGGGACATTCCGGTTCAGCATGCCTGAGAACGTTTGAGCACTGAAGGGGACAAGACGAGGTTGGGTATAGGGTTTACCTGGCCACCAGGAGCTAATGGAGTAGACAGTTTGATCCCACGACGAAAGATGAGAGAGATTTGGCAGTTGGCAACTTTGTACTAGCCAACACTACAAGTTTCAACATCACCCAAGATGGCGTTGTAGAATGAAAATAGAATGTGATCTCCAAAAAGAGAGAGAGGTTATTGTAGGTCTCTGCAACACGGTCTTGTAGGAACTAGAATCTCATCCATATCTCACACGAGCTCCAAGATATGCCCTGTCAAAGATTGCAGCCTTGTGGCATTTAGTGACCCTTAGGGACATTCCGATTCAGCGTGCTTGAGAACATTCAAGCACTGAAGGGGACAAGACAAGGTTGGGGATAGGGTTTACCTGGCCACCCGGAGCTAATGGAGTAGACAGTTTGATCCCACAACGAAAGATGAGAGAGATTTGGCAGTTGGCAACTTTGTACTGGCCAACACTACAAGTTTCAACATCACCCGAGATGGCGTTGTAGAATGAAAAAATAATGCGATCTCCAAAAAGAGAGAGAGGTTATTGTAGGTCTCTGCAACATGGTCCTATAAGAATTGAAATCTCATCCATATCTCACACGAGCTCCGAGATATGCCCCATCAAAGATTGCAGCCCTGTGGGATTTAGTGACCCTTAGGGACATTCTGGTTTAGTGTGCCTGAGAACATTCGAGCACTGAAGGGGACAAGACAAGGTTGGGGATAGGGTTTACCTGACCACCCGAAGCTAATGGAGCAGACAGTTTGATCCCACGATGAAAGATGAGAGAGATTTGGCAGTTGGCAACTTTGTACTGGCCAACACTGCAAGTTTCAACATCACGCGAGATGGCGTTGTAGAATGAAAATGGAATGCGATCTCCAAAAAGTGAGAGAGGTTATTGTAGGTCTCTACAACACGGTCCTGTAGGAACTAGAACCTCATCCATATCTTGCACGAGCTCCGAGATATGCTCTGCCAAAGATATTTGAATTCATAGTGTTTAATGAGAATATAGTTGAGGCTTGCTTTACTTTTCTATGTTAAGTTTGGCTTTCAATTTTGGTTTCCCTACTTATCTATGTGAAAGTTCCACTTTCATAAGTAACATGGATGCAATAATACTAAATTAACTATAAGTCCATGGTTCTAGAAGCTTCACATAGCTTCTCTTCAACTATGGATCTTGTAAGCATTGTACCATGACTATTGGTGTTGTGAGAATATACAAAGCATATATATTGTTTGACCAAATGTCTTCAATGAACATGAACTATATGGAAGAAGAGAAGACATGTTGCAAATTCTTTGAAAATTTTCTTCAAGAAATGTAAGGAGCCATGGGTGATTCATCCAAATTATTTGGTAAAATAAGAGGAGGAATGAATCAACCTTGATGATAGAGGTAAATGCTGAATAATATTTATTTAATCACATTGTTTGAAAAAACTTTAATGACCTTTAAATACAATTGAAAGAAATGGAATTGATCTCCCTTACTCATGTAGATGAATAAAATTGGAATTTAAAAAAGAGAGGGACATCCACCATAAAACCATGCAATCATGCACTTCTTGATGGGAGTATCATAAGTTCATTGTTAGATGATATGCCAAATGTGGAAGAATTAAAAGGAAAATATGTTGATTGATTGAATACAAGCATCAAACCAATGTGATAACAAAAAATCAAAGTTGATTCCATAAGGTCTAACAATATCATATAATTCATTTATCAATAATTTGAAACATCATAAGCATATGTCTAATAATGTCATACATGAAATATATGTAAAAAATGACATACATAGAAAAAATTATACAAAACATATGCCCAATAATGCCATATAGGTGTAAAATGTACATCATTAGATATATACTCTTTCCAACTAGGGGAACAAAATAAATCCCTAATTGTCTTTAATTGCCAACAAGTGGGAGATGACCAGTGTATATAACGAGGTCTTCCTAATATGCTCACTAGTCCATTAGTCTAGAATCTTCTGTAACTCGACATGTTACAATCAAAATTATATATGAATAGATAACTATTTTATATAAAAAATATATATATATTTACACATAAAACTTAATATTTTCTTACAGCTAGCTAATAATTCCTCTGTATATACACCTCAGGGATACACTGATGGTTAGGAATAATAAGACCCTACAAAAACTATCAAAGTTACCACTCGATTGTGCCTATGAATTTTATATTGAATTTTAGTACTAATGAAATTTTAATGTAAACTCTTTCATACCTTAGTCATTGGCTTAGAACTAGTGAGTGCAATAAGGACTCGTTGATCAATACAATGATGAAGATGTAAAGGTATCTCTGATGTCAATAGCTGAAAATGATAATATATGAGACTCAAATGCAGCTATGAAGAATACACATTTTCTTTTGTCTCCATATCAAATAAAATATTTTGGTACCTCTGTGAATGTAGTATGACATCCTTCATTTTATAGTGTTGATCCCACAGCTACAACACTTATTATTTATTACACATGTATGTAAATCTGTTAAGCATCAAATTCAACACCTTTGTCTGCAAAATAATGTACTATATGTTAGAGTAATAAATTTATTTCCTTAGTAATTAAATTATATTGATATAATTACTAAGTTTCTTATTATATTGATATAGTTTACTTATAATTCCTTTCGATTTACACTAATTGAAATGATTTCCCCAATTTTCCATCTAGTCACTAGAAAATTGGATTTGTTGTCTCTTTCTCTTAAAGAACCGGATCTACTAGTTCCTTTGGTCTAGAAGCCTTCCATTGAGATTGGGGTTTTGAAAGGTTCAAGGGTTGAGGAACTTTTTATAGAATATCTTGAAGAAGGAGAGGTCATGTATAATGGTTTTGAGGAAGGCTAGAGTTCCATCCAGATGGTGTTGCAAAATGGCCAAGCGGAGGAGGAGGTAGAAGAATAAATAGAATAAATGCATGAGAAGGAGCGTCATGGGGGCAATGGATTCAAACCCACAACCAAGCTTTTATACCATTATACAAATTACAAATTATAAGACTATGCCTTTCATGATAGTCGCATTTTCATATTGGCAAATGAAGAATGACTTTTGGAACAAACATAATAAATACTTCCAGATAAAAATGAAGCCAATGTATTGTATTATAAGCTCGAATGGTAAAGACCAAGCCCAAACATTTATTAAGGTGTAGCATTTATAATTGTCAAGTTCATGTGAAGAAGTCATCGTTCATATTCTCATTGTTGTGTAATTTGATGATAAGAAGAATACAATGATATAGAGGTTGATAGTGACTTAAAACTTTACAAAATGCAATCAATGAGAATTTTACATTGAGGGGGGAGAAATAATCAATGTTTCATTCTCATTGTTTGACAAACTCTTATATAAAGAGGGAGTAGACAGATGATATGGTTTAGTCTTCTTCCAAGAATCTTAGTCATATTGGTTCAGAAGGATTCATGATACAACTACTATACTTAGTGTGACCAATTGATGCTAAAAACCTTAGTATTGATTCTACAAACCTTAGTATTGACATAATTTAACCTCTACAATTCTAGACATAAGATGATTATCATACAATGGTACTTGAACAAAGAACACTAATAAATATTGAGGATGTGAATTGATAATACCATTTCGCAGATGATTTTGGCATCTCACCCTTTATCACTTGTGTGTCAACTTTATTAGCCCTCTTCTTTGGTGACCTACAAATGAAGAATCAGCACAATAACAAATCTAAGATAAGATTAAAAAAATGGGTCCTATTAAAGAATCTAATATAAATTCAAATAATGTATCTATATTCTAAACAAATCAAAACTAAATCTCATCACTTACACATCATAAAAATACGGTCCACCTTAGTCATGTGATAGTCTTGGGGAAGAGGTTGTAACATTGTATTTGGATCCAATTGATCACTTTTTCTCTCTCTCTCCCAATTCAATCTAATGAGCCAACTGGATCTGCTCGATATTTTAATGTCTCAAATGGTCTAACTCACGAACTTTTCAAAGAATCTTATTATGTGGTTTTCCACCATATTTTATCAAGTGGATATTTGATGCGACAACAAGGTTTGAATAATGAAGAATCTTCCTCTCTGTTTGCCAATCCTCGAATAACCACAAGTTAGGATTCTTCATAGGATATCATCTAAGCCATGTGCCTGTTACAACCACCGCATCGACATGGTATTCTAAACCTTCACCATCTATAACCGAGTGATCCAATTTTTGTTTGGCTTCAACACAACAACACAAATAATAATCTGTCCCTTCTTCATTGTCTTCAGGTGCAATAACATCAAAAACATGGCCTGGAGTGACAAATGTACAAAATGCGGTCATTAATTCAGAAAATACTTGGGTAAAAGTTATAAAGTTACATATTGAAATTACAAAGATATATATATATATATATAGATATATATATATATATATATATATATAGATATATATATATATATTTTACCAGGTTGCACTAAATCTGACAAGCGGTCAAAGTCAATAGATGAATCCATCTCTACCATTTCCAATGCTTGTGGGGGATGATAGGTGTCAATTGGGTCCAAAACCCATATATCCCATTTGTCCACCCATTCAGTTGACTCAGTCATCCCAATTTTCCTCTGCACATGATGGACAATAGCATGCCATTTTTCGTGTGTGGATACTCCATGAACCTGCATTAGAGCTTCTAAAAGAGTGTAACTCACTAGATCCTATTAGTGTGCAACAATCTTGATATGGTGCAATGTTAGTATTATCTATCAACCAAAAAAATCTACGAACTGTAGACTCACCTTCCTTACTTGGACCCATTGTAGCGTTACACCATTGGACGATGGATTTTGCATCTATCAATATTGCTCCATCTTTTTACTTTAGTTCTTCACGAGCCAAGGCTCTTTTAATGCATGCGCCTGCACCATCGTGCTCTCCCTTACCATGACCAGCCTCTGTGAAATTCCACATATATTGAATTCTACACAACCTGTGCATCCTGCTCAACCAATAGAACATCCATGCATTCTTGAATTGAGATGGACAATTGTCTGACCAAATAATGTGTTGACGATATGGTATGCCCCTGTTAGCCAAATCTCCATAAAATAGTTGAAAACAACCATGTACAAACTCCATAGAATGTGATCGATCATCGCTGATGTAAAAATGGTACTCCCTCAAAATCTTCCTGTCATCCTCTGTACTTGTAGGTGAATGCATGAATGTTATGTGAACAAATATAGAAACCTGTTGAGATGTATAATACTTTGCTTGCACCTCATTTTGTGGTTGTAGTGTGTAGTTCTTTGCAAAATCTATAATAGAAACAATGGTATCCAATGGAAACATATCCTTGCACAACTTGAATTGCAAATCCAACCATCGAGCTCTATGGGTATGCCTTGCATACTCGTACATAATATTTTCACGAAAAATCTTCATGAACTCATACACTGGAATCTTTTCAATAACTAAATCACATCTTTTACCATGTTTCCCATCTTTTAGAGCATATGTCACTCTCTTGAATTTTCCGTAATCTACTATTTCATTTCCAATTGCATGTGTACTATCCATATGTTGACAAGTTGATAAAAGTTGCAAAGAACCGCAAAATAAGCACGTACCATCCAAGCATGATGTCTTGTAAAATTGTTGGCTATCCCCTATTTCACATAAAATGTTGGATATGAATTCCCTTGAAGATATTGGTGGCTCTTTTATGTCACAATCCTGCAAAACAAACTGAGAATGCAAAACTACGCATATGTGCCTAAAAACATCAAAATGGTTAGAAAATTCAATATGTATCCTACAACAAAAAGTTGTGCGTGTGTGATTTATTTTTACATAAAAAGGTTTACCCATCTCAAAAAATCTTTGACTTATTCGAATTTGAGGATACATACCAATAAATTTTGCAAAAAATTGTGTCTGAGTTGAGTCCAAAAAATGTTTCGCATGTGGCTCGCGATTTCGGCTACCAATCCTCCTTCTTACAACATCTCTTTGATTAGGAGAAACACGTGTGTTATTTTTTCAAAAATCTTCGATCAATGATTTCAAGGCTTCACTAATTTCTTTATCCTTTCGCGGTAGTCTACCGCTAAATGTCCATAACTCATTTTTTGTTGGATCTTCTAATCTCTCATGCCTTAGCATGGCTCTCCTTAAGGTACCTCTACCAATTTTTAATGTTTTTCTTGTCTTTCTCATGAGTTGAGCTTTCTTCATTTGGCTGCTTACTATTGTCGATGTGAGTACTCGTCTTGTGATATTACTATATTTGGTGCATGATTTAGAACCCACTTTGTCATAAGCACTCATTAGATTCTTTACAATATTTCTTTCATTTGAATCATCCATCATTCTTAGCCCAAGAATCTTCATGATAGGCCTAAATTTCAAATTCCTCATCATTTCAACAAATAATTGGCATTGACCTGTAATATTTAATTCTTCAAAAAATAATCTCCACATATGATTAACTTTTCTTTGACAAGTATGCTTGCTAATCTTGTTAGGCATTGATTTCAATATGTTAGTATCAATATCAATCAAATATTTTGGTTTTCTAAAATGAATTCTAGAAGGTGTTCTAATCTTTTCAATTCTCTCAACATTTTGAACATCAATATAAGGTTGAGTGTATTGCGTACCTTGAATTGAAGATGATGTGCCTTGGCAATAAGATGTAAAAGATGGAATATCACCTACTTGATGTGTTGATGTTGTGCTTTCAGCATGACATGATGGAGTGTGTATATTGTTGGATCTATAAATTAGTGTCTCTTCAACATGAGAGGATGATATGACTTCAACATTGAAAGATGGTGCAGTGGATGATATGACTCCAACATTCGAAGATGGTGTAGCGGACGATATGACTCCAACATTGGAGGATGGTGTAGCTTCACAATTCAATTGTCTTCTTAAGTGTAACAATCTCATTCGTTCTCTTTGTCTTTCTAATTCTTCCTCCTTGTTTCTTTGTACTGGTGGTTCTTGATCCTGTTTGAAAGTTAATTCTTCATCATTGCTTTGCAATTTTCTTTGTTCACGTAGTAATTTCATTTTATCTCTTTCAATTGTCAAATCTCTCTCCCTATCTGCATTTGTTTGAATCTTTGGTTTCTTCCTTGGCATGATGATGATTTCTACATGTCAAATTATTCAAACATCCGAATTACTTAAAATGTGTAAATTACAAATTATTCAATTACATATAAAAATTATAATTATTTGAATGAATACACAATATATATCAAATGACTTGTCAAATTTCTAACCATTTCGAAATAACATTTCATTCAAACATACAATTTTTAATGAATTCACTATATATTACATAACATATCAAATTATAATCAAATTTGTATCTATATATCGACAAACAATATTTAAAATGGATTGCACTAACCTTTTCTATTAAAAGAATATTCAAAAATTCTTCAAATCACGTATCCAATGATTGAATTTGGTGTTTGCTAGCTTCCAAAAGTGTTGAAATAGTGTTTGCTAGATGTTGAAACCCGTGTTTTTTGTCGGAATAACAGAGAGCATAACAGACCAAAAGTTAAAAATGGATGAAATGGGCCCCAAGGTTGGTTTTTGACCATTTTTTGGTGATTTGAGATAGTGCATATGCACTATAGCGCGTACGCACTACAAAGCGCGTACGCACTATAAAGTGTGTACGCACTATCTCAAAACACATCACTCCCCATCCTCCCTACTCTCTATCCTCCCTACTCTCTCTCCCATCCCCTCCCTCTCTCTCTTCCTACTCTCTCCCATCCTTTACTCTCTCTCACCCTCCCTCTCCCACCACCTACTCTCTCTACCTCTCTCACCCCCTCTCCTCTCCTATCCCCGACTCTTTAGATCTCTCACACACACTCTTATCCCCCCTATCTCTCTCCCTCTCCCTCTCCTACCACCTAATTTCTCTCCCCCATCCCCTACTCTCTCTCTCTTCTCTCCCATCCCCTACTTTGTCTCTCTTACACACATTCCCATTCCCCCTCTCTCTCCCTCTCCCGCCGCCTACTTTCTCTCCCCCATCATCGTACTCTCTCTCACCCTCACACTACTACTACCTACTATCTCTCTCTTTCAAGTTCTCTCTCTCCATCTCTACTCTCTCTCCCCCATCTTGTACAAGCTCTCTCTGCCTCTCCCACTCTCTCTCCCATCGCCTACTTTCTCTCCCCCATCCCCTGCTCTCTCTCTCTCATCTCCCATCCCCTACTCTCTCACAATCCCCTACTCTATCTCTCTTACACATACACCCCCATCCCCCCCTCTCTCTTTCCCTCTCCCATCACCTACTTTCTCTTCCCCATCATCGTACTCTCTCTCTCTGCCACCCCCTACTCTCACACTCTCACACTCTGTCCCATCCCTTGCTCTTTCTCTCTTACACACACACTCCCATCCCACCTCTCTATTTTCCTCTCCCACTACCTACTTTCTCTCCCCCGTCATTGTACTCTTTCTCTGCCACCCCCTACTTTCTCAAAACACATCACTCCCCATCCTCCCTACTCTCTATCCTCCCTACTCTCTCTCCCATCCCCTCCCTCTCTCTTCCTACTCTCTCCCATCCTTTACTCTCTCTCTCTCTCCCTCTCCCACCACCTACTCTCTCTACCTCTCTCACCGCCTCTCCTCTCCCATCCCTGGCTCTTTAGATCTCTCACACACACTCTTATCCCCCCTATCTCTCTCCCTCCTCCTACCACCTAATTTCTCTCCCCCATCCCCTACTCTCTCTCTTCTCTTCCATCCCCTAATTTGTCACTCTTACACACATTCCCATCCCCCCTCTCTCTCCCTCTCCCACTGCCTACTTTCTCTCCCCCATCGTTGTACTCTCTCTACCACCCCCTACTCTCTCTCACACTCACACTACTACTACCTACTATCTCTCTCTCTCAAGTTCTCTCTCTCCCTCTCTACTCTCTCTCTCTCTCTCTCTCCCCCATCTTGTACAAGCTCTCTCTGCCTCTCCCACTCTCTCTCCCACCGCCTACTTTCTCTCCCCCATCCCTTGCTCTCTCTCTCGTCTCCCATCCCCTACTCTCTCACACTCTCCCCCATCCCCTACTCTCTCTCCTCTCCCATCCCCTACTCTCTCATGCTCTCACTCTCTCCCATCCCCTACTCTATCTCTCTTACACATACACCCCCATCCCCCCTCTCTCTTTCCCTCTCCCACCGCCTACTTTCTCTCCCCCATCGTCGTACTCTCTCTCTCTCATCCACTCTCACACTCTCTCCCATCCCATGCTCTATCTCTCTTACACACACACACACTCCCATCTCCCCTCTCTCTTTTCCTCTCCCATCGCCTACTTTCTCTCCCCCATCATCGTACTCTCTCTCTGCCACCCCCTAATTTCACACTTTCACACTCTCTCCCATCCCCTACTCTCTCACTTTCATAGATACACACACTCTTATCCCCCCCACTCTTCTTCTTCTCTCCCATCCCCTACTCTCTACATCTATCACACACACTCCCATCCCCCCTATTTCTCTCCCTCTCCCTCTCCCTCTCTCACTCCCTCTCCTACTACCTACTGTCTATCTCTCTCAAGTTCTCTTTCTTCCTCTCTACTCTCTCTCTCTCTCTCTCTCTCTCTCTCCCCCATCCCTTACTCTCACTCTCTCTCCCATCCCCTACTACTTTCTCTCAAACTCTCACACTCTCTCCCATCCCTTACTCTCACTCTCTCTCCCATCCCCTACTACTTTCTCTCAAACTCTCACACTCTCTCCCATCCTTTACTCTATCTCTCTTATAAATAAATACACATTTCCATCCCCCCCCCCCTCTCTCTCAGTCCTTGTCCCACTGCCTACTCTCTCCCATCCCCTACTCTATCTCTCTTAAATGCTTCCATTCCACCTCTCTCTCCCTCCCACTCCCTCTCCCACCACCTACTCTCTCTCTCTCTCTCTCTCTCTCTCTCTCTCTCTCTCTCTCTCTCTCTCCCTCTCTCTCCCATCCCTCTACCATTGCCTACTCTCTCTATCTCTCTCTCCCCTCTCTCATTCTTGACTCTCTCTCTTTGACACACACACACCCATCCCCCCTCTCTCCTCTTCCATCCCCTACTTTTTCTCTCACTTGCTCTCCCTCTCCCACTCCCTCTCCCACTGCCTACTCTCTCTCACTCTCACTCTTACTCTCTCCCTCTCCACTCTCTCTCTCTCTCTCTCTCTCTCTCTCTCTCTCTCTCTCTCTGCTACCCTCTAGTCTCTCTTAAATTTTCACACTCTCTCCTATCCCCTCCTCTCTCTCTCTCTCTCTCTCTCTCTCTCTCTCTCTCTTTCTCTCTTACACACATTTCTATTCCCCCCTGTCTCCCCCTCTCCCACTCCCTCTCCCATCGCCTACTCTCTCTTCCATCCCCTACTCTCTCTTGAGCTACTTTTTCTTCCCCCTCTCCCATTCCATACTCTCTCTCTTTCACACACATGCACTCCCATCCTCCTCTCTCTCAAGTTCTTCCTCTCCCACTCTATCTCCCATCACCTACTCTCTCTCTCCTCCATCCCCTACTCTTAATCTCTCTCTCCCAACCTGTACTCTCTCTCACACTTTCTCTCTCTCCCATCCCCTACTTTAAATCTCTTTCCCCCATCTCGCACTCTCTCTTTTCCACCTGTACTCTCTCTCACACTTCCTCTCTTTGCCACCCCTACTCTCTCTCTCTCTCTCTCTCTCTCTCTCATCCTATACTCTCTTTGCCACCCCTACTCTTTCTCACTTTCTCTCTCCCATCCTGTACTCTCTCCTCTCTCCTATCACCTAATTTCTCTCTATCTTTTTCATGCACACACATAGCCATTCCCCTATCCCCCCCCCCCCCTAGTTCTCTTTTGCAACTTACATCTTAATAGTGCGTGCACACTATAGTGCTTGCGCCCTATAGCACGCATGCGCTATTTAGAGTTGAGGTTTAAATAGTGCGTGTGCGCTATAGGGCGCATGCGCTATTTAAACCTTAATCAAACCCAAGCCTAAGGCTTGGTTTTGCCTTGCAGATCCAACCCAAAGGTTTGGATTTGATGAACATGCCTGAGATGTGTTTTCCAGCAAACACACAAAAAATGATTATTTTTTCTTTTGTGCTCCCCTTCAAGATTTCTTGTGGTTGGGTATCGATAAGATCAGGTTACATAGCATTATAGGTCTCTGTGTTAGCTATCTAACCATATAATTTATTTTTAATTTGAACTATTTCAAGCCTTTCATCTATAATTTATTTTGAATGTATGTTCATTTTTTGTCAAAAACCACCATGTACTAATTGGGCTATAGATTTTAGCTCGTTCATCGAATTTTGTAAAAACTTAGTTTTTTAGAAACTAGACTCCATTCTACACACTTTGAAAAAAAAAAGTTTTTATTTTAGATTAGTTTTCAATTATTTCTAGGGGGAGCACACAGATATTTCACGTTTTTGGGATGTGTCTAGTTAAAAAATTCGTTAAAAAAAAAATAGACATTATAAAATTACTCGAAAAATCTTGGATAAACTACATAGTGTTAAGTAACTTTTGACCAAAGCGATTAAAAAATTTTTAAAAAAAAGTTAAAATTTTAGGGGGGCCACACTTTGTACTGTGCTATGTTTTTTTGGAATAAACAATACCACTTTTTGTGGCCCCCTTTTTTGAGGACCTAAAACTAAACCATTTTGAAAAAAATTTAGTAATTTAGAAACTAGATTCAAAGGACTACGAATGTTGTCTACAAATGAAATTGAGAAAATGTTGTCTACAAATGAAATTGAGAAAATGTTCCTAAGCAAAATCAAGAATGGAAAGTGTCTTACTCAAAATTCATAACACTACGACCACCATGTAAAAAATTTAAAAGCCAACACAATTGAAATCAACCTTTTCAAAATCTAAAACTTTCACAACAACAAATTTACTACAAGAAATTTCTTAATCAAGAATCATAACAAGAAGAATGAATGAAAACCTTTCAATACGAGGTCCCTAGACTCCTTACACAGCTGAATCTAAGAAACACCATTAAAACTCCTTTCTTTTCACTCAATAGAAAAGCTCGATGTTGAAGAAGAGGCGCATATAAGTAGCATTAGAGGCACCGGCGTCCGTCCGAACGGTAGCCACACCGGTAGCAAATGCAAAATCGCCGGTGCCGCTGACAACGGGCATCTTCATCTTCTCCCTTCCCTGCTGCATTCCACCCGTCGCTCCCACCAACGTCAGACTCCCGTTCAAACGGGGGCTCTGGACAAATGCCGTAAAAGCAAACCAGGCCACGAAGAAATCGCCCAAATGGTCATAACTAGCCGTGTACACGCCCTGCGCTCTTCCCACCACGGTCGAATTCAGAGTCGGCCCAACCGTTAGCGGGTCGTCGAACACAACGGTGTTTCCGTAGCCGTTACTCCCCATCATGGGCACCTTGTTTGCATTGGTCTCGTCCATATTGTTGTGGTAGTAGAATTTTACTGTCGATGGGCTTTTTGATCTCATGCCTTTGCCCCTTCGGCACCTGCACAAGGCATTGGAACCGCCGGAATGTGACAGAATTGCTAGCAGAATAGTTACAGATGCGATCTTGGTGATGAACATTTTGGCTTATCTTCTTCCTCTGGTGTTTGGATTGTAATGGAAGAAGGGATTTTATATAGTCTGTAGAGAGATTTGCATCAAGTTCGCCGTTTGGCGTTAATTGTGGGGGGGGGACTGTTTTGGAGGACAAGTTATTCGGTGGAATTTGCAGAAGGGATTTATACACCGTTCTGGTGTGGGCAGATCGTGAAATTGGCTTTAATTTTGGAGATTTGAGTTTGGTTTTTCGAGTTTAGCACACTGCGGTTGAAGTACAGAGTTCGGTAGAAATTTTGGCTAATTATGGGAAAATGGGTGCGAAAGGTCAAGGAGAGCCCCATTTTTCAATGTCAGAATGGGGAAGTAGGGATAGTTGTTGTGATTATACAGTTATTTGTATTGAAGCGATTCATTAACGGTTATGGATTTTAATAATCTATCATCTTTTTGTCACGCCGGTGGCTAAATAGCCAAAGAAATGTACGGAATTTGTCACTTCTTCCTTTATATATATATATATATATATATAGGGAAACGATTCAGTTGTTGTCAATATACACAATGTTGTCATGTTAGTTGTTATCTTTTCTTTCATTACCATTCAAAAAAAGTCCGCTCTCAAATATGCTAAAATAAATCACCATGAACATCAAAAGTCGTTCCTTTCTTTTCATTCTTTAGTTTTCTTGATTGTAGATTGGTCCATTTGTCCAAAAAGTAGTATAACGACTATTGGGGGGTCTTAGTGGTGGGAACGATTTAAAATATCACCTTTAGACCACCTCGCACTCTACGAGTTCTACAAAGAATCTAGTAAATGTGGGAAAGCCAAAAGGTTGGCTTTAAGCTCTTCACTCGCCTACGAAGGTTCACTGAAAAAATTGGCAAATTTCAATGTACAGATTAGGCACTGTAGGTGCACGAAGCTAGCCTGGACGGCTACTGAGTTGTTTCCCCTATATAGTAGATCACATGTATTACTAATAATCAATCATTTTTTTAAATTTTTGGTTGGTAATTAGTCCACGTGTGCACCACTTTTCGGACATTCTATGAAAACTACTAGAACATTTGACCACAAGTATAGTGAATGATTATTGGTACAATAATATAGACCACTTTGCACTTGATGATCTATACAAAAAGATTCATGAATACCCAAAAGTTGAAACACTAGCTTTAAGCTCTTAACTCACCTGCCAAGATACATTAAAAAAGGAGAAGCAAAATCCAAGACTTATGGTTTAGGAGCTCTACATGTGCAAAATTAGTCTAGATGGCTATTCAATTATCTTCCCCAGTGTTTTTGTGATTTTGAAGTTACTACTCTTATTGTCATATTTATTTAGAAGGATATGGTCTCTTTTTGGTTGGATTTTAATAAGAAACAAATGAGATGATGATATGTTAATGAACAAATAAAATACAACTTATTATAAAATTTAACAGTAGTAGTAGTAGTAGTTGTTGTTTTGGGATTAAATTGTATAAATTTGTTGCATCAACTTTTGGGATCATATGGGTTTTCGAGGGAGAGGATTTAGTTGTTGTGTTTAATAGTTGTGATTATGAAATTATTGGTGTTATCATGGATATTTGTATAGAATGAGATGCTCTTTTTATGCTTAGATTTTGACACAAACAAATTAGGTGATGATATATAAGTGAACAAATAAAACATAACTTAGTAAACGATTTAATTGTTAATGTTGTTTTGGGATTAGATTGTATTTGTATCAAATCTGGAATCATATTTTTTATGCTAGAGCGCTATCTCAAAAGTTGATTTTAAAAAGTCCCATATAACAACTAATTGAGAAGTAACAATAACAATTAAATTAATGGATTCTAAAAATCTACCAAGTTTCATTAATTAATGCACATTTATGAACTAATTTTGTAAGTCTTTTTAAATACCTTGACAGAAGGCATGCTTGTGTGATGATATGAACTTAAAACCTTAATTATAATAATGGGTCTTGCCAGAGAAGTTATTATAAAAAAATGAAAATGATTTAATATAGCCACCTATTATTATGAGTGGAAATATTCTCAAGTAATGTATTATATCTTTTTTTAAGGAATCAAAGTTGTCATGCATGAGGTTGAGAGGTACTAAATTAGAATTGTCATATTTTTGTACCTTTTTTTCGTAGATTTTATTTTGGTTAGGCCTTCTTTTATAGAATGCTAAATACATAACTAACATGGGACATAGTCCCATATTAGATTAGGTGGCGAAGTGAGGATAGTAGTTGAGTAATATGTTCTTCCTAATGGAGCATTTAAGGAACCATGTCAATCCTTATCCCTAAAAAGATTTTAATAAATCTTAAAAAAGAAATCAAACAATGTCACATCAATGCACCATAAACATGACTTTAATGCACAACTATTGATCTTTTTTTTGGAGACCATTTTGGACACCTCACAAAAAGAAATGTTAATGTGTCATCATATTTGAATGGTGACTCAAACCAAATGTTTTGAGTAGGGACCTACAAGTAAGCAAGTATGTAAGTTGAGTGTGTTTTGAAATCTCCACATAAGATTTTGCGAGGTGCAAAGTTAGAATGCTCCACTACAAAGCTCTCTCCTACCATTTTTTTCATTTTCATTAATTTGGGAAATGAATTTTGATTTATAATTATTTTCTATTTATGTTTTATGTTTTTTTTAATTAGAAAGAGGCTAAAGCCAAGTTTAATTATTATTATGTATTGTTATTAATTATTTCTACTTATAAAGCTCGAGTAGCTTTGAACCCAACACCTCTTAGATATGAGACTCACAATGTTTCCATTGTGTTGTAGGCTCTTGCCTTATTTTCTATTTATGTTTATATAAAAATTATGAAAGATTATTTTACAATTTATGAAAATGAATGTATTTTGAAAATGTAAATTCAAATATATTTTTTGCTCCATTTATTTTGATTAAACTGTAATATATTTTATTTGTGTTCTTAGTGCAAGATTTGAGAGCTAGTCTTAACATTATTTAAAATCTAAAATCTTTAGTATGCTAAATAAACATATCGTCCAATTATCAAATATCAAATGTCTCCATGTAACATTTACATATCCATGAGCACTCTAGAATATCATACAATTAATTTTTTGAATTTGATGGGCCTCTACCTTTCCTTTGTTCTAGTTGACTTTCATATCTCCACTCCCCTTCCTAGAGAGGTGGTTCTCATGGTAGGGGGGACGTGGGTATCCTCCCTACAAATTGTACCATTGGCAAAATTTAAAAAAAAAGAAAAAGAAAACTTAATGATTTTTTTTTGAAATTTTCAACATTTGATCTTCATGATCTATATATTTTGTGATTGAAAACAACAAAAATTTTGAGAAAATTTCGCTGTATTTTGTGAATCTAAAAAAGGATCATGTTTGACTTTATTTTTTTGATCTTTGGTACATTTTATTGGAGATTAGCCAGCACCCTTGTCATTTGGCTACACATTGCCTTATGCATCAAAACGATTTTTCCAATTAGTAGAATGATGTAAATGATGATCATTTGACTGCTCGTACATTCAAATCTCCCTCTAACGAATCCTCACAATTTGATAATGGCCCTCTACAAGGTGACGCTTCTATTAATTTAGCCTCCCTGACCCAGTAGATTTGACCCCTCCTCTTGTTGCTGATACAATCCCCTCTTCTGGTGTGAACCCTTTATTACTACTGTTTCTCTTGTTTTGCGTAAACTCTTGGTTGTTGATATAATCTCCTCTTGTAGTGTGAACCTGATAGTGCAAGTTATAAATGTCTGTGGCCCAAACTGCACTAATGAATTAGTTAATGGACAGAACACGAGTGACACCTTGGTGTCAACATTTTTCTTGCACGAAACCATGCGGTGTCCCTCAGACTACTACAAACAAAACGTTCCCATAAATTCATATAGTGCTCCAAATATATTGAGTTATTTAACTGTTTTGGACCCCTGAAACTGTAATGGTTCTGATTTATTCAGCCATTACCTGTTCTTTGGTAACCGATGACATTTGGGATTCCGACATCGTTTCATCTTCCAATTAAGCTGCGATGGTTATGTAGTGTTCTGTTCTCTTTTCGGACTGGGAAAAGAGAATGTTAAACATGGCTTGAGCTGCTGTGTATTGTAGGACTCTAAATTATTTGAACGAAAGAGATTTCTCTTGCTTTTAGAGTTGATTTTCTCTTGCATATTCTCATTTTTATTTATTTTCTGTAATTTCTTCAACTCGGTAACTTGTATTGAGTTCAGAGATGTTGATTTGATTTTTTTTTTAAAAAATTGTTGAAGGTTTTTCGAAGTCGTGTGGATGATGCAAACAAATGGAAAATCGAAAGGCTTATAGGTTAGAATTTTGGGTTATGAAAAGTGTCAATGTAGTCACTTCTTATTACGCATGATCTCTTGCTAGCATTGCAAGGAAAATCTAAGGGCAAAGAATCTTTATCAGACAAAGATTGAAAGAAACTCGATTGGAAAGCAAGAGTAATGATTTTTGGGCCATCCATAAACATCACACACAATGGAGAAAATTAAGCTTGGAAAAAATAAGTCAACTTTGACTATTTAACACTTTTAGTGTTGAAATGAAGCTAAGTGTGATGTTTATGCTGTTTGTGATTTTTGTATCACTTTTCTTCAATGTTCCAGTAGAGAAGAAAATAAGAGAGTTGTGGGATAATTAGCTTCATTGTATGAGATAGCATGAGCATTGAACAAGGTATTCATAATGAAAAATTTATATAATTGTTGCCCCACCTTTCATTTTGTACCAATTTTGCAAAGTGGAAACTAACTTGTATTGTGTTTAGTCTGGTCGAGTCAGTTGGTCCTTTCTTCCTCAAGTGATAAGTATCCCCATTGGGTTTTCATCTTTTTCCCTTCTCCTGCATTGTAGGACTAGGTGGGTTTTCTTTATCATCACGAGTCTTTTGGGTAGTTTAGGACCTTGCTCGATGGAGATTCTTGAATTATGTTACTTCAGATGAACTACTTGCAGCTCATTTTGTTTCGGACATGAAGAAAATTGAAATGGCGAAAAATCTAGTTTCATCTTCTCTTTGGTGGGTTTTCACACCCTGAAGGTGAAACTCTGCCAAGATTCACAAATGCGGTTTGCGAGTTTAAATGAAGAGAGACGAATTATGTTATAGATAGATCATTCAAAACTCACTAAGATGATTAAAAAAAAGCATCAACAGAAAACTCAGAAACAACTTCTCCTCGGCAAGTTTCGAACCAAGAAGTCAGTTTTCTGAAAAGGCATTTGTGAAAAGGTAAAGTGAGTCAATGGTTCCCATCTTTCACTCATGAAGCTAGTTTTTTTTTTTTTGGAGGCTTAAAGTAAAGTGATTAGGGCAGAGAAGGTAAAACAAGGGCACAAGCGAAAAAGTGAAAATCGCCTTCTCCTTTGCAGGCTTTCTACCCTCGATAGCGATTTTTCGCAAGTAATAGAAAATCATTCTGGCAAGCATAATAATTGTGTAAATTGATCACAGGATGTTTTGGGAAAAATATTTGAAGCAAATCAGTTGAATTTGTGAAGGTATTTTAAATAGAATCCAGTCAGACAAATTTCTTCCCAAGGAGTACTCTGTTTCTATTTCTTCGAAACAAGGTAAATATGTGAAAGTAAGTAAAAAGTTACCATTGGGCCAATGGGAACAATGAAAAGACAAGGAAAAATCACTTAGAACCCTCACATTTACTAATTCAACAGATTTATCCTTAGATTTTCTCATGTGGTGTGGATCATGAAATCAACAGACAGATTAAGAGTTCTTATATAATGATAAGTGTAACAGATTTTCAAATTATTGCTTTCTCTTTTGAACTCTTATGCTGAATAGTGCTTCCGAAAAATCTTCAAAGTTACAAGATTCACTCTTTGCACTATTTGCAATTATTAGATTTTAGTTTACCTTTATATCAGACAAAATGGTAAAAAGATTCACTAGTTTTGATGGGTTGCATGGAATCAAGTCTACATGGCAGAATATCATAGACACTTCACTTCGCTTCTTTGACATGCAAGACTTCCAAAGGAGACTAAGGATGGAGCCAATTCACCCCATAACAAACTAACTTTGAGGAAGTGGATTAGTAGAGGTAGCCAGATTTTCAGTAGTAGTACAAGGTCAAGAGTTGATTATCAAATGCATCAATCACTACAATCCCGATACAAAAAAAATCTTACTACCAGATCAAATAGTGCTAATCTAAATTGATAGATAAGTGGTAGTGAACTGCTTGTGGATTTCAGAACGAGAAGAGTTCTCTGAATTAACAATCGGAGGAGCTATGTCTGAATTCTCTCTAAAGAAGATGGCATGGCGAAAAGAGATCATGAGTTCTTGGTTCCAAAAGCCAAGGAGCTAAGAGTAAGGTCCCTAAAACTCTTTTCGGCACTGATCTCAAGCCTAAGATTGTGGACATTCTGGTCCTCTTGCATCGACTTAAAGGTGAGCTAGAAGCCCTTAATTTTGTAGAACAATACTTCTTTTTGGTGCAGGTTATTTGCTCGGATACACAATATGTTGACTGGGCGTATGAGGTAAGTGAACATCCGTCTAGGGCTCTCAGTATGGCTAAGTTCTACAATTCATTTTATATGTCTTCTTTCTTGATATATATGTTGGCTTCCGTACAATTGTGGCCGGGACTCCCTAGATTAGAGAATTTCCCTGATGACGTGAAAAGCTATGAATTTTATTCGTGCCTACAATTGCAGAATAGTTATGCGGAGTATATCCAAGTAGATGATGCATTCACAATGAGAATATGCAAGGAACTCCAAGGATGTTTGGAGTGGAGATTCAGTCTAGAAGCAATGGCGGTCATCAGTCAATTTGGCAGTTATTTCATTCAATTCTCATCTTTTTCTTATTTGTGTCTTGCAGTGTTTGATGGATTTCCTCTGAAGCTTCCTATGTACCCAAACGACATGATTGTACTCATTGAGATCGTGAGGCAAGTGATCCTTGAGTGCCAGTTTGAGGAAGAAGGGGTATGAATTCCCTTTGAAAGTTGGGGCCTATAGTTGCGAGACTCGATCAGATGCTAAAAACATGCTTAAGACATTTGAGAACAAGTACAAGTTAGAGGAGTATGAAGTGGTGAGACCTATGTTTGACCCAAATGGGTATGCCAGAGATGTGCTGCAAATTGGAAGTGTAATTAAGCATGTAACTATTGTGGAGGATTATTGGGCAGATTGTAAAGATGAGTTGGAAAGTCGAGATCAGGCTTTTGCTAGATTGACAATGGATCAAATAAAAACATATGGCATTAACTTAGATGTGTAAGGGCTAGAAGATGATGTGTAGAATATGTACAGTAATACATATTTGACCAAATTGAGATATACTCCAATCAGTTCCAAGCCATATGTTGATATGGAAGAAGACCTTGATGTTATCATGGCCCAAATCATCAAGAGAACCAGAGTGGACAACAAAAAAGAGCCAGAGTAAGAGCAAGACTACTGAAGCTTCTCTAGCCACTGCTACTGCCATTTCTTCTCAGAGTACCACACCAAGTATTACAACTACAACCGCTTAAGGACCTGCTCAATCTGTAGGAGGAGGTGACCAACCCCCAGAGAAAAAAAATTCAATAACTCCAACTTGCCAAGGCAGTCCTCTACTAGTTATTGGAGCCCAAGCTAGCATCGAAGAAAAGAGGACTGAAGAGCCAAAAGATGGTGTTACTACTCCAGTCTCATCTCCTCACATTACTCCAAATCCATCTCCTCATTGTAGCCCTGGTCCATCTGCAAGCGCTCCTCTTTTGAAGTCAATTAGTTCCGCAATTCAGATAGTAGAGATTGGGGATGAAAAGAGCACTAGCAGCGAGTCCACTAAATCTAATGAAGCTGCAAGGAAAAGTCAAGAGGAAGAGAAAGCCTTGAGTTTATCTAGGCTTCTTTTTCAAGATCCAAATAAATTTTTTCTACAGCTACAGGGGCAATGACTCTAGTGAAGAAGAAAATGTTCAGTATAGAGTCACTTGGGGCTACTTTGAAAGTGATTAGTACAAAGTTTTGGCTAGAAGGAACTTTAGAAAGGAAGGGAAAGAGGAAAAAGGAGATCATCCTTGCAAAGGATACTGTGTGTCAAGAAGTTCACTTTGGGTTTACAATAGTGAAAGCTAAGAAGCAGAAGACTTTATCAATACTTGGGCAAGATCCATAAATAGGACACTTAACAATGGAGATAGCAAAGCCAAACAAGGAAAGGAGAATTGAGGACATGACACCTGATGATTTCACTCTGCACTCAATTGATCTTGTAGAGGCTAGACATGATACAAAGGTGGGCCTATGGAGATCAAGTAATGAGGTGATAGAAGAACAATTAGAGAGCCTCAAATTGTCGAAAATCAAGATGAAGGCCGAGATTGAAGAATTGAAAAGATTTATCAGGCAGTTAGTTGTTCCATTGGCAACCATTACTGGTGTGCCTTCTACTGAGAACCCCATAGCAGAAGAAGTGCAAGCTTTCATCTCACAGCTTCAGAAAGATAGGCATTTTGGTTAGATCAGAAGAGAATGGATTGAGATACTCAATGTAGATGGAATTTCTCTAATCGATCAAATTGGAAATATTATCCTTCGATTAGAAACTGAGAAGGATAATATCATATCTAATCACAAAACTTTGGCTGCAGAGAGGGAAAGATGTGATGAATGCATTTTCCTCCTGAAAATGATCATCTAAATGAAGGCAAAAGAGGCAGTTTAAGCAAAGATTTTGAAGAAAGGAACCGAGCCTCTGTTCGAATGGCTTCAAAGCATGCAATTTAAGTTGGAGATGATTTAAGAAGTTGAAGGGGGAATCAAAGAAATAAGGGAAAAAGTGAAGAAGACGCAAGATAGAGCATTGGAACTCATGCGAGGATTACACACTGACTCACAAACCAGTGGGCAAGGGAAAGCTCTTATTGGGGTAGAAGTAATGAAGAAAAACTTCTCTACATACTTAAGTAATCTATCTCGAATGACTTCAAGCAGTCAAAATAGAGTATTAGAGTTGCAGACACTTGGTGGATGTGTATACGTGGCTGCTGAAGAGTTGACAAGTCAGCTAAATGTAGTAAAGGAGCTAGCTTGAGAGCATTCGAAGTGGCTCTTAAGATTCACTAATGTACATGTGCCTGGTCATGAATAAATGATTCCAATTATAGTTGTTAAGGCATATAGAGTGAAAATTGAAAAAGGAAAGAAGCCCAAGTGATTCAGTTGATGACCTCTTTTCATTTTCTGTTGTAAATTTTGTAATACGACAACTAGCATCTTGCCGTTTGTCATCCTCAGAAGATGAACCGTTTAAAATTGCTACTGTAATGGTCATCTCTCGAATGCTATATGTATAAAGTTGAATGATTAATGAAAGGACAACAAATTTTGGTGTAGGATACTTGATGTTGCAAAGTCAATTGAAGAGTATTTTATGTTCCACTAAGTTGGTAGTTGTTAATTAGCTGATTCATTCTCTTAAACTATGTTACAGTAGGAAGGAAAGGATGTTTCATTCCTTTGTTTCGAGGTTGTGAATAAATCTAGTAGGATGTGTTGTGAAATGTTTAGAAGGACTCATTAGGCTTTTGTTTTTATTTCATTTGTATCTCTGTTAATAGTTGCTATAGATTAGTTAAATGTTGAGTGTATGAATTCATAGGATGTGTTAGTTCTATCATTTGGTTCATAGACTAGAAAATCCGTCCTGCCTGGATTAAGTTCTACTTAGGCTTAATTTGGTTTGCCTCTTCCATTCTTGGGTTAAGAGCGTACCCTGTGTTAGTTTTAGCATGAAAACATAATTCATTGCATATCATTCCATAAGGGAGTTGTACCTACCAATTCAGAGAAAAGAAAATAATCAAAGAATGGCTTTTCAACTATTGTAACCAGATATTGTTCACGATTTGGGCACTAAGAGTCATATTCCTAAGAAATAAGAAGGGAAAAATCTATTTACCAACAATAATCTAAAAATGAAAGAGGGAGAAGCTATGCCAAATTACCATAACATCTTCAATACTTTAGTTATTCAATTGATTTTAGTCCGCATAACCTTTGATGATGAAATTAAAGCTATTAAGTAGTTATGTTCATTACTAAATAGATGAGAAGGGGTAGTAATGGCAGTCAACACTTTGGATGTTGTGAAAACCATATTTAATGGGGGCTCAGTCACACTTCTCAGCAAAAACATGCAATAGAAGAATCAAGAATCTTCCTCAAGTGATGCACTCATTTTTGATAGCACTAACAATAGATGTAGGAACTGAGAAAGAGGCAAACATAATAACAATAGAAGGTCAAAATCTTTACATTGATCAAAATCTAGAGGCATAAATAGTGTATGTTAGTTCTATGGTAAACAAGGATGACAAAAAAACAATATTGGAATTGCAAAAAGGCCCAAGATAAATTGACTAATGATGGAGTAAACATTGTAGTTGTTAAAGATGATGGTATTTTGGTTCTCATAGCTAGTGACATGAATGTAAGTTCATTGGGCTCTTGATTCTAGAGCCTCATTTCATGCTACTCCATGTTGGAGTGCCTTTACAAATTATCAAAAAGGTATGTTTGGTCAAGTTTTTCTTAGAGATAACAAAGAATGTGACATTTTTAAAAAGTGTGATGTCTTATTATGATGCAATATAGAACTAAATGAACCCCTAGTGGAGGTGATCTGGCTCCCAACAATTAACCACACAATAGAAACACAACACAAGATACAAGGTCTGATACCAAGCTCAATTCTTTATTCATAAGACAAGTGATTACATGCAATGTGTCGAGTTATAAGGCCTTCCCAGTTGTGATCAAATACAAAGAAAGTAATAATTTTGCAAGATCCCTCAAAATCCAACCCAACTTTAGCTAGCCTAGATCTGTAACACAACAACACTTTGATAGAAACCCCAAAAAGATCTTAACTTGTGCTCGCAATCCACCAGGCAATCTCCTTGTTCCTTAAGCCATAGCTACTAGCTCTACTCTCAAATTCCTGATTCTAGATTCCTTCTTGAATCCATTTTCCTTCCTCTATTGATGTCTACAACACTACCCAAGCCCTCCTTAAATACTTGCATGGCCACAAGTTGACATGTTGCAAATAGAATAATCTAGAACCAAAATAAACATAAAATGATTTAGTCAGCTTACAACCATCATTAAAAATATATAGGATAAATAACCAAGACTCAAATAGGTCTGAACACATCCCTATGATCAATCCACATCATGATCAAACACTAAATGCATTAAATGCACCAATTTGGCTGATCCAATCTACAAGAACACCATTCAATGAACCAAACTATCTATTATCAACAAAACCTTCGAGTTCACCAAGCATTGTCATACAAGCATGATGACTGAGCTCCCACAACCATCATTGAGCTCCTTTAGTTTTTGAGCTCCTCGGTCAATACTACAACTAGAAACTACCCCAATAATGACAAAGGAATATCCCTTCTTCGACGGAGTTCTCCAACTCCAAAGTCAAAAGCACTCTAGCATGTAGGATGGCTAAATACCCCAGGATGCTCTTGCATCATATTATCACTAAAGAATGGTAGTAAATGGCTACTAAATGATGTTAAACATGTTACCTATCTTAAAATAAGTATGATTTCTATTAGTCAACTTTATGTGCAAAGTTATGTTGTTTATTTTTGGCTTACATTCATGGAAAGTAATCAAAGGTTTGTTAGTTGTTGCAAAAGAAAATAAATTAGGGAGTTTGTATGTCATGGAATGTTACAGTGGGAAAGGAGTTCTCATGGCCATTAGAAATGGAAAAGTTGAACTTAGGCACAAGAGGCTCAATCACATGAGTAAGAATGGTCTTCAAGTAATGCTTCAATGAGGTCATCATTTGGGTCTTGTAGTTATGAAGTTATGGCTAAAACACAAGTAATGCCTTGGTCTCAACATTCTTCTTGCACAAAACTATGTGGTGTTCTTCACACTGGTACAAAATTTATACGAAACTATTTAGGGGAAGATGGCATGAATGAATTGAACAATGCAAACTAGATAGGACAAGTTAAAAGCTTTCATCCTAAATCATTGAATACAAGAGAAAGATGAGCTTCCAGATATAACTCCCAATACAATTCAAGCTTCCAAATTTGAAAAACCCAAACAGGATCAAGGGATGCCAATACTAAACTTGAATCTCATTAAGGAAACATGTAGGAAAAGACACTTTTATGCATATTTGTTAGCCTTAATTCAAAATGTGATTTACTTGTCTAGGTTAAAATCTGATCTAATGCACATGCACAGTCCAAATGAAATATGAAATAAGATCTAAAATACCCAAGAAAATGAGGAGAGTTGACTTATCTTTAAATAATGAGGATAGATAATTTTCTATCTAAAAAATTGATGTTCTGCAACTGTGACTGTAAATCTGATTGTTACCAACCTACTCTACGAGTGAAACTCTAGGATATGAATGTCCATGTAAGTGTAAATGTGTGAAAAATGTGAAGAAACGAAGATAAAATATGAGCTAGAGAGGGGGGGGGGGGGGGGGAGGGAATAGGAAGAAAGAGGTAATAGGATGGAGAGATAGAGAGAGGAGATATGAAGAGAGAGAGGGAATAGGACATGGAAATAAAGAGAGTGAGAGGGAGATGGACAGAGTGAGAGTGAGAGTGATGGAGTGAATGCAATGTCCCCAATTTTACTAAAATACTTTAAATAATTAATGGCCCCAAAATTGTAATAATATTATTTAGACATTTAATTAATAAAGGGGCCCAAATTTATTAATTTTTCATAGGTGTATGTGTTTTTTGTGTCATGTGTTAGTACATTATTTCTCTCTCTCTCGAGAGTTTTCCTTCAATGAGGTATATATGTCTGTTGGATTAGTTGTTGTATGTGATTTGGATTTTTTATTTGTTCTGCAAATTCCTATTGGAATTTTTTATTGTCCACCATTTTGGAAGTAGAAGATCTTGGACCCTACTTGGCTATTTCGGTTTTGATGGGATTCAACCCTCACTATATTCCATCTTGTGTTACGTTTCTTCAGATTTGGCCCTAGTCTACACTTCATCCATTATCCCAAAATATTGGTTTATTACTGTCACTAATCTGTCAATATTAATTTGGATGTTGTGTAGAAGGTTCACATTACCTTCAATTATATGTACCTCTCTATCTTCAAAGTTGTGATGCCACCTTTTACAAGCATCCAAAAATGTATCACTCTCTTCCATAACTTGTCCTCACTCTTTCTTCTCTAGAGCAACCTCTAGATGGTCAGGGTCAATTGGGCCCACTATTTCATTAACATATCCCCTTAACAACTCATTCTACTTTCTTAATACCAAAATCTCTAACTCACCTTGATCCAAATGTGTAAACATTGCTTGAGGCTCATTGTGATCAAAACATTTGTCACATCAACTGTGGGCCTTCCCATCACTATCTCCTTCATCTAATAGTCTTTTTGAGAAATATATTCAGTATTTGTATGGGGAGGCAAGATGGCAATGTGTGCCAGTAGATCTTCATCCTGGTTCTTCATGGTAAAGGCTAGTCTCTTAGCATCACCTTTAATTGGTTTTAGTAATTTGAATGCCTTTATCAGCTCTATAATACCCTCTATTGGTGTCTTTTTGAGCAAGAAGTCTATCTCTATGTTGGGTATTCAATTTTCTTCGTAAGATACCAAATTATTTTTCCTTTGTTGAAAAAACCCTAGTTGCAAGGGTTTTAAGGTGAAAACCCTCGGTAAATTTTGAAAATTCTTTAAGCCTTTTCTTTTCCTTCGTTACTTTTTGTTTTATTTAAAGAAGGGGGTGTACACCATCATGTTGTGTTTGAGCATAAGAGTTATTGACTTTAGGTCATGACCCTATGCCTTTTTGGTTTTTAAATATTTTCCATTTCTTAAAAAAACAAGGGTTACTTCTTCGTGGTTAGGGACCCTTCGTGAATATCCTAGGTATTGACTTTGATATTGTTTGTGGTTGACACTTTAATTGATAGTTAAACCTAGGTCTTAAGCAGATGAAATGGTGGGACCTAAGATCAATGGTACATATTTCTTTGCAATCCTTGGAAATTATTTGAGGGAGAATGTGCGATGTATCCACATGGCTAATAGCGGGGCTAGGCACTTTTCTTTTAAGTGAGTAGTTGAACAAAATCAACGTTCATCGCTTGTTCATAGTGTGTATTTCTCTATGTGGTGATGTGGCAAGATGTAAATGTGTGTCTAGGAGATGGAATCAAGTCTTCTCAATTAAGGTATTGATCAACAATCCTTGTTAACTTGCAAGCCTCAAAAATAGATATAGCAATGAAGTGAGATCTTGTCATGTGGAGTAGACCCAAGCTCAAAGTTGCTTGGTGGGACCAATTCCAACAAGGATTCATTTCATTCTGATTGGTCTGCATAGGTCCACGACAATTAGCACAAATAGGTAAAAGGCATGAATCATAAAATGGAGATGCCGAGATGCTTCCACATGGACACAAGGATTAGGTTTTCCTTTATAAAATAATGTGTCCTCTCTTCTTGGAATCTACAACTATTACATTCACACAGACTCTAATAAAGGTTATAGAAAAAAGGTGAGATCATGACACACGTTTTGATTGACATAAAAGTTTCTGGTAGGACCCAAGGAGTCGATAGGGACCTAACATATGATTGGGCCATGTGGATAGTGTCAACAAATCCAAGTATGTAAGCATTTTCAGTTTTAATCCTTAAGATGATCATATGGCCTGCGTTGTCTTGTAAGAAATCTGTATCCTCGTGGAGATGAAGAGCGATGCCTCCATGTGATCACCCCTCATTGTAGCATTTCGTTGTTACATAAAAGGAAAATTTGTGCAAAGGACTAAATCGACAGTGGGGACTAAATTACATGATAGAGATGAGTCATTTGTGCATTTAGAAATAAAGGGGAGATCGGTGGTGTGTGTGTTATCACGAGGCTTAGGCATCTGTATGGAAATAAACTGTGATGTAGACATGTGTCCCACACTCTTCAGTGTGTGAAATCAAAGGAGCTTATGTAATCACTTTTCAAACTTCTTATTGATTGATGATTAGTCCCATAGGATGAATCAAATGATCTGCAAATGTCAAAGGGAGTTTGTAGTCATCCTATGTAGGTTGGAAGATGAACAACAATGGATGTTCAAACTTGGTACTAAGATGAGAAAACAAGTATTTTTTCAGCTTGACAATGTGATAGTTATTTCATATGAATTCATGGTTTTAATTCTACTACAATGGATTTAAAAGTTGTCACCTTATTTTGAATTATCAACATCTACATGCAAAATTTGCAAAATTTTCAAGATTGGGAAATCCAAGCTCGAAGATTTTTAAAATGAGACTTACGGTGTTCTAAACATTTGTGAAACACATAAGTAGTTTTTTTCTCTTCATGTGCTCTAAATTAAGGAATTGTCTATTCTGGGATTTGTAATTGATTGATAAAGCCATACCATGAGTTATCAAACCCTAAATAAGCCCTAGATGTGTAGATACCCTATAACAAAAAAATCATGCCTCCCAAGAAGTATTCTAGAAGGTTCAATTATGAAGATAGAAGACTATAGGACGATTTCATTGAACAATTTCCTATGTCAAGAGAGGATAGGGAAGTAACCAAGGTATGGAAAACTTTGAAAAATGAAGCACACACTAATTTGAAGGATAGGTATGGAAATGTCTATGACACAGATATGCCAACCAAAAGTTTAGAATTAGTTTTTAAGTGGTGGTATGGTCAAGCAAAATTAGGAAGAACTCTCAGTAATATATGGAAATATTATTTAGTTAAATTGGTAATGCCTATTGTTTTTCTTGATATTGACCTACTATCTAAGGTAGTGGATAGATATGACCCGATTTCACACATAATTAGGGACATAAGTGGGGAGGTTATGTTAAAAATAGACACTGATTCCATTAGAGAGGCATTTGGGCTACATCCACTTGAAGATGTAATTGATTGAATAGATTGTAAAGTGTTTCAAGAAGCTTTTGATCAATTAGGGTTGATATATAATAGAAATTGATAGTCTCTTAAAAGAGGTAGATGGAATTAATTTGACATCTCTAGCTATATCACAAATCATAGGTAATTGTGAACATTATAATAATACCTTGGTGAGTACCCATACTACCCTTTACTAGGTATTGGGGCTGACAAATAGGAGAAAATTCAGTAAAACTACAATGTGGATGTATCTTGGAATTCAAAAGCATGGGGATGTGGATGTATCTCTACAATACTTGATTACATTGAAAGTAAAATGGTGGAGTTAAAGGACTTAATAGAGGGTTTCCATGATACTTTGGTACCATCTATTTTGGATAAGGACAAGAATATCAAAGAGTTTTTTCATGTAGAACTGAGGCCATCACCATAGTAAGTGACATAGTAAAAAGGATAATGAGAAATATCGATATGAGACTCTTCTAGAATGTATGTCCAGGTTGGTTAACTCTAGGATATTTTGTGAAAATTTTGAGAAAGAGGTTACTTAGGCCAAGGTTAAGTACAACCCATATAGGCAGGTAGTAGATCAAATCTTAGCTCATACAAGACCAACAAATGATTAATTTGAAGAGTGGGTTAGAAGGTATATTGTAGCTAACAATTCAAATCATGAAGATTCACCACCACAAAGGCCATAAGAAAGAATATTTTGAACAAGATAAAGTGTTAAAGATAAAAGGAGATAGTTGGTCATGTGTGAGTAAGCGATCACATCAAGATTGTTGATGTATTAACTTTTGTTTTGCATAGCTAGCTAATTGATTGTTTGTAACAAATATAAATATCAAATCAAAAGATGACATGTGTCTTAGTCCCTATGCCTAAATCTTGTTGCAACTCATCTATATAAATTAGTTCCCAAGGCTATAGAAGGGTTTGAGAGTTTTGAAGAGAATATAATTTCTTACGTTTCTCTCAGATTTAGTCCATTTACTATGTATTATTTTTTGATTAAGAATGGTGAAAAAAAAAAGTTGCATATATATTTTGAGTTGATATTCATAGAGTTTTAGCATAAGGATTGTATCATTTTCAAGCAAAATGAATACAAAGAATGAAGTATCTTGAATGCCCAATTCCGATATTGTCTCTTTTTATGTTATTTTCTAGTTTCCTGAGGCTTAAGGACAAGTTCTAAGATCTAGTTATAATTCTTTTCAATATTATATCATATTCCATATTTTATTTTTAATCAAAGTGATTATGTAAATTCTTGATGTGATTTAAGGGAATGAGAAATATCACAAGGAGATATGATAAGTATAGGATTTGGAATTGAGTATTGATGTTCCTCTCACAAAATGAGAGAAATAGATCCATTAGAGTATGTTCAAGTCATGTGAGTGAATTTCCCAAAAGGATAAAGACATTGATCATAAGGTGGTAATAAATAGGTCTTGAAAAGTTACAAAGTATTAAATTTCATGATTCAAAGCCAAATATCTTATATATTTTTTATGGATCTTGAAGGATAACCTATGCTTGATTTAGAGAAAAGACCTAGGGTATGGAATAGTAGCTGAATTATAGTCCTTGTGTATTCTCTAAGTTAGAAGAACTGAAGGAAAATATCTATTATAAAGATGGATTTCACTGATGTTGTTATTGACAAGAAAGAAATGTAATGAATTCTTACGTATACTTGCCAAAATCTTGTATAATTTGAAGAGGAGAAGACTGCTAAGTCTTGTTAATTAGTCCTATTGATTTGTGTGGGGATATTTATAATGGTATATAGCTGATTCCTAGGTTTACCTTCCCACTTCAAAAGGTAATTGAAATCTTGTCAAATTAGGAGCCAACAAAATGATGAGCCTATTGGGGAGTTTCAGACATGGGTTATGTGTAGAAGAATGTGTACATCTTAGAATAGTGCCTTGTTTGGTATATCTCCACATATATGATGTTGTGAATCCCTTCCAAGAAGTGACGTATTATATTTTATTTTGAAAAATGGGCCCAAAACGTTCTCATGTTTTCATATTTTCATTAGATTAGTACTTTTAATTCACATTTTTTTATCCTCATTAGTAAGTTGCCATTTAAAACATTTTATCCCTTAGGTGGATGGTGAACCAATCAAGGTTTCATAACTAGTGTTTTAGCATTAACATTTGTTACATTTTACATGGTAGACAAGAGGAAAATCATGAGGGCCTACATGAAAATACATCTCGAGGTCCCTATAGAATCAAATTTAGCCAAAGGAAACTAAAAAGTTTGGCCTAAGAAGAAAGGAGAGACTAGTCATGCTTGGTAGCCCAAAAATAACACAGGAATCACTTTACAACCTCAAGTTGTCGAAGAAAAATGTTGGAAATTTTAATTGGAATAATTATTATGTCATCACTGATGTCAAACCTATTGGTGAGATAGTTTTCTATATGATCTAAGTGTTATATCTATTTGATTGATGAGGATGATTTGAGAAGTTGTTCATAAAAGAAGTATCTAGAGAAAAGGTTGAGTTATGAAGAGGAAACTATAAATGGGCAATTGATTAGTTGGAATTTGACAAGATACAGTGATTGTTTAAATCATGTTGCAAGTGGAGAAGACAATAATGCTAAATCCTTGAAGATGTGATCAAAGAAAAATCAAATGCATAGGCTTGACCTAAGTGACCTTCTTGGTTTTTTTATTGGCCCTGGTCTTTTGTCCTGCCCCCTTTGTTTTTTTAGGTCTCTTCCTTTTTTTGTGGGGGCATGTTTTAGTTGGTTGCTTTTAGTTAATATTGTTACTCTAAGCATTCCTCTTTTTCCAGTTCTTTGTTATGTTTGGGTTTCAAGGCCTCATCAAAACCTATTTTCCTTAGTAAAAAACAAAGCAGAAGATTAAGGAACTTGAAATATATGTTGAGTTATTCTAGTGTCAACCGAGCACCAGAACAAGTTGAGAAAAATTAGTCTTGACTAAGCATCAGTATTGACTGAGTCACTATTTATGTGTCGAGAAAGAAATTTAGTAGCGATTGAGTAACCCAGTGATGACTGAGCGTCAAAACATATTGTTGGTCGAGGAACAACATTTTAGCAATTTATGAGAAATTATAACTTCCAACCGACTAAGTTGATTTCTTGGGATATGGAAAGTATGTTGAAGATAATGATTGATGAGTTGGATCATTTAATACTAAGCGAGGATTAGGTAAATGATGCAAGGAATGGATTCTAAGAGAAGTTTCTAAAAAAGAAGAGGATAAACAAGATGGCAATCAAATTCATTGTATGTGTTGAATCTAATCATTAACCATAAGATCTATGGTGATGTTTAAGAAGAAAAATATCTAAATTACCTATTTAAGGAGGTACAAGGGCCTAACCTATAGTGTGTTTTTCAAAGTATTGCAAAAGGTTAGAGCAGTGGCTGATGTTATTGATTGGCAAACCTAAGCAGAAGGCTAAGAAGAGTTCAAAAGAGAATGAGAGTGATTACCTGAAAGATTGCCAAGTGAATTAGAGACAAAGATGACAATGAGGGCCAATAAGAGAATCAGTAAATGTGAGCTGAGCTAAGATCTATATATGCAAAGTGAGTTGTACTTGATAGATCAAAATCTATTATTACTTTCTAACCGTTGTAAATAGTATTTGAAATCCTTTAATCAAGGTAATAGTCATATGTAAATCCTTTAACAGGGTGGCATTCTAATGGAATGCTCTAAAGTCTTCTAACAAGGCCACTCCTAAGAGGGTGATTAAATCCTTTGACAAGGTCACATTTAACAATGTGTTTAATAACCTTTGAAAAGGTTGGCTCCCAATAGAGCTTACTTTAGAAGAGTGAAAAATTGGTGACATGTTATTGTTGGTTTTTCCCAAATTGGGTTTCCACGTTAAATCCTAGTGTCAAACTTGTGTGGATGTTATATATGGTATTTTACTAATTTATGTTTACATTCTTCAAGTCTGTTATATTTAGGACAATGGATATCTAGTTGATGTTACTAAAGTTAACTGTAGATCCAGAGCTATATAATGATAAGATATGGAGTTGTTTAAATGATTGTTTGTTCAATTGATACATCTAGACCTTGGATATAAAGCTCTCCCCCCTCCAATTATTCTAAATATTCTAACAATTAGTATTAGAGCTTCTTGTGATTGTAGAGAAAATTATTAAGGTACTCAAAATAAAGTTCATGATGTACAAAAAGGAGTTACCAAGGTTGAACAAAGAGAATCTTCCTGCATGGTAAAGATTGATGAGAATACATATAACTTGTATTGGTGATGCTACACTAGAGTTTTTGGACAATGCATATGTGAATATAACGAAAGTCCCTTGAACTTCTCAACAACTAAAAGAAAGGAAACAACACAATAAGGCAATGTTGGAGATTGCTTTAGCCCTAAGCTATGTTGAGTTTGATGACATAAAAGATTGCAAAAATGTAAAGGAAATGTGGGATAAATTGAAGAACATGTATGGAGAAGATTATAAAATTAGAAAACTTGAGTGGAAAATTTGACAAAAAGTAAATGATAGAATGTGAGAATATAGTTCACTGTGCAAGAATCAAAGAGGTTGTCAATGTTATTAGAGGTGCAAATGGAAATATTGCGGTTGAAACAATAATAAGAAAGGTATTGAGAAATCTTCTTCCAATTATAGCTATTAGGGCTTATGAAACACAAGAGCTGAGATGTACACCAGGTAATACCCTAACTCTAGAAGGTGTGATTGGTAGGCTTACTACTTTTGAGATGTCCAATTTTGATGATTACACTCCTACTATTATTATATCTTCTTTTAAATCACAACTATTTCTTAGCAAGAAACAAAAAGAGGAACATGTGAAAAGTGACAATGATACTTTTGATGATGAACTTGATGAACTTGAGGCAGTGATGGCTAGAAGACTTGATAGAGTAAAGGAAAATACAAAGGTAAACTTTGTATAATTAGTTTTTCATGTAATAATGTTGGTCATATTATTGTAAGATGTCCTAACAAAGAAGACAAGGACGAGAGAAAGGAAAACAAGTATGATGACCAAGACAACAAGAACAACAGGGACTATAAAGATAAAGATAAGAAATCTTGTTATATTACTGAAGAAGAAACTAATATTGAATCTGAAAGTAATGATGAAGAAGTAGTCCATGTTGCTATGAAAGAAGATTCTGATGAAGGAGAGAAAATTGTATTAATTTTTTATGTGAATAAAAGTGAGATGGATAATTGATAGTGGCTTAAATCACATGACTATTGATACAAGTAAATTTGAGAACATTGGACCATACAAGGATAGTTGTGTTAAATTTGGTAATGATGTTCCATGTCTTGTGAAAGGTAAAGGGTCAATACAACTGACTGATAAGATCAAGTGTGATAATGTTTATTGGGTTGAAGTACTTAACTATAAGTAGTTGAGTGTTTCATAGTTAAACAAATCATATTCTAGAGTTGAATTCCATCATAGAAAGGCTAGAATATTTAATGCTAATGGTAAAATGATTGGAAGTGTTGATCAAACAAGAGGTAACTTGTTCTATCTAGATTTATTGGATGAGACATGTTTGTTTTCACAACATTAAGACATTTGGTTATGGCACAAGAGGTTATGTCATGTAAATTTTAACAATTTGGTTAGCATTAGTAAAATGAAAAGAGTAGAGGTTTCCTAAAATTGAAGAAACTTGATAACATTATGTGCAATCAATATCAATTGGGAAAAATGACAAAGTCTAGTTTCAAGAGAAAGACATATTCAGCTAATGATATTTTAGAATTGGTTCATATTGAGGTATGTGGACCTATTGTTGTTCAAAGCTATTATGGAGACAAATATTTCATTCTATTTGTTGACGATCACTCTAGAATGATGACTGTGATGTTTCTTAAAGAAAAATTTGATGCTTTTTAATTAATTAAGTAGTATTTGGCCAAAGTTGAAAAAGAGACAGGAAAGAATTTGAAATGCTTGAGATTTGATAGAAGTGGTGAATTCATTTCCAATGAATTTAACATATTCTACAATGAGAGAGGAATCACAAGATATATGTCAGCACCCAGGACCCATCCTCATGATGAAATAGCTAAAAGAAGAAACAAATCAATCATGGATTGTGCTAGAAAAATGTGTCACAAAAATACTAGAGATAAATTGTAAGTACAACCATTTATACCCTGAACAAAGTGCAAGTAAAGAAAGGTACAAATGTTACACCTTTTAAATTATGGTATGGTTATGCTCCTAATGTAAAACATTTCAAATTTTTTGGCAACAAATGTTACATACTTAAAGATAATAGAAATGGAAAACTTGATGCTAAAAGTGATGAAGGCATATTTCTACGATATTCCACTAAGAGAAAAGCTTATAAATTTTGAACTCTAATACTAACAAAGTTGCAGAAAGTGCAAATGTAAAATTTGATGAGTATACAAAAAGGAATGAATTTGAATGCAAGATAAAACATTAATACTATAGTTCATTCATATATGTGAATGATAGTGCTCCTAACACCCCACCTAAACAAGAAAACAAAGTTGTAAATCTACAAAAAACTAGGAATGTTGAGTTGCAACAACTAGTTGCCAAGCAAAAAATTGTAGGTGTCTAGCAATAGGGAAATGATGTCAAGTTACTGACAAAGGAAGCCAAACACTAGGAAAAAAATGTAGAACATGAACAAGAGAGAGATAATGAGATTGAAATCATTCTTCAAAATGAACCTATTGAAGAAAAAAGAAGAAAAGAGCATATACTAGCAAAATATATGATAAGACATCATACACCTAAGAAAATCATTCGAGATAAATAATCTAGTGTTATGACAGGAAAACGACTTAAAAGTGATACATGCTTACTTTGTTAGTTTGAGCCCAAATCTGTGAAATATACTTTCAAGAATGAATATTGGATACAAGAAATGAATGAAGAGATTGAGTAGATAGAAAAGAACAAAACATGGACACTAGTACCAAGTAAGTGCACAAAGTTGTAGTGCCAAAAGGGGGGTATAAGTGGCCACTTTTTTTTTTCTTTTTTGAAACCAACAATTTTTGAACTTCGCCGATAATTTGATGATAGTTATGCTCAAAATTTTAAGATATGACAAAAAAATAGTAGTCCTTTGAATCTACTTTCTAAACTACTAATCTTTTTTCAAAATGGTTTAGTTTTAGGTCCTCAAAAAAAGGGGGCCGTAGAAAGTAGTACTATTTTTTTAGAAAAAATATAACATAGTGCAGAGTGTGCCCTCCCTAAAATTTTAACATTTAAAAAAAAATCTTCGATTGCTCTGGTCAAAAGTTACCTAACATTGTGTAGTTTTTCCTAGATTTTTTGTGTAATTTTGTAATGTGTATTTTTATTAATGAATTTTTTAATTAGATACATCCCAAAAACATGAAATATATGTGTACTCTCCCTAGAAATGATTGAAAACTAATCCAAAATCAAAATTTCTTTTTTTTTCAAAATGTGTAGAATAGAGTCTAGTTTCTAAAAAACTAAGTAGTTGTGAGATTTGATGAATGAGCTAAAATCTACACCCTAATTAGTAGATGTTGGTTTTTGAGAGAAAATGGACATGCATTCAAAAGAAATTATAGTTAAAAGGATTGAAATAGTATGAATTCAAAATAAATTATATGGTTATATAGCTAACAAAGAGATCTACAATATCATGTAACCTGATTTTATCAATGCTCAACCATGAAAAAACTTGAAGGAGAGCACACAAGAAAAATCAAACATTTTTTGTATGCATGTTGCAAAACACGTCTTAGACCAATTTAGAGACTCCAAACCTTTGGGTTGGATCCCCAAAGAAAATCCAAGCCTTAGGCTTGGTGGTATCTAATTCTTTATATAGCACATGCACGCTGAAGCACGTACGCACTATAGTGTGTGCACACTATTTATTTATTTATTTTAAATTCAAGACTTAAATAGAGGGCACACAATATAGCACATATACACTATAGTGTGGACGCACTGTGTAAGCCTTGTATTTAAATAGAGAGGATGAATAAGAAGAGAGGGAGAGAGGGTAAAGAGTGAGAGGGAGTAGAGGATGGGGAGAGAGTAGGGGATGTGTGTGTGTGTGTGTGTGTGTGTGTGAGAGAGAGAGAGAGAGAGAGAGAGAGAGAGAGAGAGAGAGAGTAGGGGATGGGAGGAGGTGGGATAGGGGGAGAGAGAGAGGGGGGGATGGGATAGGGGTGGGATAGGGAGAGAGAGAGGGGGGATGGGAGAGGGTGGGATAGAGAGAGAGAGAGAGAGAGAGAGAGAGAGAGAGAGAGAGGAGAGAGAGAGAGAGAGATAATGTGTAGGGGATGGTAGAGGGTGGGGTAGGGAGAGATGAATGGAGGAGAGATAGAGAGTAGGGGATGGTAGAGGGTGGGATAGGGAGAGATGAATGGAGGAGAGAGAGGGGGAGAGAGAGAGAGAGATAATGTGTATGCACTATGTGAAAACACCAAAAAATGGTTAAAAGAAAAGTTTGGGTCCCTATTAACCCATATTCTCTTTTTTGTCTTTGTTTATTGTGTTGTTCCAACATAAAACATGGGTTTCATGGTATTGGAAGCTAGCAAACATCAAATTCAATTATTGGATACACTATTTGAAGCGTTTTTTAACATTCTTTGTATAGAAAAGGTTAGTGCAATCATTTTTAAATAGTCTTTATTACTATAGAGACAAATTTTATTATAATTTGACAAGTTGTTTAATATATAGTGAATTCATTCAAATTTGTATGTTTTAATGAATTTTTGTTTGGAAATAGTTAGAAATTTTAATGGATGAATAATTCATCATAATTTTACTAGTTGTTTAATATATATTGTGTATTCATTAAAATAATTGTAATTTGTAAATGTATTTGAATGATTTGTTATTTACAAATTGTAAGTAATTCAGATGTTTGAATAATTTGACATATAGAAATCATCATCATGCCAAGGAAGAAACCAAAAAATCAAACAAAAAAAGAGAGGGAGAGAGATTTGGTAATTAAAAGAGATAAAATGAACCTAGTATGTAATCAAAGAAAATTGCAATGCAATAATGAAGATTTGTCTTTTGAAGAGGAACATGAACCACCAATACAAAGAAACAAAGAAGAATAATTAGAAAGATAAAGAGAACGAATGAGACTCTTACACTTCTTGAATTGTGAAGGTACACCATCTTCCAATGTTGGAGTCATATCATCATTTCTTGTTGAAGAGATGCTAATTTCTACATCTGGCGATGTACACACTCCATCATGTCATCTTGAAGGCACAACATCAGTAGATCAAGTAAGTGATATTCCATCTTTTGCATCTTATTTCCAAGGCACATCATCTTTGGTTCAAGGTACACAAATCACTTAACCTTATGTTGATGTTCAAAATGTTCAGGGAATGGAAGGGATTATAATACCTTCTCAAATTTTTTTTAGAAGATCAAAATATTTGATTGATATTGATACTAACATTTTGAAATCAATGTCTGACAAGATTAGCAAGTGTACTTTCAAATAAAATTTAATTGTATGTGGAGATTATTCTTTCAAGAATTAATTATGATAGGTCAATGCCAATTATTTGTTGAAATTATAAGAAATTTGAAATTTAGGCCTATCATGTAGATTCTTGGGCTAAGAACAATGGATGATTCAAATGAAAAAAGACTTGTAATGAATCTACTGAGTGCATATGAAAAAGTGGGTTCTAAATCACTCAACAAAGATAATAATATCATAAGACGCATACTTACATTAGCAATAGTAAGTACACAAATGAAGAAATCTCAACTTATGGAAAAAAAAAGAAAAACATTGAAAATTGGTAGAGGTACTCTACGGAGAGCCATGGTAAGGCATGAGAGAGTGGAAGATCCAACAAAAAATAGGTTATGGACATTTAGCAGTAGACTACCATGAAAAGATAAATAAATTAGTGAAGCTTTGAAATCATTGATTGAAGAATTTTTGGACAAATAACACGTGTGTTTCCTCTAATTAAAGAGATGTTGTAAGGAGGATTGGTAGCCAATATCTCGATCCACATGCGAAACATGTTTTGGACTTAACTCAGAGACAATTTTTTGCAAAATTTATTGGTATGTATCCTTAAATTTGAATAAGTCAAAGATTTTTTGAGATGGTTAAACTTTTTTATGTGAAGAATCACATACACACACACACAACTTGTTGTTGTAGGATACATATTGATTTTTCTAACCATTTTGATGTTTTTAGGCATATATGTGTGTTTTTGCATTCTAAGTTTGTTTTGCAAGATTGTGACATGAATGAGCCATCTAGATCTTCAAAGGAATCCATATCCAACATTTTATGTGAAATAGGGGACAATCAACAATTTTACAAGATGTAATGCTAGGATGGTACATGCTTATTTTGTGGTTATTTTCAACTTTTATCAAGTTGTGAACATATGAATAGTACACATGAAATTGGAAATCAAATAGTAGATTATAGAAAAAGTAAGAAAAAATAAGATAGTGACGTATGCTCTAAAAGATGAGAAACATGGTAAAAGATGTGATTTAGTCATTGAAAAGATTCCAGTGTATGAGTTCATGAAGATTTTTTGTGAAAAGATTATTTATGAGTATTCAAGGCATCCACATTGACCTCGATGGTTGGATTTTCAATTCAAGTTGTGCAAGGATACATTTTGACTAGATACTATTGTTTCGATTGTAGACTTCACAGAGAACTACACACTACAATGACAAAATGAGGTGTAGGAAAAGTATTATACCTCTCAACAGGTTTCCATATTTGTTCACATAACATTCATGCATTCACCGACAAGTACAAAGGATGACATGAAGATATTGAAGGAGATCTATTTTTATATCATCGATGATTGATCACATTCTACAAAGTTTGTACATGGTTTTTTAAAACTATTTTATAGATATTTTGCTAACAGGGACATACCATATCACCAGCACATTATTTGGTTAGACAATTGAACATCTCAATTTTAGAATGCATGGATGTTCTATTGGTTGAGTAAGATGCATAGGTTTTCTAGAATTCAAAATATGTGAAATTTCATAGAGGCTAGTCATGGAAAAGGAGAGCACAATGGTGCATGCGCATGCATCAAAAGAACCTTAGCTCATGAAGAATTAAAGTAAAAAGATGGATCAACATTGACAGATGTAAAATCCATCATCCAATGCTATAACACTACAATGGAACTAGGTAAGGAAGGTGAGTCTACAGTTCGTAGATTTTTTTGGTTGATAGATAATACTAACATTGCACCATATGAGGATTGTTGCACACTAATAGGATCAAGTGAGTTGCACTCTTTTAGAAGCTTTGATATAGGTTCATGGAGTGTCTATACACAAAAAATGGCATGCTTTTGTCCGTCATGTGTAGAGGAAAATTGGGATGAATTTACTAAATGGGTGGACAAATGGGATATACATGTTTTCAATTCAATTGACACCTATCGTTCTTGACAAGCACTGGAAATGGTAGAGATGGATATATATATATATATATATATATATTTCTATAAATTCAATATGTAACTTTATAACTTTTACCTAAGTATTTGTTGAGTTAATGACCACATTATGTACATTTATCATTGCATGCCATATTTTTGTTGTTATTGCACCTGAAGACAATGAGGAAGAGACATATTATTATTTGTGTTATTGTGTGCAGGATTTGTTTTTTTTGGATCACTTAGTTATAGATGGTGAAGGTTTAGAGTACTATATAGGTGTGGTGGTTGTAACTAGTACATGACTTAGACAATATTCTATGAAGAACCCTAACTTGTGGTTATTTGAGGATTGGAAAACAAAGAGAAAAATTCTTCATTTTTTGAACCTTGTTGTCACATCAAATGTCCACTTGATAAAATATGGAGGAAAACTACATAATAAGACTCTTTTGAAGGTTCACGAGTCAAACCATGAGGTAATATTTGAGACATTAAAATGTAGAGCAGATCCAACTAGTTCATTAGATTGAACATAATTATTAAAACATTTGATATAACATTTATATACTTGATAGCACGAGAGTCACTAAATGCTATAGGGTAGCAAAATTTGAAAAATGAATATCTCTGAGGTTGTACAAGGTATGGATGCAATATTAGGTGCTATAGGGTCGTGTTGTTGACACCTACAATAACCTCTCAGTCTTTTTGGAGACTGGATTTCATTTTGATTTTGTGCCCCCATCTTGAGTGATGCTAACACTTGTAGTGTTGGCTAGTATAAAGTCATCAACAAGTGAATCTCTCTAACCATTAATCATGGGACCAAACTATCTACTCCATTAGCTCTGAGTGGTCAAGTAAACACTAGTTGAAACCTTATCCCATCCTGTTGACCACTTGAACATTCTTGGGCATGCTAAACAAAATTGACCATGAGAGTCACTAAATGCCATAGGCCAACAAACTTTTATGGGGTGTATCCCAGAGCTTGTGTGAGGTATGAATGTAATGCTAAGTGCTACATGCTCATGTTTTTGACACCTACAATAACCTCTCTGACTTTCTAAAGATTGGATTATGTTTTGATTTTGTTGCCCTATCTCAAGTGATGCAAAAACTTATAGTGTTTGCTAGTACAAAGCCACTAACTGATGAATCTCTCTAACTACTCATCATGGGACCGAGTTGTCTAATCCATTAGTTTTGAGTGGCTAGGTAAACCCTAGTCCTAAGGTCATCCTATCTCATTAACTGCTCAAATGTTCTCAGGCACACTGAACAAAATTGACCTTGAGAGTCACTAAATGACATAGGGCAAAAAAATTTGACGAGGCGTATCTCAGAGCTTGTGCAAGGTATGGATACAATATTGGTTGCTAAAGGATCATTTTGGTGACACCTACAATAACCTCTCTCTCTTTTTGGTGATTGGATTCTATTTTAATTTTGTGGCCCAATCTTGGGTGATGCTAAAACTTGTAGTGTTTCCCATTACAAAGTTGCCAACTGGTGAATCTCTCTAACCATTCATTGTGGGACCAAAATATTTTGTCTCTTAGCTTTGTGTGGTTGGGTAAACCCTAGTCCCAAGCTCATCCCATCCCATTAACCGCTCAAACATTCTTGGTTATGCTAAATAGAATTGACCCTAAGAGTCACTAAATGCCATAGGGCAGTGAACTTTGACTTGGCATATCTCAAAGATCGTTTGAGGTTTTGTAGCCCCATCTTGGTGATGCTAAAAATTGTAGTCTTGGTTAGTACAAAGTCACCAACTGGTGAATCTCCCTAACATTTCATCATAGGACCAAACTGTCTACTCTGTTAGCTCTAAGTGGTTGGATAAATGCTATTCCCAACCTCATCCCATCTTGTTGACCACTAGAACATTCTCGAGCACCCTAAATAGAATTGACATTAAGAGTCACTAAATACTATAGGGCAATGAACTTTGATGGTGTGTATCTCAGAGCTTGTGTGAGGTATGGATATAATGTTAGGTGCTATCAGATCATGTTGTCAACACCTACAATAAAATCTTTCTCTTTTTGGAGATTGGATTCTATTTTTATTTTTTAGCCGCACCTCGAGTGATATTTGAACTTGTAGTGTTGGCTAGTATAAAGTTACCAACTAGTGAATCTCTTTAACTGTTCATAGTAAGACTGAACTATTTACTCTATTAGCTCCAAGTGGCTAGGTAAACCTTAATCCTAAGCTCATCTTCTCCCATTGACCACTTGAACATTCTTAGGCATGCTGAATAGAATTGACCTTGAGAGTCACTAAATGCCACAAGGCAACGAACTTTAATGGGGCATATCGCAAAGCTCGTGCAAGATATGAATACAATTTTGGGTGCTACAAGGTTGTGCTATCAACATACACAATAACCTCTCTCTCTTTTTGGAGATTGGATCCAATTTTGATTTTGTGGCCCCAACTTGAGTGATGTTGAAATTTCTAGTGTTGGTTAGTACAAAGTCGCCAATTAGTGAATCTCTCTAACCATTAATCATCGGACCAAATTGTCTACTCCATTAGCTCTGACTATCTCAGTAAACCCTATTCTGTCATGTCCCCTTTTCAAATAATTAAAAAAAGAAAATCTTTGCTAAGGCAGGCAGGCCCAAGAAAGTGAAGTTTCGAAAAAAGGGGGTTAATCTTTGGAAACCGTTGGACTAATAAATGAAAATTATTATTAAAATACATTTCATTAACCTCTCTTGGACGTGAGTTACAGTTATGCCCTCTTTTAAGGGGTTTGGAGGCATTTTGGGCGGAGGAGAGAACTTGATTTTTGCTCATTCTTTGTTATTCTTCAGAGGCTGCCAAACCTGTGGAGAAGGAGACCCAAGAATGGGAGTTTGCAGGTTTCTAGGGAGACCCAAGAATGGGATTTTTTAGGTTTCTAGGAAGGCTAAGGATGGTATTTTGAAGCCATTCCATGTGCATGCTCATACAGAGTTTGCCTTTGTGCTGAACAGTGTAGATTTGTGGGTTTTTGGGTGTGTTTTTTGCATGAGTTTGGTGTTTTCAATTGAGCATTTCATATCAGTTTTGGTTGCTTCTGTATTTCAGACTTTAAGCTGTTAAAATAGAGCTGAATATATGTATTGGGGCATGATTAAACTTCTGAGATATTTTATTAGTGTTGTGTGGTGTTTCCGGGCATTTTTGTGTTAATTTCGGGAGCCCGATGAGCATAGTTTTTGTCCTACATTTGAGAACTGTTGTGTAAAGGTTATACGGATCTAGAAATGTCATTTTGTAGGCTGTTATGTTGCTAAAATTTCTGTAAAAATTTCCACTTTCAGATTTATTAATAATTGGTGAAGCTATGAAACTTTTGGCACAATTTCTGGCATACCCGATTTGGGGTTTCTTGAGAAATTTGGAGGATCTTTGTGATATCAGTTGTTTGATTTTGAAAATCTGATTAGAGGCATGAAATACCATATCAAATCAGAAAAAGGGACATTTCATATTCCTAATCTTGTTTTGTGTAGCTGGCCACTTGAACACTCTTGGGCATGTGGAACAAAATTAACCCTGAAAGTCACTAAATTCCATAGGGTGATAAACTTTGACAAGGTGTTTCCCAGAGTGCGTGCAAGCTATGGATGCAATGCCAGGAGCTACAAAATCTTGTTATTGATGCCTAAAATAACCTCTCTCCCTTTTTGAAGATTGGATTCTTTTTTGATTTTGTGGCCCCATATCAAGTGACACTAAAACTTGTAGTGTTGGCTAGTACAAAGTCCCCAATTGGTGAATCTCTCTAACCATTCGTCATGGTACCAAACTATTTATTCTATTATCTATGAGTGGCCAAGTAAACTCTAGTCCTAATCTCATCCCATCCTATTGACTACTCCAATTTTCTTAGGCATTCCAAACAAAATTGACCCTAAGAGTTACTAAATGCCATAGGGAAGCTAACTTTGACAATGTGTATCTCATAACTTGTGTGAGGTACAGATGCAATGCTGGGTGATACAAGGTTGTGTTTTTGACACCTACAATAACCTCTCTGTCTTTTTTGAGATTAGATTCCATTTTTATTTTGAGGCCCCATCTCAAGTGATGAAGAAACTTGTAGTGTTGGCCAGTACAAAGTTGCCAACTAGTGAATCTCTCTAGCCATTCATCGTGGGAATGAACTGTCTACTCTATTAGCTTTGAGTGGTCGGGTAAATAGTATTAAGCTTGTCTTATCCTATTAAAAACTGAAATATTCTTGGGTACACCAAAAAAAATTGATCGTGAGAGTCACTAAATGTCATAGGGCAAGGAACTTTGATGGTGCATTTCTCAAAGCTCGTGTGAGGTATGAATGCAATGCTAGGTACTACAGGATCATGTTGTTAACACCTAAAATAACATTTCTCTCTCTTTTTGGAGATTGGATTCTATTTTGAATTTGTGGCACCATCTTGGGTGATGCTAAAAATTTAGTGTTGGAAAATACAAAGTCATCAAGTGGTGAATTGCTCTAACTATTCATCATGGGACCAAATTGTCTACTCCATTAGTTCTGAGTGGTCTGGTAAACCCTAGTTCCAAGCTCATCCCATCCCATTGAATCCTTGTACATTATCGAGCATGCTAAATGAAATTGACCCTGAGAGTCACTAAATGCCATAGGGTAGTGAACTTTGATGGTGTGTATCTTGGAGCTCAAGTGAGGTATCATGTAATGTTAGGTGCTACACGATTGTGTTGTCAACACATACAATAACCTCTCTCTCTTTTTAGAGATTGGATTCCATTTTTTTTTTGTCACCCCATCTCTGGTGATGTTGAAACTTGTAGTGTTGGCTAGTACAAAGTTACCAACTAGTGAATCTCTCTAACATTTCATCATGGGACCAAACTCTCTACTCTGTTAGCTTTGATTGGCTGAGTAAACCCTATTCCCAATCTCTTCCCATCTCATTGACCACTCAAACATTCTCAGGCACCATGAATGAAACTGACCCTAAGAGTCACTGAATGCCATAGAGCAATGAACTTTGACAATGTGTATCTCAGAGCTTTTACAAGGTGTGGATGCAATGTTAGGTTCTACAGAATCATGATGTCAACACCTACAATAACATATCTCTCTTTTTAGAAATTGGATTTTGTTTTGATTTTGCAGCCCCACCTTGGTTGATGTTGAAACTTTTTGTGTTGGTTAGTACAAAGTCACCAACTAGTGAATCTCTCTAACCATTTTTCATGGAACCAAATTGTCTAATCTATTAGCTCTAAGTGGCCAGCTAAAACCTATTTCCAAGCTCATCTTATTTTATTGACTGCACAAACATTCTCAGGCACACCAAACAAAATTGACCTTGAGAGTCACTAAATGCCATAGGCCAATGAACTTTAACAGGGCATATCATAGAGTTTGTATGAGGTATGGATGCAATATTGAGTGTTATACGATCATGTTGTTAGCATCTACAATAACCCCTCTCTCCTTTTGGAGATTGGATCTTGTTTTGGTTTTGCGGACCCATCTCAGGTGATCCTAAAATTTGTAGTGTTGGCTAGTACAAAGTTGCCAACTAGTGAATCTCTCTAGCTATTCATTGTCTGACCAAATTGTGTGCTTTGTTAGCTTTGACTAGCTGGGTAAACCCTATTCCTAATCTTATTTTGTGTCATTGACCACTCAAACATTCTTAGGCATGTGAAACAAAATTGACTTTAAAAGTCACTAAATGCCATAGGGTAGAAAAATTTGATGGGGCATATCTTAGAGTGCATGTGAGGTATGGATGCAATGCTAGGTGTTACATGATCATGTTTTTAATGCCTACAATAACCTCTCTCTCTTTTGGAAGATTGGATTCTATTTTGATTTTGTAGCCCCGTTTCAGGTGATGCTGAAACTTGTAGTGTTGGCTAGTATAAAGTTGCCTTTTGGTGAATCTCTTTAATTATTCATCTTGGAACCAAACCATGTGTTTTGATATCTCTAAGTAGCCAAGTAAACCCTAGTCCCAAGCTCATCCTATTTTTTTGACTGCTCAAATGTTCTCAAGTGCGCTAAATGGAATTGACCCTGAGAGTCACTAAATTCCATAGGGTAGCTAAGTTTGAGAGTGCGTATCTTTGTGTGAGTTGTGGATGTAATATTGGGTGCTAAAAGATTGTGTTGTTGACATCTACAACAACCTCTCTCTCTTTTTGAAGATTTGAATCCATTTTGATTTTTTGGTCCCATCTCTGGTGATGGTGAAATGTAGTGCCTCTCCCATTTGAATCTTGTAAGTCATCCTGATGGATGCAACCTTGTTGATCTTTTGTTGTGATTTTTGATTCACTGAGGTTTGTGCCAATGGTTACCAAGATTGATGTGGTATCATGAGGTTGTTCCATGATTACCTTGAGATGTGTGCAGAGATTGCACTATGTTCTATTACCATGCTACACTGGACTAGGTTCCTATAGCAGTGGTTAGTCATGTTTATGACCATGGTTGTTTATGTGTTTTAAATGCCTTTTTTAATGTAGAGTAATCAATCATTATTAAATGCTTAAGTAATTAGAATGGATTGTTCATGTTTGATTCTTTGGTTCTATGCTACAAACATTTACCTTGTTATATTTTGATTTTTGAGATATCTGTTACTTATGTGATATTTTACATTTGAGACGACTTGAGGGTTAAGTGTTATACTTTGATTTCAATATCATAGATTTTAGACTACTATGTTGTTCAGTTAATCATATTGCATGATGATGCCATTTTCAGATGACAATGTGTTTTATGATGATATTTGGTTATCTGGTATTTGGACATACCTTTGACTATGTTAGGTGATGGATTTAATGCTATGGCTATTTGCTTCATTCTTGTGTTGTTATGCTTTATGTGAACGTGAGTGATGTAAATAGATTATTTTAATATAATTAAATAAATGGTTAAATTAGGTGATTTAATGCATTTATTGCTTCGGCTATGTTATTATATGTAATTGCACTTGATCGTATAGTTTAGCGTACAAGATTTATATCCTTGGCATTGGCACATAGAGTTAGTGATTCAACCATTCATATTTTACCAATGTCGTCCTTAAATGGTCGACGTATCCTTTATTAAAATGTTTAAATTAAAACTTTCGGTGATTATTAAATCCAAACTCATTTGCATTATGTGATTAGACCAGTAAGCATGTTTGTGTATTTAGAGGTTCGCATTGTCGTGAAAGTTGTTAAGGGGATTAATGTGTTTTTGGGTTTTCGAGCTTTTAAATTGATTTATTTTAATTTTTGGCAGCTTTTCCATAGATGAATTCCTATTTATAGGAATAGCCTATTTTTGTTTGGGTCGATTCAGAGTTTAACTAGGTTGGCTGGTTAAATGCCCTAATCGATTATTCACCCGAAAAGTGAATAAGTATCCAAAAAGGAATTTAATTCCTCACTTCTCACTTTTGAATTGGAAAGTTGGAGAGTAAAACCCAACATCCTCTTCATGAGGATTTACTGTTTTGTTCGTTGTGGGAGCTATGAATGTGGGATCATCACGAGGTTGAGCTCATTGGATCCAGCTCAGGGAAACCTTGGACTATCGCGATTTTTAGCTACTTCTGCGAGATATTTATTTTCTAGTTTAGATTCTCGTTTTGCCCTTTTGGCTATGAGGTAGAGCTTTCCCGTTTTATTGTTTCAGCTCTGTTTCTGCCTCAGTTTTTGGTAGTTGTTTGTTTGGAGGTTGAGAACGAGTGTTCCCCTCCATTTTTGTATGCTAGTTCTACCCGGTTGGGCGGGTATGAATATTTTCCTATTTTTCGAGATGAGGGTTTGGAATTTTACGCCGTTATGCTGGCCGTTTTTGCATACGGTGTCCGATTCCATTTATTTTTGGATTTTTGAAGTTTTTGAACCCAAAGGTCAAATGTGTTTTAATTTTGGAATTTTTCTAAAATTTGGAATTTTTACCTCATTTTGCGTGTCGCTCGATTTTCTTGAGTTTTCTTGGCACAATGTGGGTCGTGGACTTGGATGATCCATCTGGATATTAGTCAGACCACTTTTGCACTTTTATGTTGCATTGGGATGTGTGTTGTATTCGTACTCCCAACATTGTGTTTAGTTGAGTGATTTTATACCTATTGTTATTCTTTCTTTTAGACCTTTGCTTTGTTTCATGGACGCTAGGATTCGTGTAGAATCCATACTCTCAGATTAAGGCCAGTTGAGTAAGTTCATGACTTTTGGTCTTGTTACATCATTGGGATTCGTGTAGAATCCATACTTTTGGATTGAGGACGGTTGAGTATTTTATGATGTATGATTTTATCGGCTTTGAGATTCATGTAGAATTCGTCCTCTTGAGTTGCTTTTGGTTGGGTGTTTTGTTTTGCATTGTCTTCTCATTCCTGTCCTTGTGTTATGATCTTCTTGATGGTGGTGCACCGCACACAAGTACGTGCGCGTACATTTGTTGGGTGACTTGCGAGGCCTGATCTTCTGTGGATTTTCTGGAAGTTATGATCATTGGGGTTGGGATGGGAGTATGCATGCCCATGGGCACTTGTCGTAGGATGAGCATGGGTAGGGTAGGGTAGCATATGGAGGGGGCTTCTATTTACAACTTGGTGACCTTAGTCCCATAGGGTTGACAGAGGATAGGAAGTTTTAAATAAGTGATAATTAAAGAAAATGTGTGACTGGTAATAAAATTTAAGATAATAAAATGTGTGTGCGGGGTCCTCTGTTGAGGAGTTGAAATGCACGATCTGAGCTTGGGCTTGTCGATGCCAAGTGACTCTCCATGATGTCAACCCCTACTTAGTAGCCTTTTGAGTGTCTAACCAGGACCTTTACTCCTTGCATTGTCTTAGGTTCTTGGTTTAGCCATCATACTATCTGGCGTGAGTGTTAGCCATGGATGTTGTTTTGTGTGTTTTGTGGTTGGATCTTTATCTCCATCACCATGGTGGGTGTGGACCTATGGGTTCCATGTGGTTGGGAGGTGTAGCTACCTTCACCACTGCTAGGGACTGGTGTACAAAGATGATCTTTTATCCTAGTGCGACCGTTGCTGGATGTTTTCACTTGATACTTTGAGTTTCAGAGTATGCTTTCTTGTGATTTATGCTTTCATTGGAATTCTTGTATATCATGTTTAGATGATGTTAGTTTATTTGGCACATTCTCATATTATGATGTTTAGCATATGATTAGATGATGTGAATTGTTGTAGTAGCGTATCTATTGCTTATTGATGTTTAGCATGTGATAGGTGATGTTATCTACAGTAGGATTATCTTATGCTTTTCTACTAGCATGTTAGATTTCCTTATACTTATATTGTTGCATGTTTTAGTAGTGATGTCCCTATTATGACTGTACTGATGATTTGGTCGGTGGCTTGGGATGTTATGCGTGGGGGATGGCTAGGACCCACGATAGTCTTATGATGCTATTGATGGTTGGGAGGAACCTTGTACTTAGTTTGGTTTTTTTGTTCTTTTGCGATGTTGCTTTTGTTCATTGCAATGTTTATTTCAGTACGTTCTTTGCTGTTATGGTTTAGATGGATAGATGTTCCTCTTTCCTTTCTGTTGCTACTCTCGAGTGTTCATTCCTCGATTCATGTGGATTCGATACTCCCTGATGTGGAGGTTCTTTGCTTTATTTTGGTCTTTTATGTTTCTAGAAGTGTTTTTGTGTTCTTTAGATGACATTTTTTCAGCATGGTGCAACATTAAAAATGTATCACACGCCCATGCAAACTGTATCATACGATACTGTAAAGTATCGCACACCTTCTTAAAAAATGTCGTATCACATTCCTTCTTGAGAAATGTCATACGAGATTGTAAAGTGTTGTACGCCTTCTTGAGAAATGTCGTACGTCACTGGAAGAGTGTCGCACGCCTTAAAGAGAAGTGTCGCCCTCCCTTAGTAAGAAGTGTTGCACGATTTTTTGTAAAAACCTGCGTGGGTGGACAATGGGCACTTTTTTTCATGTTCCAAACTTTTTGAGGGCTGATTTGGCTACCCTTTTGGGTGTTCTTTGACCCTATGCTGTTGCATTTTGAATTCTGTTGGTTTCTCTTGAAATCCAATTTTCGTGTTTCTGTTTTAGTCTCTTGGGGTTTAAAATATATTGTTTCAGTATAAGTTGATGTATATTTAATTTCTTATACTTAAGATATATTTTAATATATGCGACGAATCATTTGAGATAAGTTTCAGACCTCTCAGAGATAAGTTATGGATTCTAGGCAATTTCAGGGCTTTAGAAATCCAAACTTAGCCAATTTTCAGGGCTTCAGGATTTCAGGCTTAGCCAGATTTTAGGATTCTGCATTTTACCCTAGCTTGGTGTTTTGTTGATGAGTGGTCGTTTCTTGAGCCCTCATCTTGTTTGTGGTGGTTGTTGGCTTTTGTTTGTGTGTGTTAGTTGGTAGTGGCATTTAGAGATATGTTGGTTGCCGGGATTGTGGTGAAGTCTTCCATTGCGATCTTTTTGATCCTTTTATGATGTTGTCTTGTGCATTCATACTTGTAAAAAAAAATATTCTAGCTTGTATTTCATCCTTGTTTCCAAGGATCTCCGGGCGGGGCATTACATGAAACTTGTAATGTTGGCCAGTACAAAGTTGTAAACTAGTGAATCTCTCTAACCATTAATCATGGGACCAAACTATTTTCTCTATTAGCTCTAAGTGGCTAGGTAAACCTTATTCCCAAGCTTTTCATTTCCTATTAACTACTTGAACATTCTTGATCATGCCAAATAGAATTGACCCTAAGAGTCACCAAATGCCATAGGGCAGTGAACTTTGATGGTGTGCATTTCAAAGCTCGTGTGAGGTATGGATGCAATGCTAGGCACTACAAGATTGTGTTGTCAACACCTACAATAACCTCTCTCTCTCTTTTTGGAGATTAGATTCCATTTTGATTTTGCAGCCCCATCTCGAGTGATGTTGGAACTTCCAGTGTTGGCCAATACAAAGTTGCCAACTAATGAATCTCTCTAGCTATTCATTGTGGGATTGAACAATCTACTCTATTAACTCTGAGTGGCCTAGTAAATCCTAGTCTCAAGCTTGTCTCATCCTATTTACTGATCGTACATTCTCGGGCACACTAAACAGAATTGACTCTAAGAGTCACTAAATGCCATAGGCTAGCAAACTTTGATGGTGTGTTTCTCAGAGCTCATGCGAGGTATCAATTTAATGTTGGGTGCTATAGGATCATTTTGTTGACACCTGAAATAACACTTCTCTCTTTTTGGAGATTGGATTCTATTTTGACTTTGTGGCCTCATCTCAGATGATGTTGAAACTTGTAGTGTTGGCCAGTACAAAGTCACAAACTGGTGAATCTATCTAACCATTTTTCATGAAACTAAAATTTCTTCTTTGTTAGCTTCAAGTAGTCAGTTAAACCCTATTCCCAAGCTTTTCCCATCATATTGACCACTCAAAGATTTTCAGGCATGCAGAACAAAATTGACCCTAAGAGTCACGAAATTCCATAGGGAAATGAACTTTGATAGTATGTATCTCAGAACTCATGTGAACTATGGATGCAATGATGGCTTCTATAGAATCATTTTATTGAAACCTACAATAACTTCTCTCACTTTTTGAAGTTTTCCTTCCATTTTGATTTTGTAATCCCATCTTGGGTGATGCTAAAACTTGTAGTGTTGGCCAATACAAATTTTCCAACTGGTGAATCTCTTTAACCATCCATCATGGGATTGAACTGTCTACTCCATTAGGTCCAAGTTTCTAGGTAAACCCTAGTGCCAAGCTCTTCCCATCCCATTGATGACTCAAATGTTCTCAAGCATGCTGAACAAAATTGACATAGGGTAGAAAATTTTGACGGTGCGTATCTTGGAGCTCGTTGTGAGGTATGGATGCAATTCTAAGTGATACAATATCCTATTTTTGACAACTACAATAACCTCTCTCACGTTCTAAATATTGAATTCCATTTTGATTTTGCATCCCCATCTTAGGTGATGCTAAAACTTGTAGTGTTTTCTAGTATAAAGTCACCAAGTGGTGAATCTCTCTAATTTTTCGTCTTAGGACCAAACTATCTACTCCATTAGCTCCAAGTGGCTAGGTAAACCCTATTTTTAATCTTTTTCTATCCCATTTATTGCTCAAACATTCTTGGGCATGCCAAACAAAATTTACCCTGAGAGTCACTAAATGACATAGGATAGTGAACTTTGACGGTGTGTATCTTGAAGCTCATGTGAGGTATGGATGCAATGTTGGGTGCTACAACATTGTGTTGTTAAAAACTACAATAACCTCTCTTACTTTTTTTATATTGGATTCCATTTTGATTTTGTGACCCCATCTCGTGTGATGCTTAAACTTGTAGTGTTAGCCAGTACAAAGTTACCAACTAGTGAATCTCTCTAATCATTCGTCTTGGGACCAAACTATCCACTTCATTAACCTTGAGCTTTCAGGTAAATCCTAGTCTCAAGCTCTTCCTACTTCATTAACCACTCAAACATTCTCATGCACACTAAACATAATTGACCCTAAAAGTCACTAAATGCCATAGGGTAGTGAACTTTGATGGTGCATATCTTGGAGCTTGTGTGAGGTATAGATGCAATGTTGGGTGTTACATGATCATCTCTTCAACACATACAATAACTTCTGTCACTTTTTGGAGATTGGATTCCATTTTGATTTTGAGGCCCCATCTTAGATGATGCTAAAACTTGTAGGGTTGGTGAGTACAAAGTTGCCAATTGGTGAATCTCTCTAACCATTCATTATGGGACTGAACTATCTTCTCTGTTAGGTCTAAGTGGCTAGGTAAACCCTAGTCGCAAGCTCATCCCATTCTATTGATTGATCATACATTCTTAGGTATGCAAAAAAAATTGACTCTAAGAGTCACTAAATGACATAGGGTAATAAAATTTGAAGGTGTGTATCTTGGAGCTCATGCGAGGTATGTAAACAATTTTGGGTGCTATAGGATTATATTATCAACACCTACAATAACCTATATCTCTTTTTGGAGATTGAACACTATTTTGATTTTTTAGCCCCATCTTAGGTGATGCTAAAACTTGTAGTGTTGGCCAATACAAAGTCGCCAACTGGTGAATCTCTTTAACCGTTCACCGTGGGATTGAATTGTCTACTCTGTTAGCTTAAAGTGGCCAGGTAAACCCTAGTCCATAGCTCATCCCATCATGTTCACGACTTGAAAATTCTCAGGCACATCAAAAAAAATTGACCCTAAGAGTCACTACATGCCATAGGGCAGCGAAATTTGATGGTGCATATCTCAGAGCTTGTGCAAGGTATGGATGCAATGTTAGGTACTACATGATCATGTTATCAAAACCTATAGTAAGCTCTCTCTTTCTGTAGATTGTATTCTATTTTGATTTTGTGGCCCCATCTCAAGTGATGCTAAAACTTGTAGTTTTGGCCAGTACAAGGTGACCAATTGGTGAATCTCTCTAATTGTTCATCATGGGACTAGATTATCTACTCTATTAGCTTTGAGTGACTGGGTAGACCTTAGTCCAAGTTCAACCCATCTTGTTAACCGCTCAAATGTTCTTGGGCATGCTAAATGAAATTGACCCTAAGAGTTGTTAAATGCCATAGGGTAGTGAAGTTTGATGGTGCATATCTTGGAGCTTGTGTGAGGTATGGATGTAATTTTGAGTGCTAAAAGATTGTATTTTTTGAAAACTAAAATTAAATCTCACTCTTTTTGGAGATTGGATTCCATTTTTATTTTGTGGCCCCATATTAGGTGGTGCTAAAACTTATAGTGTTGGCCAGCAAAAAGTCACCAACTAGTGAATCTCTCTAACCATTCATCGTGGGACCAAAATATCTTCTTTGTTATCTCCAAGTGGCTTGGTAAACCTTAGTCCCAAGCTCAACCCATCCTATTGATCACTTGAATTTTCTCAGGCACATCGAACAAAATTGACCCTAAGAGTCATTAAATGCCATAGCGTAGCTAACTTTGATAGTGTGTATCTCAGAGCACATGCAAGGTATGGATGCAATGTTGGGTGCTATAGGATCATGTTATTGACACCTACAATAACCTCTATCTATTTTTGGAGATTGCATTCTATTTTGATTTTGCAGCCTCATCTCTAGTGATGTTGAAACTTGTAGTGTTGGCTAGTACAAAGTCACTAACTAGTGAATCACTTTAACCATTCATCATGGGACAAAACTTTATGCTCCGATAGCTTTGAGTGGCCAGTTAAACCCTAGTCCCAAGCCCATCTCATCCTGTTGACCAATCAATGACTCTCAAGAATGTTGAATAGAATTGACCTAGAGAGTCACTAAATGCCATAGGACAATGGACTTTGACATAGTGTATCTCGGAGCTCATGCTAGTTATGGATACAATGCTACGTGCCAAAGGATCGCATTATTGACACCTAAAATAAACTCTCTTTCTTTTTGGAGATTCAATTTATTTTTTATTTTGTTGCCCCATCTCAAGTGATGTTGAAACTTGTAGTGTAGTCAAAGATATGCAAGAAAAAATGACAACTATAGCTATAGGAATCATAAGAAGAGTATATATAATGTGTTTCAATGAATGAAGCTCTCAAAGAGATGGATAAGCAAGAAATACTAATATCAAATTCCATGACTAAATTAAAAACGTTATTTCAAGTCTTCTTGTGTTGTGACAATGGAGAATATTTAAGCTTTTGACATATTTATGATGACACTAAGATTCAAGATTAGACATTTACATAATGTACCCAACTCAAGATTGAAATTTCAATGTTAATTACATAACAATAATAAGAAATCAAGTTTCACTATTCTAATCCTAGCAAAATCTCAAAATAAGTTACTCATAATCAAAAGTGCTCATAACTTGCACAATCTAAATAGAAATTAATATCATAGCCTTATTCACATGTCAAAAGATACTATCAAAGCTTATTATAATGATTCCTACTCTTATTTTGGATGGAAATTATATTAAAATGAGATACATGAAATACTTAAAATGTAAACAAGAAAAAAAAGATATATATTATTATAACCAATAATGTCATACATGAAATATATAATGTCATAAATACATCAAATGTATGTCAAATATGTCCACCAATATAAAATCCAAGATTTATGTCCACTAATGCCTATACATGTGTCCATCCCTATATCTTCTCCTTCTCATGAGGAGAAGGAAAAAAATCCCTAGAGGTCTTTGACCATTGCATGGAGGGAGATGATGGGGATGATGGGGTCTTCCTCACATGCTTGGTCATCCTCTTGTTTAGGCTCCTCTTTAATTGGAGCTAATACAAACAAAGTATATATGAATAAATAATTATTATACATTGAAATCAAATATATGTACACATAAAATCAATTATTTTATTAATTCCATTAAATAGTTACTTTGTACATCCACCTCAAAGGCTCACAGACGATCAAGATTAACAAGGCCCTATAACAATTCAATCAATATAATCACTCAATCATACTTATAAATACCATTTTAAATTTCAATACTAACTATTATAAATAACAACTAAAACTATAAAAAATGTTTCATACCTCTGTCAATGGCTTTGAAATGGCCATCATGGTAGCAACTCCATGATCGATGGATTACTGAAGATGAGGAGGAATCTCTGATGTCAACAATTGTAAATCATATAACAGAATTTACATATTTTTTATAGAATATAATAAAATTAAATGAATTAAATTAACATGAAAAAAATGTACCTCTACAAAGCTCATATCATGCCTAGGCTCAGACTCCCTTGTGAATTTTGATGGTCTAGTAGAGAACTAATGCACATGGATATATTTTTTTTGGTCAATCCTTCATATGATTACTTAATAAATATATGTATTAATTTAAATGATGAAATAAATACATACACATTGACTCATTGAGGGGATGTAAAATGGGGTCGAGGAATTTGTACTAGGTTCATCAACACTCTTAACTTGAATTTTGAACAATGTCAACACATACTAATTTATTAGTCATTCATTGTACACATAAAATGTAATTAAAGTCATTTATTATAATTTTAATTTACCTATGTGTCAATGTCAAATGTCTCATTTAGGAAGGCATCAATGACAAGCGCATCATCCATAGTGTGTCCAATATGATTGCCAAACATGTATAAGGATCCACATGACATGCACATATGACCATGGTGCAAAGAAGGATCCTCCTCAACTAATGGATTGGCACAATGAATGAGCATCTATGCAAAAGCATTAATAGTCCCTAGAGTACTGGTCTCTATATGTTCTTTCAAAAATGAAGGAATAATGACATGCTCACCTTGTGGCTTGACAATAGGCACCCTAATTGCATTAGAGTCATGATGTTTCCCCAGCCTCTCAAATCATGACCCCCCACCTCTACCCTCAGAATCAAACACGTTAAAATAATTCAGGATCTCCTTGAGGACAAAGTTACAATATAATTTCCTTAAGAAATATATTGGAACCTCGTGATCATTGCAAGGAGGGGCATCAAATACCATCCACCATATATCATAAAAGTTATTTCTAATATCATCATGGATGCACCAATGGATGGAGAACCTTTTAGTTGTAGTTTTACATGTTTTTTGTTCTCCTAGCTTTTTAAACAATGCACATATGTTACCTTTGTTATGTCTTTTTCTATACATCTTTACAGGATAATTTGTTTGAATAATATCTTCTTATTTCTTCTCTCTTAACATGCCAAATATCCACTTGACCACTAATAGAAGCTACCTGGCTCATAATGGACTCAAGGGAGGATGCCAATTATGATCTCATAGGATTAGTTTTCCCACAAGCTTTTAACCTACCAATGATTGCTTCTAATTTATTTTTCCCTCTTTCTATTTCATTCATTATATTTTACTGGGTCTTTGGAGGAGGTCTTTCAATCGATGGAGGTTGAAAAGGTTCTTGCTCTTCCTCATGAGGGTTTTCATTTTGATCTTGTGAAGGGTTTCTATTTTGATCTCATGCAGGATTTTGTTGATTGGGCTAGAGATTTTGTGGTTAATTATTCATATTTCCTGATAAGAAACCAATTGCATTTATAAAAAAAAAAAACTTTAATCAAAACTTTAAGAAACATTCAAGACAATGCAAAAACAGAGTTAGAAAGCATACTTGATGAACCTGATCTTGATCTCTAGAGACAAGGAGAAAATATTTCACCTTCTACAAATTGTGTGCATGCTATTGGGGGTAGAGAACGCAATTGCCAAAAATAAAACCAAAAAATGGAATGGGTCACGGGTTGCAACCCATAAATAGGTTTTCCAATAGCATGTGTGCACTATTATAATTTTTCAAAAATAAAGATGATTGTCATCTTTTTGGAACCACAACTTGGTGCATTCTCCCTACCTAGAACCAAAGACAAAAATATTATTGGAACAAAGTCCGTATTCAGCAACAAGTTAACTAAAAATGATAAGGTCATAAGAAACAAGGCTAGATTGGTATGAAAAGGATATGCACAAGAAGAAGGTGCTGATTATGGGAAAAAAATACCCCCTATAGCAAGACCAAAAGAAGTTAGAACATTGCTTGCATATTTTTCTTATAAAGGATTTAAGGTATATCAGATGGATGTCAAATCTACATTTTTGAATGGGATACTTGAAGAAGAAGTATATATAGAGCATCTTGAAGCATTTGTGGATCCTAGCAAGAAAAATTATGGTGTGTAAGGTACAAAAGCCTTTATATGGTTTGAAAAAAACTCCTAGAGCATGGTATGAAAGATTACATAACTATTTGGTGAATATTGGATTTACAAGAACTAATGATAACAACAATATGTACTTGAAGACTGACAAGAACAATGAGGTATTACTATCTAAATTTTTTGTTGATGATATCATATTTGGAGGCAAGGAAGCATTATTTAAATCATTTTCTGATGAAATGAAGAAGGAATTTGAAATGTCAATGTTTGGTGAGATAAAATTATTTGATGGCTTATAAGTATATGAAATGAAGCAAGGTATCTTCATTACTCAATCCAAATATATCAAAGAGATACTAAAAACTTTTGGAATAGAAGATTCAAGACCAGTTAGTACACCTATGGTCACTAGAGAAAAATTATCTGAGAATGTATATTCTACTAATGTGGACGAGACATTATAAAAATCAATGATTGGAAAACTATAATATGTTACTCATTGAAGACTTGATATTGCATTAGTAGTTATGATAGCTATAAGATTATCTACAAGTCCTAAGGAAAACCACATGATGGTAGTAAAAAGGATACTAAAATATTTAAAAGGAATAAAAGACTATGGATTTTACTACAAGAAGAATGATAAGTTTGAACTGTAGGTATTTATTGACTCTGATTGGGAAGGAAATGTTGATGATAGAAAGAGCACAAAAGGAGGTGCATTCTTTCTAGGAAAGAGACTAATTTTGTGGTCAAGCAAGAAGTAGAACTACATTTCTCAATCAATGACTAAAGCTGAGTATGTTGCAACAACAATGAAATATTCAAATATCATTAGGATCAAGCAATTATTGAAAGGTATGAAGGAAGATATCATAGATCCAGTGGTTATCTATTATGATAACACTAGTGGTATTAAAATTTCAAAGAATATTGTAATGCACACAAAAACCAACCATATTGCTATCATGTATCATTACTTGAGGGAACCAGTTCAAGACAAAGAAGTGAAATTGGAGCATGTGAACACTATAGAGAAAATAGTTGATATATTCACTAAAGATTTACTTAAAGATGGTCATGAATATCTTAGGGGTAAACTAGGGGTGATTCCCGTAGATAAAGCTACTTCAGCTAAAGTGAATCTTTGCATCAAATGTGTTGATTAGACTATCTTACAAATGATGTAGACAATTCTTTGTACTTTCAGAGTTGCCTAAGGTAGTAGTCAACAAGAAAAATAGAATGATGGATCAATCATACAAAGATGACAGAAGATACACTTAGAACTAACATGAAGATATTTACATGGAAAAGATACATGAGTTGAAATTGTTGGATAACATTGATTAATTGTGTATTTTTTTTGATGTTACAAAAGTGTCATATCATTATCAGTCAGTATATGCCAAGCTCACTCAGGTAGTGAAGACAGTTTTCTATTTCTACCAAGTGTTCCTATGGTTGCCTAGTTCAGAAGGTAGTGTTTACCAAGTTCACTTGGGCATTGAAGAAAAGTATACAGAAGATCAGTGTTAACCAAGCTCACTAGGTTAATGAAGGAAAGTTGGATGGAACTACTGCTAACTGAGCTCACTCAGTTACCAAAGAATCTTTGGAATTTTTTAGTGTTATTTGAGCTTCTTAGTTAGTTTCTACTAAGTTGGGTTGGGTAATGAAGGATTTTCTTATTTTGGCATATTAATCTTAATTGATTTATCTATTGGTTCTAGCTGATTGAGGTGATGTATATTAATTATTCTAAGTTGTATTTGAGTTGACTTGACAATGTAAAGGATATAAGTATAAGGTTAAGTTGTGGATTCAAAAGTGTGAAAAATTTAAGATGTTATGAATGAATTGAAGATGAAGAGAGGAAGTGAATTTGAACAATAAGTAGAATATCCTTGTGGAGCAGAAAAGCTATATTCAACTACGTGTTGAGATAATGGGTGTTGCACACATTGCATAATATTGTTATTTTATTATTTTTTATTATTATGTAATGTTGTACCTAGATGGACGTGCAACATGTAAAGATTCCCATGGAATATTCTTGATGAGTTGTATTGTAACATTGTGATAATATTTTATGTAATTATTTAATATTGGGGAAAAGAATTAAATGCCCAATATTAAATGTGGGCTCAGTGGGTTAGGTAGCACATGGTTTTAGCACATGGTTTATGTAATACCACTTGGTGCTTTTGTGGGACTTGCTACTATATAAGCAGCCACAAGGGTAGTTGTTGTAGAGAGTGATAGAGAGTGACAAGGAGAAGACAAAAGGCAAGAGTCGAGCAGGGCAAGGTTTGACAGGTTAGCCAAGGGAGCATTTGTGAAGGTTGAAAGCATGGCATGGGATGTGTGGATTCATGCTTGTTCACATAGTTTGCTCGGTTGTGGCTATGGACATGAAGGCTTCCATGGTAGTATGGCAATGGTATTTTTTGCTGAATAATACATGATGATGGATGCTTTTGGAGGCTGGGTTTTTCCCTCAATGAGGGTTTCCCAGGGTATATCTTGTGTCACAATTTTGTGGGTATGTTGTCTATTCTCTTGCATGTGAATTTTAATTCTGTGTTTATTTCAGATTTATTATGGGTTATGTGGAAACGGTTATATTCTTTATTGCCAAGATTCCTTACACTATGAAGGATCAAGTACAAGCCATAACAGAGATCTATAATCAACAATTTAGTTGCATTCAAATCAGGTCATCTCATTGTTACTCTCTAACCATTGTAGCAATGATCTAAATCTCTTGATAGAGTTGGCTTAACAACTATTTGTAAATCCTCTAACATAGTGGCAATTCTATTGAATTGTCTCAAGACCTCTAACAAGGCCACTCCTAATAGGGTGATTAAATCCTTTAATAGGGTCACACCTAATAGTGTGTTTTGTAACCTTTAGCAGGGTTGGCTCCTAGCAGGGCTCACTTCAGAAGAGGAAAAACAATAACTAGTTACAATTGGTGGTTTTTCTCAAATTGGGTTTCCACATTAAATCTTCATGTCAAATGTGTTAATGCTATTTTATTTTATGTTTTTTCAACTAATTTAAAGTAATGGTAATCACAGATAACATCTAAATTTTGTATGTTAAGCAATTACTGAGTTACAACATTTTATGTATTTTTATTGAGCATCAACAATATTTAGTTTTTAGTTTGTAGTTTGTACTGACATCTAACGGATCTAGGATTTATTCTAGTAGTAACTAATTCACCCCTCCCCTCTTAGTTACTCCTCTTATATTTCAAACAATTGGTATCAGAGCTTTTGGTGCTTGCAAAGAAGGTTTCTAGGACCTAAGCTAAAGATTAGGATGTCTTATAGAAGAGAGATTCCCAAGTTGAATAGAGACAATTTTGCAGCATGGTAAAGACTCATGAAGTTACACTTGGCTACCATCAGTGATTCAAGATGAAAATATCTTGATACTGAATACAAGACTCCCACTACAACTCTGTTGAAGATATTTTTGAAAAGAAGAATCATAACATCATGATGATTGATATTACATCTACTCTTAGTTATGTTGAATTTGATGAAGTCAAAGACTATAAGACAACTCATGAGATGTGGATCAAACTAAAAGACATATATACAGGAGATGACAATGTAAGAAGGGCTAAGGTTGAAAGTCTTAGAGGTCATTTTGATTATATGGAAATGAGAGAAGATGAGAACATTGCAAAATATGTGCAAAGGATCAAAGCAAGTGTAAGTGAAATAAAAGCATCTGGAGGAGACATTAAAGAGAAAACAATTATAAGCAAGGTACTTAGAACTCTTCTTCCTATTTATGAAATTAGAGTATCTACTATTCAAGAATGAGATGTGATCCAAATAATAAAATATCTTTGGATGCTCTAGTTGGAAGATTGACAGCTTTTGAGTTAGATAACTTTGATAACTATGTTCATAGTTCAAAGGTTATTGAATTTGCTTTTAAAGCTAAAATATCACTCAAGGAAAAGGGTAAAAAATCAATGTCCAGTCAGTCAAGAAGTGAAGGAGAAGAAAAAAAAGGAAGTTTAGACAATGATCTCAAAGTTGTTGAAGCCCTACTTGCAAGAAAGTATTCCAAAGGCAGAGGAAAGTACAAAGGTAAAGTTTCTCTGATCTACTTTTCCTGTGAATAAGTTGGTCACATTGTTGCAAGCTGTCTAAATAAAGAAATCAAAGATGAAAAGAAAAGAAATAAGCACAAAGGCAAGAAGGATTCCAAGAACTACAATAACTATAAGGACAAATGTAAGAAATCCTATTTTATAGCTGAAGATTTTGATAATAGTGAAGATGAAATGGTATACATAGTTGTAAAAGATGAATTTGATGATGAAGGAGATAAGATGGCACTTATCTCTCATGTTAGAAAAAATGATATATGGATTATTGATAGTGGTTGTTCACATCATATGACTGGATCCATAAAAAGAAAATTGAGTACATGGAATATTATGATGGAGGTAGTGCCTTGTAATATAAAAGGAAAAGGATGTATTTCATTGACGAAAGAACTTATATGTGATAATTCCTATTGGGTTGAAAGAATAATGCATAATCTACTGAGTGTTACATAGTTGAATAACATTGGATTCAAGGTAGAATTCATGAATGGATAGGCCAAACTACTGGATGGAAAAGGAAATCTGGTTGGATCAGGCAAGCAAACAAAAGGTAATCTATTTTATCTTGACCTTAGTGATTGTTCATGTTTTATTGCTCAAGTAGAAGAAGGTTGGTTATGGAAAAAAAGGCTATGTCATGTAAACTTTGATAATTTGGTTAAGATAAGCAAACATAAAAGAGTAAGAGGCATTCCCAATTTTAAAGAAGAAACATGATATGGGTTTATGCAAGAATTACCAAATTGGTAAGATGGGGAAGACTAGTTTCAAAAGAAAAAACTATCATTCAGAGGAAGTCTTAGAAATTGTTCATACAAACTTATGTGAACCCATTGGAATAGAGAGTTATAGTGGAGAAAAGTTTTTCATTCTTTTTGTTGATGACTATTCTAGAATAATGACTATAATGTATCTAAAAGAAAAATCAAAAGCCTTTCAAAAATTCAAGTGGTATCTGACAAGAGTAGAAAAAGAAACTACAAAGAGGTTGAAATGTTTAAGATCAGACAGAGGTGGTGAATTCATCTCTAATGAATTTAATAACTTTTGCATTTAAAGAGAAATTAAAAGACAAGTATCAACCCCTAGTACACCACAACAAAATGATATAGTTGAAAGAAGAAATAGATCTATCATGAATTGGGCAAGAACCCTAATGACTGAAAAGAATGTTGCTCTCAAATATTGAAAGGAAGCTATCAACACTATAGTTCATACCTTGAATAGAGTAAAGTTGAAGAAAGACTCAAACAAAACTCCTTATCAACTATGGTATGGCTACAAATCGAAAGTAAGTTACCTAAATGTATTTGGTAGCAAATGTTATATCTTCAAAGAGTTTAGAAAAGGAAAATTTGATGTAAAAGGTGATGAAGGCATATTTCTAGGATACTCATACAAAAGTAAGGCATAAAAATGTTTTAATTTGTCTACTCATAAAAGAATAGAAAGTGCACATGTTAGAATAGATAAGTTTGCAGAAAAGAGTGAAGAAGAAAGCAACAAGGAGCTAGGGGATTACAAAAGATTTGTCTTCTATGAACCTGATATGCCACCAAAACTATCTAAAAGAAAGGAAGCTTCATCTCCCATGTCCCCAAAATCTCCAATAGTTACCAAGTTGTAGATAGTGCAACCTGAGTCATAGTCTAAAGGACCCGAGTCACAATCAGGGGCTACCAAGCTAGTTCAAATTGAGTCTAATGGACCCGAGTCATAGATAGAAGGAACTGGGCTTGAAACTAAAGTTCATAATGAGGACAATGGAACTATTCAAAGACCAAAGAGCCTATGTTAGCAAGATATGTCGGAAGGCATCATGCACATGATCAGATCATTGGAGACAAATTTGATGAAACAATGATAAGAAGAAAATTAAAAGGTACATGTTTACTTGTTGGATTTGAACCTAGAAATGTTAAAGATGCTCTGGATATGAAGAGATAAAATAGATAGAAAAAAATAAAACTTGGACTCTTGTTCCTAGATCCAAGGATATAAATATAATTGGTACAAAGTGGGTAATTAGAAATAAGCTAAATGAAGATGGAAAAGTTTCCAGAAATAAGACAAGACTAGTATGTAAAGGTTATTCTCAAGAAGAAGATATTGATTATGGTGAGACTCTTGCTCCTGTAGTAAGATTAGAAGGTGTTAGAACTTTACTAGCATATGCAACACATAGAGGATTTAAAGTGTATCAAATAGATGTTAAATTTGCATTCTTGAATGGAATTCTTGATGAAGAAGATCCTAGAAAAAGAGACATGGTTTACAAATTACACAAAGCATTATATGGTCTCAAGCCATCCCCCAGAGCTTGGTATGAAAGAATTCATAATTACTTGGTATAGATTGGCTTTCAAAGAACAAATGATAACAATAGTCTATCTATCAAGGAAGGACTAGACAAGAAGATTGTGTTGGTAGAAATATTTGTTGATGATACTCTATTTACAGGAAATGAGTAAAGAATTTGAGATGTCCATGTTTGATGAGATAAAATTCTTTTTTGGATTGCACATACAATAGAAAAAAGATGGTATCTACATCACTCAATCTAAGTATATCAAGGAGATATTGAAGAAGTTTGGAATGGAAGATTCAAGACTAGTTGGAACCCCTATGTCTATTGGACATAAGCTCTCCAAAATTGATGATTCCAAAGAAGTAGATCAGACCACATGTAGATCAATGATTTTAAAATTTTAGTATGTAGTACATACAAGGCTTGATATTTCTCTTGTAGTTGGAATGGTGGAAAAGTTCTCAACAAATCCTAAAGAAAATCACATGATCACAATCAAAAGAATTATGAGATATCAGAAAGGTATTGAAGACTATGACTTATGGTATAAACTTGGAGGCAATTTGGGCTTGAAGGTATTTATTGATGTTGATTAGGCAGGAAGTGTTGATGACAGAAAAAACACTAGTGGTGGAGCATTCTTTCTTGGTAAGAGACTAGTGTCTTGTACAAGCAAGAAGAAAAATTGCATCTCTCAATCCATAGTAGAGGTAGAATATGTGGTAGAAATAATTAATTGTTTAAACATTATTTGGTTCAAACAATTGTTGGAATAAATGAAGATATAAATCAAGGATCCTATAGTCATATACTGTGATAACACTAGTGCAATCAATATATCAAAGACTCCAGTGATGCATACCAAAACAAAGCACATTGCTATAAAATATCATTTCTTAAGAGAGTTGGTGTAGGATAAAGAAGTTAGATATGAATATGTGAATAAAAAATAAAATATTGTAGACATATTCACCATGCCATTACCTAAGGAAGCATTTCTATATCTAAAAGGTAAGCTAGGGCTCATTCCACTATCTAAAGCTCACTAAATAAAGATTAGTAAAGCATCAAAAAGAGCTAAGTTGAAGATCAATTGGTTGGTGTAGAATTGACAAGAGAATATTGCAAATGAACTAGTACTTAAAACACATTGATATTAACAAAGTTGTTGTCTTTGGCATATGCTGTTAAAGAGGGAGAAGTTTACTATCATATCTCTAAGAATTTTTTTTCCAAAGAAGGAGAAGTTTGCTGTAAAAGGGAGAAAGTTCTGTGAACAAACTTGGTAGAAGTTGTTGTAGATAGAGAAAGAATCTAGTGAAAGGAAAAAGCTCATACTAATAGAGGGAGTTCTCAAGAATAAATTAAAAAATTTCATTGTGCTATGACATGTTGCATTGCCATCAATGCCAAAGAGGGCAATTGTTGGATACAATTGATTAATTGTGTATTATATTTGATGTTATACAAATATCATATCATTATTAGTTAGTATATGCCAAGCTTAGTCAGGTAGTGAAGACAATTTTCTGTATCTACCGAGCATTCCTATGGTTGCCTAGTTTAGAAGGCAGTGTTGACTGAGTTCACTCGAGTGTCAAAGAAAAGTATGTAGAAGATGAGTGTTAACTAAGCTCACTTCGTTAATAAAGGAAAGTTAGATGGAACTAGTGCTAACCAAGCTCACTCAATTACCAAAGGATCTTTGCAGGTTTGCAGCGTTAATCGAGCTTCTATTGGTTAACATTGGAAATCACTTTTGAGTTAGTTTTTACCGAGCTAGGTTGGCTAACAAAGGATTTTATTGCTTTGGCATATTAAGCTTAATTAATTTATCTATTGGTTCTAGTCGACTGAGGTGATGAATATTAATTATTCTAAGTTGTATTTGAGCCGACTTGACAATATGAAGGATAAAGTATAAGGTCAAGTTGTGGATTAAAAACTGTAAAAGTATGAAGATGTTATGAATATATTGAAGATGAAGAGAGGAAGTGAATTTGAAGGATAAGAAAAATATCATTGTGGATCAGAAAAGCTATATTTGATCAAGAAGGATCAAGTACAAGCTAGAACGAAGATCTATAATCAGAAATTCAGTTGTTAGATCATCTCATTGTTACTTTCTAACCATTGTACCAATGATCTAAATCTCTTGACAAAGTTGGCTTAACAACTATTTGTAAATCCTCTAACAAGGTGGTAGTTCTATTGAGTTGTCTCAAGACCTCTAACAAGGCCACTCCTAATAGGGTGACTAAATTCTTTAACAGGGTCAGACCTAATAGTGTGTTTTGAAACCTTTAACAAGGTTGGCTCCTAATAGGGCTCACTTTAGAAGAGTGAAAATAGTAACTAGTTGCATTGTTGGGTTATCTCAAATTGGGTTTCCTTGTTAAATCTTGGCGTCAAATCTGTTCATGCTATTTCTTTTATGTGTTTGCAACTAAGTTAAAGTAATTGTAATAACAAATAACATCTAAATTTTTTATGTTAAACAATTACCAAGCACTTTTAGTAATTACTGAGTTACAACATTTTATGTTTGTTTACCGAGCATCAACTATATTCAATTTTCAATTTTTAGTTTGTATTGACATCTAAAGGATTTAGGATTTATTTTAGTAGTATCTGATTCACCCCTCCCCTCTTAGCTACTCCTCTTATATTTCCAACAGAAATTTCTTTGTCCTACTATCAAAGATGGGGAGATTATCCAGTTACCATAAGAAAGAAAGAGAGGTTATCCAATAGAGAGAAATATTATTCAAAAGGAGAAGATCAAAATGAAAGAGGGAGATAGTAAAAGGAGAAGATCAAAATGAAAGAGGGAGATAGTGAAAGATGTTACCATAAGAAAGAGGGAAGAGATATCTAGAGGGAAATAATGAAAGTAAGATATCCATGGAAGAAGGAGAGATTACTAAGAGAGAGTTCATAAGATTTACTAGAGGTGTTTCAGGATATGATATTATAGAAAGAGCTTATGTGTTTCATATCAAAGTTCCATGGAAAAGCACTAGCATTGAGTAACCTAGTGATGACCGAGTGTTAGAACATAGTGTTGGCCGAGGAACAACATTTTAACAGTTTAGGAGAAATTGTAACTTCTAGCCAACTAAGTTAATTTCTTGGGATATGGAAAGTGTGTTGAAGATAAGTATTGACGAATTAGATCATTTAATTCTAGGAGAGTATTATGTAAATGACCTAGAGAATGGATTCCATTAGAATTTTCTAGAAAAGATGAGGATAAACAAGATAGTGACTAAATTCATTGGATGTGTTGAATCTAATAGTAAAACCTAAGATCTATAGTGACGTTTAAGTGACAAAAGATCAAAATTACCTATTTAAGGAGGTACAAGATTCTAACCTATAGTGTGTGTTCCAGAGTATTGCAAAAGGTTGGAGTAGTTGCTAATGTTATTGATTGAAAAACCTAGGAAAAGGGTTGAGAAGAGTTTAGAAGAGGAGAGTGATTGCTTGAAGGACTACCAAGAAAATGAGAGATAGAGATGACAATGAGAGCCATTCACTAAATCAGTGCATGTGATCCAAACTGAGATCTATATATGTAAAGTGAGTTTTACTTGATATATCAAAAATTGCTATTACTTTCTAACCATTGTAAACAATAGTTGAAATCCTTTAATCAAGGTTGACCTAACAATCATATGTAAATCCTTCAACAGGTGACATTCTAATGGAATGCTCTAAAATCCTCTAACAAGGCCACTCCTAACAAGGTGATTTAATCCTTTGAAAAGGTCACATTTAATAATGTATTTTGTAACCTTTAACAAGGTTGGCTCCTAACAAAGCTCACTTCAAAAGAGTGAAAAATTGATGACATGTTACTAGTTGTTTTTCCCAAATTGAGTTTCTTCGTTAAATTATAGTGTCAAACTTGTGAGGATGTTATCTATGGTTTTTTATTGATTAATGTTTACATTATGCAAGTCTATTATATTTAGGATAGTGGGAAGCTAATTGATGTTACTAAAGTTGAGTGTAGAGACCAAGCTATAGAATACTAAGATCTAAAGTTGTTTAAGTAACTATTTTTTCAATTGGTACATCTAGACTTTGGATAATTTATTCACCCCCCTCTTAATTATTCTAAATATTCTAACATAAAAAGGTTTTTCTTTTGAGAGTTTTGAGTATGATAATACTAGTCTTAAATGTGATTTTTTCAACACTCTTTTCCAAGAAGAAGAAGTATGTCATGATAAAGTAGTCTCATCTGTAGGATATGTCAGATCTAGAATAGAAAGTTTTAGATGATCAAATAGACATGAAGGCTTAATGAATTCCCATCCTTGTGGATCTCATACAGAGTAGAATCTTTTCATTGAGAGAAATTTTATAGATCTTAGTGAGACCACTGAATCTAAGGAAACTACTATTAGTACAAGTAATTTGTATGTTAAACTAGAAACTCTTAGGAGACAAGAACTTGAAGAAGATACCAAATACAACCAGTTGGAGAAGTATAAGGAAATTGATACTATGAATGCTCTCATTGTGAGAGACAATTTTCTTAGAAGAATAGCTCCATTGAAAGAAAAAAAAAAAGAGGTTAGAGAAGAAATTCTCATCCTTCTATGTTGATATTTTTGGGGACTTGAGAAATCTAAATGTATAACTAGAGAAAACGCTTTACATGCCTGGTATGAATCTAAAAGGAAAGGCCAATGATAAATCAAGTTCTCCCTTATGAACTCATTGAAAAGAATAAAATTACTAAGAATACAAATAAGATTGATGCTAGGGTCGTAGATAATGGAAAACAAAAGGTAGCAGGTATTCATATAAGTGAGCCTCTTATAGTCCAAAATGCTTTGCAAGCTATATATAAGCTGGACATGAAGTTACAAAAGGCTAGGAAGGAAAGATAAGACCTGGCTAAAGAATTAGAGAAGGTAAACAATGAGGCACAAGCTACATAAATGAAGAAGAAATTCCACTTCCTTAAGTCTACTTCATGTCAAGCCACTTAACTTGTGAAAGTATCCCAAGGTATGTCTTCTATCCATACTCTTGGAGTAACAACAAGTAATGTGGGAAATTCTTAGGCTAATCTTATAATAGTTTCTAGTAGTTTGGGAAATATTCCATCAAGACAACTAGTAAATAAAAATGTGATGAATCATGTTACAAATAATTTTTGTCCTAGTACAAATAAAAAATTTGGTTTTCAGAAAATACCCATAATTCTATAAAGATATAAGTAGATTTGTTTCATGGGTATCCTAATCTAGTTCTAAATGAGATTAGGGATAAGTTGGATAAATTTACTAGAAATGATGCAACCAATGGGGAAAAAAATTCTCATAAACTTTGTAGACATGTTGAATGATTATGAAATTGAATTCAAGGATGTTGTAATAAAGCTATTTGTACATTCTCTCATTGAAGATGCTAGAGATTTATTCAAGAAACTTCTGGATGATAGTATTACTTCTTGGCATGATCTAGAACTTTTTTGAAGGAAAAATGTGGAGATAATACTAATATTGGTTTCATAATCAATTAGCTTAACAACATCAAGAAGATTGAAAATGAATCCACCTTTGATTTTAATGTCAGGTTTTGAAAGGGGATGTACAAATTATTTCATGTCATGAGATTGGATGAAAATATGTGTTGTACAATCTATTTCAATGCTTTTGATAGTAAGATGGCCTATATCCTTATGGAAAAGGATCCTAGAACCCTAAGCGATACTTTTAGAATTGTAGTAAATATAGAGAACAATAGGAGAGCATCTGGGAAATTGGGAAGAAGGGATGATCCCTAGCTTTTCTGTACCATAAATAATAGAAGAGAAAATGAAAAACCTACTAGAAAAAAGAATCCTAAGGAGGATAAAATGGATAAGGTTCTAATTATGTTTGAGGACATGAAGCCTACTATGGATAATGCAAGCAAGAATGTTTCCAATGATAGACCCCAATGTGGACATAATTTCAATAAGCAACCTAGAATACAAGATTACCTATACACAAACAATGGAAGGATGGTAAGGTTGTTAACCATACATCCAAAGATGATAATGATAGAAAAAACACCAGATCCATTACAAAGAAATATTGTGAATAGTACAAGAGAAGTATCCAATTGTATAGCTTGCCAGTCTCCTCATGCCCTTAATATTTTGACATAGCCCAATCAATAATTGCATCTCAAAAACCTCAAATATAAGAGTTTTTCAATACAGAACATCACGATGACATGACTTGTAACTTAGTAGACCCTTATAGTGATTATGGAAGTGATTCAGATCATGGAAGTGATTTAGATCAGGAGGAGCTAGACACGTATGTAAATGATCAAAGAAATGTGTATTAAAGTTATCATCAGTAGATATTTTCTGATAATAAGGAAGAGGTGGATAAAAGAGCATGTTACATAACATCTAATGTCTAACACATAAATCTGAGAAAGTATTCCAAAGATGAAATTGATAGAATAACTACAAAAATGGTTTCTCATGTCCAAAACACTTACAACTTAAGGAATAAGATAGTGAACAATGATACTACCAAGTCATCTAGCATCTTCATCAAGGATATCACTCACAAGGTGGTGAATAATGATAAGAAAAAGGATTGACTAACTATGAAAGTGAGAGATACAAAAGCCATAAGGTGGGAACCAAAGAAGAAGGTGCATATCCCAATCACAAATGAATGAAAATATATTACACAAGTACTAGAGTCCGAGCCAAAAAATAGAGAAGATAGTTGAAGTTGGATATGATAAGCCACAAGAAAAGGAAGGTATTCTTACCAAAATACCTTCATATACTCCTATTAATATGATGAGTATGTTGTCTCAAATCAGTGAGAAAGTTCCTTTATAGGAAATGTTTAGGATAAATGAGCATAAAATACAGCCTTAGAATGGATAGGAGATATTGGAAAAGATAGTAATACTAAGAATAGGTTATCATCTAGATAAAAGATTCTAATCTTACCCCAAAGAAAAAGAAGATGAAGGAGTACTATCTCAAATCCCACCTATGTATCTTGACAATTCTGCAACAACTTATATTGAAGATATTGACTCTTTCTTTCTGTTGAGCTATCATTTTGAATGATGTTGAATGAAAAGAATTCTTTTGAACTCCTCTCTTGAAAAGATAATTGAGAATCAACTCCAAGGTTTTGGGCAATCTTGCAACGTACTAAAATGCACTCAATTAAAGATAAATGTGTATGTTCACAAGGAGGCCTTTGCTAGTTCAAACCAATTTTAGATATAATCTTTGATCTACTTTTTATTTTGAAAAGTAACCACAAAAGATATATATTTTTGGTATTTTCTATTTTATGATGAATGCAATTTATTGATGCAACTATATGAATTCCTATTTTAAACAAGTGTTAGAAAAACAAATAACAAAGATAGGGTGATGAGAGATTAAAGAAAATAACTTGAAAGGGAAATTCCTAACAAACATAAACCATGATAACAACATGTCTGTGAATTAAATCATCAAAAAGATTGGGTAGGAATCCAATAAAAATAGTAGTAGCACTGCCTCAATTCCACTGATGCAATCTTTGATGGGAACTCAATATGAACTGAAAGATGTTTCATGTTTCATCAAATCACAAGGCCATAGAAAGTACACTTATGCAAGACAATATATTATGCAGGAACAATAGGTGATCTTTTCTCCAACTCAGTACATCAACAAAATTTGTCAACTCAAAGAAAATTCTAGAACTAAAAGGTTGCACAATCATAAAAACACAATAAAAACTTTTTCTCCATTATTATTCATGAACATGCATTCACAAAAATAACACACATAGGCAAAAATAACTACACTTAGAGCGAAAGCACCAATATCATATATTATTGCATCAAAATAAAGGCCTAGAGTCCATATTACATCCATATATTGATAAGAAATTATCTCCTCCCTTTGTGTTAGGAGTGAGACTTCTTAAAATGAAAACTCATGCTAAAAACTAATAAAACAAATCTAATTATATTAAAAATGACTCTCTAAATGGGTCTAAGTAGGTATACATCCCTATTTATATTCATTAGTGGGTGTATGAGAATTTACATGATACAAAAGAATAAAATAATGAGAAGATAAGAAGAATGCAACTGTAAGATGATCTAGGAGTCTCTCAAAGTTCTAAAAATGGAAGCTCGGCCTTCTCTAGGCATTTCTGTGAGTTGAACTACTATCAAAAAGTGTTTTCAATGCATGGAATGCTCTAATTTAGGAACTAGAAGTTAATTGTCAATGCACTATTTCTTAATCAAAATTGTTTGATGCACCTCTATGAAAAGCACACCTGCACACATGTGCACCTTGGTGAGAAGTTCCAAAAAAATCCAAAATTCTTCTAAGTGTCAAAACTACATTTCCAACATCTGGATTTTCTTCCCCCTTATACAAAAATGATGCTTGGATATTTTATCTTAAACTTCTCTATTATTTCCATCACTAGGGTAGCCTTTGGAAAATCCAAAGCTCCATATTTGTCCTTTACTAATTGTCAGTAATATATACTTTAATATGAGTAGCTATAAAATCTTCAAGCTTTATATCCAAGTCCAACAATACCTCTTCAATCTTGAACTCTTGTCTTTTTTCTTCATTTTATGAAGCATCGTTGAACCTTCCTTAGAATTTTTGGACCATTAATTATGTCTCAATGAGCTTTCTCTTATACTCATTTTTAAAACTCTCAAGGCAAGCAGCATTATAGTACCTTTTCACTTCCAAAAACTACTCTTGAGTCTAATCCTTGATCCTCTTGATCTCTATGTATAATCCTTCCATTACTTTATTTCTAGTTGATATCTTGTCAATCTAGTCATCGAGATTGTCTAGCTTCTCAACAATATATACCTCCATCAATGTATGATACCTTTAGCCCTTTATTGATTTCAATGCATGTATGTCATTAGCACAAGTATGTACTTCATTCATTAGCCCAAAATCTTGGTTCACTATGGAAACCAACTTGTCGGCACTCGAATGGATGTGGTGCAATAGGTTTAAATTACCTTATATTATTTTCACACCTCTCTCTTCAAACATGTCATGGCATTGCTAACATGCTTCCAAAAGTGGGTCCAACTATGTTGTTCTCATGCATTTCCTCTCTAATTCTCTTGCAAGAGTGATGTCTAGATTATCTAGGTCAATTGGGCCCATAAATTCATGTAGATAGCCTCTTAACGACTCATTTTGTTTTTGCAGTGCTATCAATTCTGACTCATCCTGGTCCATGTGTTTGAACACCTCTTTCATCCTTGTAGTGATAATCACTTCTGCAGTGTGTACCATGGGTCTCCCTTATATGACCTCCTTGATTTAGTAGTCCTTAGGAGTCAATTTTTTGGTGTCAACATGCAGAGGAAGAATGACTATATGTGCAAGTAAGTCCTAATTTTGGTTCTTCATTATGAAGGTCAATATTCACACATCACCCATAGGTGGCTCAAGCTTCTTAATTTTTGTCACTAATTCTCTCATTCCCTCCTCATCCATTAGGTCCATCTACCTTTTTTGGTGAAACATGACCTCCTTCTTTAGCCATGTTAGTGTGGTTCCTATGGGAGACATGTATTTGGATGAAGAGGATGTTTCTATTACAGGCTCCTTTCCCTTATTAATCCTCTCTAGAGTCTTTTCTCATTAAGAAAGATCTATAGTTGGAGTCTCTATATCTAATTGGGCTAAGGTCCTAGCCTCTAAATCTAGAGGGCCTTGTTGAGGCTCTTTAAGTATTTTTCCTTTCGCGGATACTTCATCGACATGCAGTTGTTGGGGATCCCTTTCCTTTGTCACTTGTTCTTCTTATTCTATAGCTTGAGGAAGTGGAGTTACTAATCCCTTGTCCAAAAATGCCAAATCTTGAGATGGTCGTGGTGGAATTCCTAGAGGTCCTTAAGGTAGAGGTGGTAATTGATTCCATTCTTCTCCTAAGGATTCACTTGTGGGAGTATTTCTAATTTTCTCTCCCACCATCTTAGTGCCCAGTGGCATGAAGTCAAAGTTGGAGAGGTTGAAGACATCAGTTTCTTGACCCTCCATATCAGCTATCCATTTTTTCTTCTCATCCTCTGATGTTGATACCTAGATAGGCTCCCTTGGAGTAGATTTAGGTGTCACTATAAAATTTATTCTTCTCTATTCCTCTGTTGCCCTAGCAGAGTAGGTTCTTTGGCTTAAGGGGACAAATTTAATTTGTTCCCCTTGTTCTTCATCTTATTCTTCTAGGATGGTCTTAGGAACATGTGGTGAAAGAGTGTTTTTCTTCTTTAGCCTCCTTCTCCATGTTCCTACTATAGTTGGTTCAATTTTGCCCTTTTTGGAGATGAAGGCAAGGCTTCTTCCTCTTTGGTTTCTATTGGTGGTACCCTCTACTCCTTTACCTATTTTTCCACTGATTGTTCTAACTGTTCTTTCTTTGGCTCTAGTGCTAGCTCTTGTGCTTCAAGTTCATCTTGAGGCTTAGCTTGTGCTTGTTCAGGTTCTTCCTATTGCTGTGGAGATGCCTATGCTTGAGTTATTTTCTTTTTTGACCTAGAAGGTATTCTTTTCCTTTTTGTGCCCATGTTAGCTCTAAAGTACTCAACCTCCCTCTCATGTTAGTGTACCATTTCCAACCTTACTAAGGATTGAGTAGGGAAGGTTGGCATTATGATTTTCACAACTTTTCATTTGATTGGCCTTGTAGTAGCCTATAGGTGTATAGCCTAAGGAACTAGATCCATTCTAAATGGCTTCTTGATCTATTCCTTTGTTAGCTAGACTATATGCCTAGCTCAATGATTTATATCTATATTCTCATCTCTCCCTATTTTAATATTCATTATTGGTCATTCATAGAGTTTATCCCTATTGTATAGTGGATCCATGACAACTTCAGTATCCTTTTGCACAACCTTCAAAGGGATTTTAATTTTTAACACATGTTCTTCCAAATATAGAAACATCCTATAATAGTCCCTTATATAGAAATCCTAGTCATCTACTACATTTATCCAATGATCTTCTAATTCATCTTCATATATGAAATCTTTCCTTACCATATGTTGTACAATCCCAATATTGTCAAAGTAGGGGTGAAGGGAGTTGTACTCTTCCAAGGGATATTGATCCCACTTAGAATTGAAGGTGAAAATATCTTGCTTTTGTTTCACCTTGAAAGCACCAATTGTGATGGGTTAGACCCATGTCTTCTTTTGTTGTCTTCTTAATCTATTGTATGTAGAGGTGAGTTGGCATGCAATCTCCAGTAGAATAAGCCTTACAAATAGGTATCTTGGGAACTTCTTTGGGCATAGTAGAGTACTAGCTATCCTAAGATAGGGGGACATTTTGAATTGAACATAGTAGGTGCCAATTTTAGTGATACTAGCTACTGCCTCTACTGTCATTCTTTTGGCATAATCACCCTCTATGAACCTGATGATTATGAAGATTAAACTATCATTCATGATCCTATATTCCACACTTTTCTATGGGAGCTTCTTCTTTAGCAATTATGGACATACCACATAGGGCTACACATTTTCATCTTGCATGCTTTCCCTTTTGTAGAGCTCTAGGTAGTTCATGGTTCTCACCACCAGTAAATACACCATGTATGATGTCATATAGAACCACAGATCGGCTTTGATGACTACAAGTTGCTCATCCAATTTTTCACATAGGATGGTAGCCCAATCAATTAGCATCTTTTCTATTATGATGGTTTCTATAAAGTGGACCATCTAGTTTTGAAGGTGTCTCGCTGCAAGAAGTCCCATAACTCTACTCAAAAGAAAAATTACATACCCAATATCATCCTTCATATAATCCCTTGTTATGTCAATCTTACCCAATCTATGATCCATTGGTGTTCTATCAATCAAGAAGGAGGATTGAACTATTTCTTGTGCTTCTTTTAGATTATCCTTGTACCATCATTCTTCTCTATCATATGTTATCTTCAAATATTGATCCACCCTTGGGAGATGAAATACTTTCTCAATATTCTTAGGTTGAAAGTCCAAACTATCTCTCCTGTAATGTTCAAAGGATTGAACTAATGTTGGATGTGATGGTGTGCTAACAAGGCCTGACTAGATGAGTGTTGACACCATTGTAGATATCTCTTTAAGTGAATTAGGTTCTATTTTAGGTCAAAAATCCTTTGAAATGTAGTCCAGCATACCTAGCACACCCTTACAGGTACATATGTGTGCTATTTTGGTCATTGAATAGCCATTTATGCATGATTGTACATGTTTGCAGCTAGGTGAGGTGCACACGTGCATAACTACACACTGTGTAATGTAAGTTTTGGGGGGGAATAAATTAGGCTTAAGCTTGTTTTGTGAACACAGAGGTGCACACATGTGCACCTTGGGGAGGTGCACATGCATACACATCTAATGCCTTAGGATCTTTGATTTTATGCATTATTTTTTTATGTTTAGAAGGTGCACACATGCACACATTGTGGAGATGTGCACATATACACCATCATTGTGCTTTAACAATTAGGTTTTAATTTTAATGTGTGGTTAGCTTTGTTAAGTTTTGGTGTGCAGAGGTGTGCACATGTGGACCTCATGGAGGTGTGCATGTGTGCACCTTCATTGAGGGCTAACCTTGTGTTGTTTCTTATAGGATGGGGAGTAACAAAATTATGAACTTGATGAGGGTGTGGGGTTAAGTACTTAGGAGGAGTAGGAAAGTTAAGTGTGAGAGGATAGGAGGCCTGAGGTCTTAGATAGACCCTAGGGAAGGTGCACCTTTGAGGTGTGCACATGTGCAACACCATGCTACACACATTTGTGCACCTTATGGAGGTGCACTAGTGCACGCTTCTAGGAGTGCATAGGTGTGCACTTCTAGAGATGCAAATTTGTAAAACTCCAAAAGGGTGCACATGTGCACACTTACCTAGGAGTGCCAAAAAAGTCCTCTAGAAGATTGATTTTGGGTTCTTGATTCTTTGGGTCTCCCCAATCAAATACTGGGGCTTGACCTAGACTCCTGGGGGAGTCTTAAAGTGACATAGACTCTAGACTAGCAGCTTGGCTGGTAAAACTTTACTAGGGGGTTCCCATTTCTAGGAGAAATGGGGCATGAATTGTGAGACTAGAACACTTTCTAAGCCTTATCATAAATAATAGAACTATAAAGAATTGTATGATAGACTCGGGTGCTTCTAATACTGTTATGCTTTTTAAAATCATGAAATCGTTAGTTTTGAAGGGAGATACTACACAAGGACATTGTTGTGCCTTAGATTCTTGAGAGGTACCTAATATAGGAACCATCAGTGTATTGCCATACAAATTACTTGCATATCCTAATAGTGACCTAACCATGAGTATATTTGTAGTGGATATTCCTCCTCAATAAAGTATGTTGCTATCAAGAAAGTGGAGTGTTTCTATGGGGGGTAGTATACAATATGACTTATCTTTTTATACTTTTCATATTGGTGGTAAAGGTGTCAAAGTGAAAAGAGAACCCTGAGTTACCCATATGATAGAAGAAAACATAGACAATGATGCTACATGTTTCCTAGATACTAATATAAATGCCTTCAAAGATGAGAAAATTATTTTGGAAAAGGGAAAGTCAACTACATTGATTGCACAAGGAGCGATTAGATGTCTTAACATAGATAGTTTGCAGACTATGTATTTTGATGGTGCTAGTTCCAAGGAAGGGGCAAGAGACGAAATGGTGCTCATTTCCCTAGAGGAAATTTTTAAGTATTCTTTTACTTTGGATTTTATGCACACAAACAATATTGCAAGGTATGAGGCACTCATGTTAGGATTGAGAATAGCTTCTAGACATTACATAAAGAGATTGCATGTAATTAGTAATTTTGAATTAGTGGTGTCTTAAGTCAGGAAGACATATGCATCAAAGAATAAAAGGCTCAAAAAATATAGCTTCTAGACATTACATAAAGAGATTACATGTAATTGGTAATTTTGAATTAGTGGTGTCTCAAGTCAGGAAGACATATGCATCAAAGAACAAAAGGCTCAAACAATATAGAAATGTTGTATATGATAAATTGAAGCATTTTATGCATTAAACATCACTTGGATGGATAGGAAAAATAATAAAATGGTAGACCTATTTGAAAACATGGCTATCAAGTTAGATTATATATCTTTTGTAGGAGTATCAAAAGTTGACATACAGACAAGGCCTTCAATCCCTAACAATGTTGATAATTAGAAAGTTTTTGAAGATAATTAGGATATATTGAAGTTCGTTAAGTGTGAAGATAAATATCATAGAAAATAATTTGAGTGTGCTACTTTTTTTGAAAACATAAATGGCAAGGTTACCATCATTGGGAATGAATTGATCCAACCTAAAACCAACAAAGTCCCTAAAGGAATGGTTGTTCTAGAAAGTATGTTTGATAAACCGGTATAGGCATGAAGAGTTGGAAGAAATCAACTTAGGGACAAATGAGACACCTAAGAAGATATAAATTGGTAAGAAGTTATCTCCTTCTATTAGAAAATCTATGACTAAATTGTTGAGAAAGTATAGAGATGTTTTTTCTTGATCATATGATGATCTCAAGGCATATAGGGAGGATCTCTTCAAACATGTAATTCCTCTCAAGGAAAATGCCAAACGATTTAGGTAGAAACAAAGGCCCATAAATCCAACTTTAGCTCCTAAGATGAAAAAGGAGTTGATGAAACTTAGAGATGTATGGATTATCAAGATTAGTAGACTTATTTCCAAGATTCTTAAGAAGGGAGTAGAGATAAAATGGGACTGGGGAGCCTGTAATTGCATTTTAGGATATAGATGATGAAACTAAGAATGCAATAGTATTAAGAATTAAGTTTATGGTAAGCCCATGTACATTTTCTCATTTTCTTCATTCCATATTATTGCGGTAGTGTTACTCCAAAAGAATGAAGAGGGTTTTGAACAACCCATTGCATTTTCTTGCAAATGCCTCCAAGTTGCAAAGCTTAAATATGATATAAATGAGAAGTAAGCTTATGCGTTGGTGAAAGAAGTTAAAGCTTTCAAACGTTATTTGGTGGGTGCCACAGTCATAACTTTTGTCCCAAATACTAAAGTCAAAGATATTTTCTCTTAGCAGGAAGTTTTTGGCAGAAGATGTAGATGTATAAATAGGCTCCAAGAGTTTAATATAGATGACCATAGCACAAAGTTAATAAGAGGTCAAGCTTTGGAAAAACTCATGGCATAGTCAAATCTGGATGCAAACTAGATAAATATTGTAGATAGTGATCATAACCCTTATATTTGTGATATGGATTAGTGCAATTGGTATACAAACATTATTCACTATTTGTAGTATTTTTCTTGCCCATCTACAATGAGTGATAATGAGAAGAGATCCTTGAAACTCCATCCTATTATGTACATTATTATTAGTGGCAAGTTGTGATGGAAATTTTTTGAAGAAGTATTTCTCAAGCATGTCGATCCTAAGGAATCAATCAAGATTCTAGTTGAGATTCATAATGGAGTATGTGGTGGTCATTATATGTCCAAGAAAATAACTCATAAAGTGTTGAGATCTAGATTCTGGTGGCTAAATTTATTTAGAGATGCTCATGAACTAGTGAAGAAGTGTGACTCATGTCTTAGATTTGTTGGTAAGTTAAATTTTTATGAAAATATATTGTTAAAACCAGTGGAGGTGCAAGCGCCTTTCTAGTAGTGGGGCATTGATTTCATAGGTGAAATAGCTAACACGTCAAGTGGTGGCCATTAATGGATATTGGTTTCCACTAATTATTTTACAAAATGGGAAGAGGTTATTTGAACCAAGAGGTCAACTAGAAAATTTGTGAATGATTTCCTCTTAAATAACATCATTGTTAGGTTTGAATGCCTAGAGAATATTGTAACAAATAACACTATGTGTTTTAGGTTTGATGAATTCGTTCAATTTTGTCATAAATATTGCATAACTAGAACAACTCTCTCCATACAACTCACAAGGAAATCGATAGGCTAAGTCTACAAATAAATTTTTACTGAGGATAATCAAGAGCATCTTAAATGATAATAAGAATGCTTCGAATTCCAAATTTCCTTTGGTAGTATGGGAAGATAGGGTAATAGTCAAGAAGGCCATTGGATTAGCACCTTTCGATTTAGTATATGGAATTCAAACCAAGTTGCCTTAGAATAATATAATGGGTATGTATAAGTTTATCTTGAAGTATGATGAAGACATGACTGATGATATGAAAGAATGGATTGATGAGCTCATTAGATTAAATTAACACATAAGAGAAGCATTAGAAACAAATGCCAAGTTACAACTGCAAGTAAAACACTTGTTTGATAAGAAGAAAATGGATAGAAAATTTGAACTAGGTGACTTGGTGTTGATGTGGAATGCAAGGTTAGAAGACAAGGGGAAACATGGTAAGTTTGACCACATATGGATTGGTCCCTATCTAATTGTTATTAAATGGGGGGACATTAATACATGTTGAGAGAACTCTCTAGTAATGCTCTTGAATTGCCAATCTATGGATAGTTCTTGAAGAATACCTCTTTTAAGAGGTATATTGCTTTCCATGAACAATAAAATAGAAGTGTATAGTTTGTATTTTATGTAAATAGGTATGTTTTCTTAGTCTTTCTATGTTGTTTTTTTGCCCTTCGAAGCCATTGTTAGGTGTGTGGACTACTCTATCTATAAATTATAAATCCTTGTTTGAACCTGGATTGTCCACCATCCTTAGAAAGAGCCCCTATTGGTGCATTTTTGAGCAAGATGTCTATCTCTATGTTGGGTTTAAGGTTTTTTGGTAAGATACCAAATCTTTTTCCCTATGTTGAAAACAACTTACTTGCAAGGGTTTTAAGATGAAAAACCTAGATCAATTTTGAAAATTTCTAAGCCTTTTATTTTCCTTTGTTACTTTTTTTTTTACTTAAAGAAGGGTGTGTCCACCATCATCTTGTGTTTGACCCTAGGCATTATTGACTTTAAGTCATGACCTCATGCCTTTTTGGTTTTTAAATATGTTCCATGTCTATAAAAGGGAAGGGTTACTTTATCATTTGGGACCCTTCGTGAATACCCTAGGTATTGACTTTTATATTGCCCATGGTCAAGACTTTTATTGATATTTAAACATTGGTCTTAAGCATCCTGAACATTAATGTTTGTTAAGCATGTTAAATGGTGGGACTTAATATCAATAGTTCACATTTCTTCACAAAACCTGATATTTCTTTTAGCAAGAATGTGTGATGTTCCCATGTGGCTAATGACAGGGATAGACACTTTTCTTTTTAAGTTAGTAGCCAACCAGATCAATGGCCACCGCTTGTTCATGAGTTATCTTCCTCTATATGGTTACATAGTAGGATGTGGATGCATGTCAAGGAGATGGACCCATGTCTTCTCAATATAAGGTATTAATCAATGGTCCTCATTAGCTTGCAAGCTTGGGAAATAGTTGTAGTGATGAAGCAAGATCTTGGCTTGTGGAGTACACCCAAGAAGCTGAAAGTTATTTGGTGGGATCAATACAAAAAGGATTCATTAGATTATGATTGGTTTTCATATGTTCATGTTGGCTAGCACAAATAGGTTTGAGTTATGAATCATAAAATAGAGATGCCAAGATGTTGCCACATAAACATGAGGATAGGTTTTCCTTTATAGAATAGTGTGTCCTCTCTTCTTTGAATATAAGGCTATCATGTTCTTGTACACTTTGAAAAAATGTTCTATCAAAAAGATGAGATCATGACACTTGTTTTGATCAACATAAAAGTTTATGGTGGGTCTAGATGAGTTAGAAAGGACCTAGCATATGATTTGGCCATGTGGATAGTGTTAGAAAATCCAAGTACATAATCTTCTATAGTTTTGATCATTAAGATGATTAGACTGCGTGCATTGTCTCACAAGAAATATGTATCCTCATTGTGATGAAGCTTGATGCCTCACATGTCCACCCCTCACCATAGAATTCCATTATTACTTAAAAGGATTAATTTTGTATGAGGATTAAATCAATAGTAGGCACTTAATCACATGGTAGAGATGAGTCATCCATCTTGTTCAGAAATAAAGGGGAGATTGGTGGTTTACATGTTATCGCAAGGCTTAGGCATCTGTATGGTGATAAAGCATGATGTAGACACCTATCTCACCCAGTTTGGTGAGTGGGATTTTAAAAGGAGCTTACATAACCACTTTTCAAACTTCTTATTGGTTGGTGATGGGTCCTAAAGGATGAATCAAATGGTCAACAAATGTCAGAGGGATTTTGTAGTTGTCCGATGTAAGTTGGAAGATGATCAATGGTGGACATTTAAATTTGGTATTGAGATGAGAAAATAAGTTTCTCTTCATCTTGATAGGTGATACTCATTTCACATGAGCTCATGGTTTTGTTGCTACTATAACAGATTTGAAATGGACAAGTAAGTAGTTATTTTTTCTTCTTGTGCTTTGAATGAAGGAATTGTGTATCCTGGATTTGTATTTGATTGATAAAGCCCTTGCTTGAGTTCTCAAACCCTAAATAAGCCCTAGTTCTATAGATACCTTTTAATAAATAATCATGCCTCCCAAGAAGTATTATGGAAAGGTCAATTACAAAGATAGACGAGTACAAGATGATTTTGTTGAACAATTGCCTATGTCAAAAGAGGGTAGGGAAGCACCTAAGGTATGATTTTATTTTATTTTAAATGATGTACAACCTAATTCAAAGGATAGGTATTGAAAATTTTGTGACAAAAATATGCCAACCAAAGGTTTAGAAATTTTTAGGTGGTGGTATGGTCAAGCTAACTCAGAAAGCCCACTTAGTAATCTATGGGAATATGATTTAGGAAAATTGGTAATGCCTAATATTTTTCTTGATATTGACCTACTGTTAGAGTTGGTGGATAGATATGACCTAATTTCACACATAAATAGGAACATAAGTGGGGAGCATCTGTTAAAAATAGATATTGATTCCATCAAATAGGATTTTGGGCTCCATCCATCTAAAGATGTAATTGATAAAATAGATTTCAAAATGTTTGAAGAAGCTTTGATCAAGCAGGGGTTGATATGAAATAGAAATTGATAGTTTCCTTCTTAAAAGAGGTAGATGGAATCAAATTGACACCTCTGGCTATATCACACACCATAGGTAATTGTGAAAATTATAATGACACCTTGATGAATACCCATACTGATCTTTACTAGGTATTAGGGCTAACAAATAGGAGAAATTGGGTAAAGCTATAATGTGGACGTGTCTTGGAATTTAGAAGTATGGGGATGCAATAATCTATGATTTCCCTAGATATCTTGAAGAAAATATCAATGAGGGATTGAACCATTGAAGAAAGGCAAATCACATAATTTATATTGTATTCACTGCTTATTCTAATGATTTTCTTTCACAACAAATATTATTTTGCACAATGCATGGATGTTGAGTTTCAAAGGGATGATGAAGTGTTGTTTTTTTTGTTGTGGTCAACCATTTTGTCAATTAATTGGGAGCGTTCTAGTTTTGTGTTATTTAAAAGCCAATTTGGGACTTCTCTAAGGAGAAATAATTTTCTAGTTGTTAATGATTTGTCTTGTTCTTTGAGAATTTTCTTGAGGCCCATTGATTTCAATACTAAACCAAAGATATATCATCAATGGGGGGATATCTATTTTTACCCTCATAGCACAATTATCAAAAGACATGGATTTCAAGGAAGGCCTTTTGTGCTGCTCAAAGATGTTCCATTGAGGAGTGGTTTTCTTGAAGTCATGAGGTAGATTGTTATGCTTCAAGCTACTAATTTCCCACTAGAAAAGGATAGAAAAGGAACTTTCTTTCCTAATCTTACCATCTTCACCACTTTCTAATTATTAAAGATGGAAAGAATAATCTAGTTCAATTTCTTAGACCATACAATTTGGAAGTTAGTTCAAAAGGGATGAATGGCATAGAGGGTTTCAATAAGAGATTAATGCACAGAATAAACAAGGCACCTAGGGGTAAGCATGAATTTGATTGTGCAGAGGACATCATTGCAAACGATAAATATTTGAAATCTTAGAAAAGAAAGAAAACATATTGGTATACATACCAGAAGACATTGGAGGAAATTTGAGAGGAGGATCCAAGTTATGATGCACTCTCAAACTGTAAGAGCTTAGATCATAAGTTAAGAATAATTTTTGATAACTTCTTAAGTATATATGATAGCATGAATGAAAATTTGGGAAAGACAAAGAAGACAAAGGTAATTTTTGTAGATGATGTAGAGAGTTTAAATATGTTATTGCAATCTACTGATGTAGTCCCTAGGGAAGAAAGAGGGTAGAAAAGGATAAGAAGGGGTTCACGAACTCATGTTGATGAGTGAGAGAAGGAGATTGAAACTTCATAAGGTTTAAGAATTTATTAGAGGAGGAGACTATGAGAGGAACCCATTGATCCAAGGAGAGTTGAGATAGTAAGTCTAGAAGCAATAGAGCTAGAAGACCTATTAAGAAGATCTCCTTCTCCAAAATCTTCAAGACCACCTATTATAGCCTCACCACTTGGAAAGAATCATGATGATATACTTGAGGAAAGAGAGGCTAGTGAAGGAGAGGCCTTGAGGGCTACAAAGAACATTCAGGGTGTAGATAAAATTGGGGAATTCAATCTTCCTTATGGAGACGATGAAGAAGAAGAATAATACATCTATATCCCTAAAGAAGCATTGGAAGGAAGGGATCTTCAAGTTCCCAGGGCACCAATTTCTAATATCACAACACAAGAGATAAAAGGACTTTTCCCAAGGGAGTTGAGAATAGAGTCTTGTAAAGTAGATGTGATTGATGATGAATTTGTCAAATCAATCCCCCTCAAGCAATTTCTATGTGATGAAGGATGTTCCCCTTAGTACCACAAACACATAATAGAAATAAAGAAATAACAACAATTGACAAGAACAAAATATGGGCTTCTTATTATCACCACAAATGTGGAATTACAAAATTTTGAAATACAATATGCAAACCCACATAGGCACCTTCCTTATAATAATTTACAACATAGAGCTGTAAATAATCACCTTGAGTTGTCCTAGATAATGTACAAGCGTTCCTTAAATATATATTTACAATATCCAAGAAGTTTTTATACATCAAACCCTAACCTTTGCGACTGAATAACTTAAAAATTACATACAAAGTCATCCGAATACACCATTGACACTTATTTTAAAAATTTTGGTTGGCCCAACTTTGGAAGTCCATAACTTTTGAATCATTACTCCAATTGGCTATTACAACCATGTTTTAGAATCCTCAACCTTTAATCTACAAGGCCTACCTTGTGAAAGCTTCAATCAACTCCATTTTAGAGCCCATCTAGGGCCTCTAAGGCCTTTAATAGTGAGCCTAATGTTTTTAGACCAAAATTGATAACCAAAAATCTCCAATAAGTCCATGAATACTCATGATATGGCACTAATCTTGAATTTGTAGGTTGATATATCCAAGATTAATATCCATCTCTAAATTAGGACATTTTGAGCTCATATGATTGAATTACTAAGTAGCAATCCTTGAGAAACAACAACTCTACATAGAGACATTCCTTATTCAAGAAAGAAAAAGGAAATATTTTTGGGTGATACAAGATTGCTCTTACGCGTAGGGTGCTCCTGCATAAGTATGCAAATATTATGGAGAGGAGTGTCTCCAAAGGGCTAAAGAGAAAATAAGACAAAGATTAAATGATGATCCTTATGACCTTGCTCAAGAAGTGGAGCATGAGATCCTAATAAAGTTTGATGTTATTACCCTAGAAGAAGGGAGGAAAATTGTTAAAGAATAAGGGATCCAATTATTACCAAATCTTAATATTGTTGATGCAGTTTTCTTTGATTTAGTCATGAAAGATATGAGGTTAAAGAGGCCTAAAAAGGAAGCTAGGAGGCTCACCCATGGAATGTATTATAGTGAGGATTTAGTTGTTTTAGCTAGTTGGCCTTTCCTACCTTCTTCTAGTGAAAGTATTGATGAGGATAGTGGAATAAGAGGGAATGTGATCTTATAGAGAGTGGAGGATGCTAAGCTTTCCCATTCCAAAAAAAATCTACAAGAACATGTTGCATATTTTCATAATGTTGTAGAAGGAATAGAGAAGAGAAATGAACAATTACAAGAAAAATACAACCATATGTTTACAACATATGAGAAAAGGAAAAAAGAAAATGCTAATCTGTAAAATCAGGTATATATGTTGGAGAAAAGGATAACCAAGCTTGAAGTAGCTAAAATTGTGGTATGGATCAATCATTGAGAAAAGAACAAGCCACCTCATTGAAATAGTTGAGCATGGTATCATTTGTTTCAAAGGTTACATGATAACATCCCAAGGAAGCTTCTTCAAAGAAAATAAAAAGTGACGATGCTTTGATCGATAAAGGAGGTTGTGGATTTACAAATGCAGTTGGAGAATTTAAAAAATGATTTGATTATAAAAAAGAGGTGATTATTAGAACAACATTAATGTTTTTACATGAGAAGATAAATTAAAAATTGTTTAGGATCCATGAAGTATATAAAATAATTTATCTGGCTATTAGTAAGATGGAGGATGATAGGTTGTTGGTTAAACCAACATATCAGAAAGGGATAGAAAGGATTGAGAAAGTAGGAAAAAAATTAGTTATGTGTAAGAATAGATCCCAATCCTCCCCCAAATGTTATGGCCACAGTGAAAATTGTCAAGTCACTTAGAAACTTCTCTATATTACTTGATTACATTGAAAGTAAAATGGTGGAGTTAAAAAGAATTATTAGAGGGTCTCCAAGATACTCTAGTACCATTTGTTTTGGCTAAGGACAAGAATATAAAATATTTTGTTGTTTGGAGAACTAAGGCCATAACCATAGTAAGTAACATGGGAAAAAGGATAGAAGAAAATCTAGATATGGCACTCTTCTTCGAATGTATGTCCAAGTTGGTTAACTTTGGGATATTCTATGAAAATTTTGAGAAAGAGGTTACTCAGGCCACAGTTAAGTACAACCCATATAGGCAAGTAGCAGATCAAATCTTAGATCATACTTGGCCAACAAATGATGAATTTGAAGAGTGGGTTAGAAGGTATATTCCAACTGACAATTCAAATCATGGAGATTCATCCTTACAATGCCATAATAAAAAATATTTTGAACAAGATAAAGTGCTAAAGATAAAAGGAGATAGTTGGTCACGTGAGTACAAGTTGTCACATCAAGATCTTTTATGGATTAACTTTTGTTTTACATAGCTAATTGACTAATTTTTGTAACAAATATAATTATCAAATCAGAAAATGACATGCATCTTAGTCTCTATGCCTGAAGCTTTTTGCAACTCATCTATATAAACTAGTTCCCAAGGCTAGAGAAGGGTCTGAGAGTTTTGAAGAGAATAGAATTTCCTATGTTTCTCTCAGAGTCAATCCATTTACTATGTATTATTTTTTCAGATTAAGAATGATGAAATACAAAAGTTTCATATATATTTTGAGTTGATATTCATAGAGTTTCAGAATAACTATTGTATTATTTTCAAGCAAAATGAATACAAAGAAAGAAGTATTTTGAATGCCCAATTCTGATCTTGTCTCTTTTTATTTTATTTTCTAGTTTCCTAAGGCTTAAGGACAAGTTCTAAGCTCAAGTTATAATTATTTTCAGTATTATACCTTATTTCATATTTTTTTGTTAATTAAAGTGATTATGTAAATGATTGATATGATTTAAGGGAATGGGAAATATCACAGGAAGATATGATAAGTATATGTGAGGCCTCACCCTGGTCCATCATAGCATAACATAGTAGTTTATACATTTCTAAAACTTTATTTTTTGAGACCTTGTTATATGTTGGACTATTTTGGATTGTTATTCAAACTATTTGATACTATGGGATGATTTATTTTTACAGTGATTATTATGATGTTAGAACTTATTGATGATACATGATGATTATTTACTACATGTATTTGGATGGTTATTTTATTGAGTATGAAAATATATTTTAATGCAAAGGTTAGATGGATTATATATTTGGAAATCGTGAAATGTAGCAAAATGGTCATATCATGCAGTTTGATTTGATTATGCTAGTATTATATATGCACAATGGTTCAGAAATGAAAAAAATGTTATTTGAAATTTGATTGAGAAATTTGTTTTGCTTTGATTCAATTATGAATATAGAATTGAGTTAGGATTTATATATGCATATGATTTATTTATCTTGGTCTACTGATATGCAGTTTGAGTGTGTAGGAAATAATTGTGGTAAAATGGAGAACCAAGACTTTACCTTTGTAAGATATTGATAATGTCAAGGCTATATTTGATGAAGAGATCTTAGCTTCGTTTAGTATATTACTTTGTGAATGTAATGTGAACGAGTGTTTTTAGATTAGATTTTCCACTTGTAATGTTAAGTGTATATTTTATAGTGTCACTTGGAACTTGTATTCTTATGTGTATAAGTGGCAAGTCAGATTTAGATATTGGCAAAAGACATCCAACCTCATTTCTAACTAATTATAAATGTTTAAGTTATATGCCCTTTTATAAAATTATCATATGAAGGTTTTAATTAGATTAAATTCGGATTTTAAGTTTAAGGTGACTTTAGAGGGCTTTATTAGAGTCCTAGGGTGTTCTTTTGGTAAAATTAAGTTACCTAAATGTTAGTACTATATGTTAGGGCTTTAATTTTGACTTTACTTTAGTTTGAATCACTTTTATAGCCCTTTTAAAGTCTCATTTTTCAAGTATTGCGAAAATGTAAGAAATCCTACCCAACTTCTCACCATATCTTTAGTGAGTTGGAGTTCCAATCAAATAGGGAAACTTAGGTGGAGTTAAGGAATTTTTTTCTATTTCATAATGGAGAAAAAGGAGGAGTTTAGTTTTTTTTCTTATTAAAGAGGGTTTTTGAAAATAGGGGATTTGTTCGCCCACTCTCTAGTTTTAGAAATTTTATGTTTTTTGGAGATTTGATCAGGGAAGGATAGAGGGCTCTTCTCAAATTGGTTCATTTGCCATAGCTTGGAGAAATGTTGGAGCTTTTGCCATGTTTTAGAAATTATGTATTGTAGTGTATACTATATAATATGATTTTGGCTATAGATGCATAAGTGTATTTGAGTGTGAATGGATTTTTACTATTTTTTTTCTTTCTCTTCGGTTTTGAGAGTATGATGTTATGGGTGTGGAAGGAAATCACTCACCCTTGGGAGGGAAGAAGTGGCCTTCAGGTGAAGGGGTTAGTTGGGCCTTTCCCTTGATCACAGAGTCTCTTCCTTAGAAGGAAGAGGGTTACACATGTAGTATGAGTTGCATGTGCCAGTACATTTTTATGCACTTTGGGGGTGATAAGGGGAGAATTTTTGCGAGACTTGGTATTTATTTTGTATGCCTTGTGAAGGAAAATTTGGTTTTATTTATTTGGCTTCTCCTTAGGGTTTTAGGCACACCTTCACCCATTCTATTGGTTTCTATGATAACCTGTTGTGCAAGCTCAAAAAGGGTGTTAAATTTTGTACCATGTAATTATTGTTTTATATGTTTATGCTTGATTGTTACATGGATAGTCTTGGTTCTCCAAGCTTGGTGGGTGGCCTCCTAGAGACCTAGGTTGGGAGGTGAGCTTTCCATGGTTTTCAATGATGTCTTGCACATGTTTCCAAATAGATTTGTATTGAAGAAAAGCTTGGAAGATTCTCATTTTTTGTTGGAAATTTCAAGAAGATTTATTATGAATATTTTTAAAGTTATGTATTGAAAAAGATCAGTTGTAGATCTTCATTATGTAATTTATGAATTGTTGTAAAGATCAAATTGTGATTGTAATATATGAAAAGACTTTTCAATATTGTGAATATTTTTTAATTGAAATATTTCCTTGAATATGATTAAAAGAAATTTAAATTCATAGCAATAATCTCTTAATGATTTGGTGTGAATTATTAAAGTGTTTCAAAAATTCAAAAATTTAAAAGTATAGGCTTTGGAGTTGAGTATTGATGTTCTTCTCACAAAGTGAGAGAAATAGATCCATTGGAGTATGTTCAAGTTTTTTGAGTAAATTTCCCAAAGGGATAAAAGCATTGAGCATGAGGTGGTAATAAATTGGTCTTAGAAAGTTATACAGTATTAAATTTTATGAATCAAAGTCAAATATCTTATGTTTTTGTTTGTGGATCTTGAAGGATAACCTATGTTTGATTTAGAGAAAAATACCTAGGGTATGGAATAATAGCTTAATTACAACCCTTGTCTAGTCTCTAAGTTAGAAGAATTGAAGGAAAATGTTGATTGTAAAGATGAATTCACTACTTTTTTTGTTGACAAGATACAAATGTAATGAATTCCTAGGTATACCTTCTTAAATCTTGTAGACTTCAAAGGGGAGAAGAGTAGCTAAGTCTTGTTAGTTGGTCCTATTGATCTATGTGGGGATATCTATTATGGTTTTTAGTTGATTCTTAGGTTTCCCTTGCCATGCCAAAGGGTGTTTGAAATCCTCTCAAATAATGAGCCAACACCCTCCTCCTCCATGTATTCCATATATCTCCTTTGGTGAGTTAAACCTTCCTTTATTCAACCATGTCGGGCCTATGATGGATATCAATTTTTTCCTCTTGATCAATCTTTGTATTCATAATAGGTCACTCATATATCTTGTTCATATTGTATGATGGATCCAACACATTAGGAGTTTATTTATCCTATATCTTTATGGGTATATCCAAATTAAGTGCCCTTTCTTCCAACTATAGACTCATCCTACAATAATCCCTAATTCAAACATCATAGCCATCTACACGTGTCATCCAATGATCTTCAATTGTGACATCTAGTATGAACATTTTCCCTACAAGATGTTGTACCATCCCAATATTGTCAAAGTAGAGGTGAGGTGTTGGATAATATTTTGAGTGGTAAGGATCAATTTTAAAATCAAAAGTGACTATGTCCTATTTTAGCTTAACCTCAAAGGCTCTAATAGTGATTGGCCATACCCTTTTTTTGTGTTGTTTCCACACTTTGTCATAATATGGGCTAGTTTCCTTGCTACATCCAATAGTAACAATCTATCTGAAGGACAACAAGGGAGATTTTTGGGGGAAAAAGGGCACCAACTACCTGAATATAGGTGAAAATGTTGAATTGTATGAAATAATCTCCTACTTGTATTATTTTGGCTACTCCTTCTATTGACATTCGTTGAGCATAGTCCCATTCAATAAATTGAATGATAGAAAAAATGAATCCATCATTCATCAATCTATATTTGAAGGTCTTAAAGGGAAGCTTCTATTTCATAACCTAGGGGTATACTATGTATGGCCACATGTTTGCATCTTGCATACTTCCTCTCTTAACCAAAGTAAGATAATCTATTGGCCTTATAGCTAAGAGGTACATGACATAGGAGGTCATGTAGAATCATGCTCCATTATTTATCAAGATTAGTTTATCATATATGTTGTCATTGAGAATTGTAGCCCAATCGATTGACATCCTTCTTATTCTAATTGTTTCTATGAAATTCACCATCCAAGTCTCTAGGTGACTTACTATTGGGAGGCCCATGGATATACTCAAAAGGACTATAGAGTATCCAATATCATTGATCATATATCCTTGAGTCATGTTGACCTTTCTAGCTCTTTGGTTCAATAGTGATGGTGAGCCATAATCATTACCAATTCAAAGGACTAGATTGATAATAGATGGGAAGTTGCATTCACTAGCCCACTCTTGATCAATTTCAACACCATTGTTGATATTTTCTTGGGTTTGTTACATAGTAATAGAAATGTATTCCAATCGACATGCCTTCATTCTATGTTGTGGATCTTTGAGTGTTTTTCTTGGAATCTGGACTTTTTTGGTGCCCCTTGAAATTTAAAAGCCATTGGTTTAGGAGTGGTATTTGTGGCCATGGAAGATGAATATGATGCCATATTACTTGCATAAAAGACAAAAATCAATGTATCATCAATAATAAACCAAAAGGTACTCTAACAAACTTGACCAGACTAGAAAAATTGATAGAATATGACCTATAGAGCCTGAATGGTGCCAATGTGCGCCCTGAGCACTAGGTGCACTTGCGCATGTATGCCGGGTGTACATAGTATGGCCCTGTTATGATAATTTCCTTTGAAAAGAAACATTTTCATGCACTATCTATGTTGCACACATAGCACACATGCACATGTACACAACATGCACATTTTTGTGCATATTTTATGAATTCATTCTATGCGTATAATGTTTTCATTGCACATAATGTGTACCATAGAGGATTGCACACATATAGAAGTGGGCTTGTGAGCATCAAGGATTCACATTATAAAAGTGAAGATAAAAATGGTTTCAAAAGTAAGGATGCAGATGTGTAATAGTACATAGGAGTGATTCTTGGAGGCTATCAAAATGCAAAGTGAATGTCGAGAGTGGGGGTCTAGTCTTTATAACATGTGTGGTGAGCCTATGGGTGTGCATAAAGCACATCTAAAGGTGTACATATGCACATATGCACATTTCAAGGGTTCAAGTTATTTGGGTGCACAATGCACACCCTTCATGAGTGTGCATGTGCACATATGTGCACTTTTGACTAACTTAGGAAAACCTTTCCTCTTGGCTATATGGTCTTGCTCAGGATCAACTAACTAGACATCTAGGATTGACCTAGACCTAGAGGGAGACCCTATTCATGGAGATGCTCTATTCTAGAGACTGAGATATCTCACACTATAATTTAAGAGGGGGTGCCCACTTATAGTTCAAAATGGGGAATGTATTATGAATTCACAATAATGTGTCAACCACTTGTGTATCATAAGGGTTTTGTAGAATAGATAATATGTTCATGGGGTCCTAGGGTGTTCTGATGGGATCTAGAATATCCTAATAGGTCTTAATTTTTCATAATGGATCTTAATGGGTCTCATTGGGTATAAAGGGGTCCTAATTGGCTTCAATTTATCATAATGTTCCTTAATGGGCCTATATTTATTGTAATGGGCCTTGATGGGTAGAAGATTGGATAAGGCGGATGAAGTAGTCACACCCATACAAGACTGAATGATTGTGTAGTGATATGGGGTACTATAGAAGAAAATAGTTTTTGAGGTTTAACATAGGGACATACCATAACTAGGTTTTATATGACATTGCATTGATGAATGTGTGTCATGTACAATATATGCATATAATCAAAACAACAATAATTATAGTATTTAAATATTTCTTAAAGATTGAACTTGAATAAATATTACTTTTTAGTGAATAGGATTTAAAATTGTAAGAGAAAATAGATTTATTATAAATCATTTCCATCACTATAATAAGTAATCGATAGTCAAATCTTAGTGGCATGTTGTTACTAGTCCTTTTTGTTTAGGTAGGAGACGAAATTTTTGAGTAACTTTAATCTTTTAATTTATTTTGTAGTAAAATGGGTGGGTTGTATATAATCTCACCTATCCTATATCTTGTGTAAATTTTTCTATTAAATTTTTTTTTTTGAATTTTTATTTATAATTTCATAATTGCTATGCACATTTTTCCTTGTATTCTTTTTGTTTTTATTTTGTGAAAAACTTAAGGAGAAAATAGAACTATTTTTTGCTAACTCTGGATATGTGGTAGCCTCCAACATTTGGATACCAATACACACTTCATGTTCTTTGAGGTCATTGGATAGATAGAATTTGTGGAAAAAATTCCCACTAAATTAATCCATTTTCTATGGTAATTCACATTCTAATTCCATGTATATAATTCATCATGAGCTCCATTTTCCCTATGTATTGTATTGTTTCTAATGTGTAAGGGTCTATGTATATAACCCCCCCTTCCTTGTGTGCAAGACAAAGAAGATCATGATTAATGGATGAATCTTATGAATCTCACATCGCAAAGGCTAGATTCAGTCAACAAGATATGCAAACTTGTTGTACACATTTGTGTTTCAGAGTTCCTTTTCCTTCTTGTTGGATTTTCATTATTATTTACCCATATTTATTTGCTTCACCTTATGGTTATTGTATACAGAGAATTTATAAGGGTTTTATTTTACCCTGCGATTATTGTTTATAGACTTTCCTATTTGATTGCTTGCAGGTTTATATTTCATCATATACCTGAAATAAGAATTTGAATTAGTTTTAAAATTTCTTTTCACTTTTATGTTATTTTGAATGTAATTTCTTTCCATGCTTGTGTACATGATTTTGCATGTGGGGAGGGGCCTGAAAAAGTAGAGGTTTAAAAGAAAAAATAGTTCTAATTATAATTAGGTATTCATTGTGTGAAGTAGTGGAAATGTTTTAAGTGCAAGAGAGAATGTTCAACAACATTCCTAGTGGTCATGGTGTAGAAGTGAAAAAAGAATAATAGAAGAATTACTTGCAGGCATGTGATCTTTTCATCTAGATTTAAATATGTTTGAAATTTAGAGATTAGATGACCAAGTTCTACTATGTTAAGAAGATTTTTGGGAAAGATTTTGACGAATTTTCAAAGTCATTGGATATTAAGTTTTTTTTTTTTTTTTTTCATCTGATTGATTTTAAAATTCTAGGTTATTGGTATGTATCAACTTGGGGTCCCTTTATTGGGTTGTATATTTTTCACTCGAATTTATTTTTACCTCTCTCATTATCTTTTCAATTTCTATTTTTTTATACTGAAACTATGTTTAAGATTATCATATTTGTTTGTATAATGGTTGTTTTTGAAGCATAGTTTCCTCTATGTTAGGGATTGGTTTCTTATAATATAAAAAGAACTTTGACCAATAAGCAAGTTAGAGGAGAAAAAATTGAAACATTCTCTAATGTTTTAGATTCCCTTTTCTACTAATCTAGTGATACAAGAAATTATGAACTTTACTTTAGTTTTTGGAAAAAAAATTATTTTGAAGATGTCATTTTTGGAACAATTTATGTGCATTTTTTATCCTTCCACATTAAGGACACATTAGGCCCCATCCTCATTCATTCTTTGATACCTTCAATAATGAAAAGTAAAAATAGTGAGTGCTAATCCATAGAAATAATGAATTCTTGTTGATCATAGGACATTATGGATTTGTGAATATAGATTCAAGATAGAATTTTTTCAAATTTATTTATCAATATGGTCCTTTTAAAGTGCCAAGGTACAATTATGTCCCGCAAAGATGATTGCAAAATAATCTTTCATGAGATCAAATTATTCTCATGAGGGTTTAGTGCTACTAGAGTTGAAAATCTCAATGCACAATCTTTTCTATTCATTTTCAAGATGAGGTTTGAATTTTTGTAATATATTCCCATTTCCAAATCATCTGCATTTAAGGATAATTATTTCTACATATTTAAAGGAGATTTAGATAATCTTCCAATCTTGAGATGACAATGTGGGCTTCCACAATCTATTAATGGGACTATGTTAGTTATAGATGCTTATAGGACACTCATACATTGAGCTCCATAGAGTATAAAAATAGTGATTGGGTACTTTTAGGGATAACTTACTTTTAAAATATTTTGTAGAACTACCCAAACTGCATTTTTTTCTACAGTAAGACCCACTTCATTAGTATTGTTGGTTTCTAGGAGACCAACATATGAGAAAGATGCATGGAATCTTTATAAAAAATAGGAGAGATTATTCATTTGGGGAGGGTCTAATATTTCAAAACCATTAAGACTAAATGAGTTGACTACATATTGTATCATTATGGAGTAAATATGAGATAAGGATTGAAGAGGAGTTAATCCATGGTTGGGGTTTTCATTCATAAATTTGTAGAGGTATTGTATCTTATGTTGTTAGCTAA